>CM065430.1:46622500-47222500 GCA_033030585.1 Hippophae rhamnoides | reverse complement strand
CGCTAGATAGGAGACAACCCATCATATTAGGTAATTTTCTATTATTTGTTTTATTTACTTAATTTTATTGTTTATTTTAGTTTAATATATGTGAATAATTCTTAAATTGTTAAAACTAAAAATATTTGTTGAGATGCTAGAAGTTCACAGCAATCTGTCTGTATACACTTTAATGACGAATATGATGGATGCACCTGCATTTCTCCATTACTACTTGCACATTCTCATGAAATAGGTGATGAGTGCTCAAAAAGCACTAAAATAACCATGATTTTATGCACTTTAATTGATTAAAAATATATATATTTATATGTTTTATCATATATTTATATAAATTTGTCTTTTTCGGAATCACGGGTATTTTTATTGTTTTTCAGGAATTTTGGCCTAAAAACGCAATGTAAAGACTCAAAGAAGAATACTTGAAGCAATACATCACAAATAAATTGATAAATAAGTGGAAAAAGGTCAACAAACATGGAAAAATTGGACAAAATGGGTTGAAAAGGTCAAAAATGTCAAAGACGGAAAAACGCTACAGAAATTTCACCACTTGGCCATTGAGCCAATACCGCGCTGATGCAGCTCGCTTCAACCAGCCATATAGCAGTTCACGCTGGTGATCAGCCACGCCATACAAGGTAGTCACTACCACACGGCAGCGCCAAGAATGGCAACAAGGCCAACGCGTTTTGACCCATTTTTCACGTAACCGCTGATGACGCCATACGCCGACGTCATTGATGACCTTTCAAAGATGTCCACTACACGTTTTTATTTTTTTTAATATTTTTTTTAACATTTTTTTAATCATTTTTTCTCTCCATCCTCACCTATAAATACCCCCCTTCCATACACCTTCAAACCCCTCAAAACCACACTTCTCTCTTCTTTCTTTTCTCTCATTTCTTAGTTTTTAGTTTTTCTTAGTTTTTCTTATGTTTTAGCTAGTTTTTCTTACGTGCTTTAGCTAGTTTCTCTTAGATTTGTTCTTCCTTTTTGGGAAGAACTAGTTATGTTTTTTGTAATATTTTAGATTTTTGATTCAATAAATGGAAGTGCAAATTCGCTTGGAGGTTTTCTAGCAAGAATAGTCAAGTTCCGTAAGGATTTTATTTTCTTTACGCTATTTTTATGTTTTATTCTTACATGTTATATTTAATTTGTCCGTGATTAAATTTAATCGCTGTTAGTCAGTTTATAATCATGATATAATAATAACGTTGTTATGTCATAAATATTAAATAGGTGAAAATCTCTAAAAATGAATTGATTTTATTTTTATTCAAGATTTTATATTAAGGATGTTGTAGAGAAATATATTATTTTTCATTACAAACTTAAATCAAAAATTAGATTTTAAGGTTTAGTTATCCGGCTCGATTTAGAGTAGGTTTTTTATTTGATGGTACAATCGCCTGGTAGTTAGAAAAGTGAAGCTATTTCAAAAGTTTTTATAAGAATTATTATCTCAAAATGTATTGACAACATGTTTTCGTAGTAGTTTTAAAACTTGAAAGTTAGTACTGGATAACTAAATTCTTAGGTTTAATTTGGACACCTTGAATAAAGTTTAAATCGCTTTAACCCCACCAAAGGTGGCATTTAAATGGTTCATTTTCAATCTCTAGAAAAAATTAATTTAATTAACCAAATTATTTATCAACCCCACCCATAGGTGTTAATTGATTTGTTTAGTTAACAAAGAATATCTAACCCCACCAAAGGTGGTATTCATACAAAAAGGAGAATCAATAAATATCAATTCATATCTTTAGTAACCTAGATGATGCGAGCAAGGATAATTAACTTAGTTATTATATCCATAAATACTCCACTATTTATAAAAGATAAAATTTGCATGAATGTTTATTGAATCTATGTTTAATGTTCTGTTATTAGATTAAAAACACAAAACCCCAAAATATCGTGACAGGATGTTTAGAATTTAATCTAGTTTTTAAAAGTTTGAATAATAAATTAAAAACCACATACATTCCTTCCTTAGATCGACTCGAAAGTATACTTATCATTTTCTACGAAATGATTCGCACTTGCGAGAGTTTTACAAATATTAAAACCAAAGTATTTATAGAATTGGCGATGCAGCTGCTCATCAAGTTTTCACACAGATTGTGGGAAGGAATAGCTGCTTTTAATTTATTTATCAAAATTTTAAAAATATTTTCATTGTAAATAATTGTGATTTTTTTTCAGAAAAAATAAAAAATAAAAAATTTAATCAAATTTCAAATTTTAAATTTCAAAAAAAATAATAAAAAAATAAAAAAAAATAAATTTTTTTTAATAAATTTTAAATAAAAATAAATAAAAAATAATAAAAAAAATAATAAAAAAATAATAAAAAAAATAATAAAAAAATCAAAAAATCAAAAAATCAAAAAAAATCAAAAAATCAAAAAAAATCAAAAAATAAAAAAATAAAAAAATAAAAAAAAACCAAAATTTTAATTTTTTAAGTTTAATTTTTTTATCATAATTTTAATTTTTCTTTTTTTTTAAATTATTTTACCTTTTTCAATTTTATTTTATTTTATTATTTTATTATTTTTCTTTCTTTAGCTATTTTTTTTTTCTTCTTGATTTTTATTTAACTTACTTAACTTAATTTTTCTTTTACTAACTTAATTAACTTAGATTTGTTTTAACATGAACTTAGGTTTTTACTTAAATTTTCATTAACTTAATTAACTTAGTTTTTTTTATTTTACTCCACTTAACTTAATTAACTTAGATTTTTTTTACTTCACTTAGCTTAATTAACTTTTTACTAACTTAATTAACTTAGATTTTTTTTTAACTTAACTTAATTAACTTAGATTTTTTTTTTTAAATTCACTTAACTTAATTGACCTTTTCTTTACACTTAATTAACTTAGATTTTCATTAACTTAAAGTTTTATTTAACTTAACTTAATAACATGAAAAGTAAAGATCTAAGGGAGTTTTGTCTGCACTAGTTCTGGAAGCCTTTCAGGCTACTATTAGTCTTTCCGAACGCTTGTTCGCCTGAGTGATGGTTTTTAAGGAGCCTTTGCACCACCATTCTTTCCTGGGAGCACTCTCGTTAATATCGATTATGTTATTTAAAAAACAAAAAAATTTTTTTTTTTGAACTATCTCCAAAATTTTAAAGTTTTAATTACACCCAAGGAGCTTAGTTGCTTTGTTTAATCTAGGTACAATTGTGTTTTATGCCTTAATTATTTGATTTGTACCTAGACGTGGGTTATCTAAACTCAAAATATGCCTCTAGTTTTAAGTACGTAAAGAAATCAAAATCAATAGTGCATGATCAAAAAGTATAGGTAGACAATCTTGTCTTACTCGCAGGTTTGATTGACTCACCCATGAGGGGACATTGAGTTTACTTAAAATGCAATCCTTTGCCACGCCTTGCGCTAAGACGCAACTAAGCTTTACCGGATGGGAGGCAACCCATCATTTTAGGTAATTTTCTTTATTTCTTTTATTTACATGTGAATAATTTTTAAATTGTTAAAACTAAAAATATTTGTTGAGATGTTAAAGTTCACAAACGATCCGTTCATATATACACTTTAATAATGAATATGATGGATGCACCTGCATTTCTCCATTACTACTTGCACATTCTCAAGAAATAGGTAATATTTCTTCTCTTTTCTCTTTATCTTTAATTTATAGTTGTTACATTGAGGACAATGTAAGTTCTAGGTTGGGGGTGGTGAAAAGTTATCATGCTTAATTTAAAAAAATATTAAAAAAATAATAAAAATAAAAATATTTTTTTCTCTTTTATGTTCACATTTTCATTTTTTTTGTTTTTTGTTTGGTTTTTCTTTGTTTTTTGTGATTTAGTAGTTTTTGGAATTTAAAAAAAATAATAAAAAACAACAACAACAATAATAATAATAAAATAAAATAAAATTTCTCACAAAAATTTATCATTTCTTTAAATCAAATTTAAGTAAATAGTTAAGTTTTTTGTACTGTTAGATTAATTTTTGAGAACATGTCATGAAATATTTTGTAATTATTTTTGGTAATTAGTTAGTTTTTGTCATAACTAGTATTTCTTGATAAGATGTGGAAATTATATTAAACCCAAAATCGGTGTTTATGAATTTTTTTTAGTTAAGACTACCTTTGTGAGATAAAATTTGAGCCTAATTTCCCTTATTCAGAGTGAAATATATATATTTTTTTTCTACTCCAATCACATTTCTTATTTCTTCAAATTTTTAGATAATCTCTATAGGTATTAGCATTGAATGTATGAATTTTTTCTCATCTTAATAAAGTGTCGTATATTTTTTACTATTATTTTTTGCTTAAGATTAAATGATTTGAGTAGAAATTGATAATATATGCTTTTATCTCATTCATGCATGACTACTACTACAAAAAAAGAGACATATCTGGAGTTACCTAAACCAAGATCAAACAAAAAAGCCACAAAATTAACCACTCACCAAAATCCAAAAAAATGTACAATCTATACATGTTTTGACTCTTTAATATATATATATATATATATATATTGAGAAATGTCTTCAGAAAAAAATAGAGAGATAAAGAATATATAGTATAATCTACACACTATGACCCACATTGCCTACAAAGTTATGAGTAAAGGCTAATTACAAAAGAAAGATATAGGAAGTAATTCCCTAAAAAGTCATTGCACTTTCTTCATTTGTAAAAGGCATATATCTTGAAATTCTTTCTTAATGAGTTTGATTTATGCATGAAAATAATTTTTATATATGATATCTTTATAATTTATACATTTGATTCCTTTCATGAGATCAACATCAAAATAACACTTTGAGCCTTTATTCTTTATACATATGTGAACATATTAGTTCATTTCTCTACATCAACTCTTTCGCATATAAATTAGCATGAGTATTTGAACCCATAGGATTCAGTGTTTTGAGAGTATTGACTTGTGAGGAATAGAGTCGAAGCGAATTCGAATTCTTGACATTGAAATTGAGTGAAATTAAATTGAAACAATTTTGATATGAAATATGAAAATGATTTTCGACTAATTATTATAATAAATCATGATTGTTTAAAGAGATTAAAATAAATTATGCTTGAGATTTTAATTATGATCTTAAAAGAGATTAAAAAATATGAGACATTTTTATGATATGTTGTTTTCTTTTATTCTTAAAAATTAATTTTTTATTTTGTTGTAATTTTAGTTTTTGAGTTGATTGTTTTTATTATTTCTTTTAATTTTTACATTTAGTTCAATGTTTGTGGGTATCATTACTGAAAACCCTCACGAGACTCAAACTTGTCCACTAGGGCAACCTAGGGGTTTAAAGGCTTGTTGCATAGGCTAAATGCAACCGTTTCAATCCACAGAAGTGATTTAGGATAGTTTAATTTTTAGTTTTTATCGCTTCTCTTGCTAAGGGACTAGCAAGAAGCTGATTGGGGGTTGTGATGAGTGCTCAAAAAACACTAAAATTATCATGATTTTATGCACATTAATTGATTAAAAATATATATATTTATATGAATCTATCATATATTTATATAAATTTGCCTTTTCGGAATCACGGGTATTTTTATTGTTTTTCAGGTATTTTCGCTTGAAAACGTAACTTAAAGACTCAAACAGGAATACTAGAGGCAATACATCACAAATATATTCATAAATAGATGAGGAAGAGTTAACAAATATGGAAAAATTGGAAAAAATGGGTCAAAAAGGTCAAAAATGTCAAAAAGGAGGAAATCGATCAGTCGCGCCCAACCGCGCCCAATCTCGCGCGCGCCCGCGCCTAGTCCCACGCTCACTCCACTCATTTTCCATGCTCACTCCTGCTGCCTCGCACGCGTGCCCCTGCGCACAGCTGGTGCCTTCTGCGCGCGCCGCTACCATCTGCTCCCCAATCCATGCGCATCCGCCCCCACGTCATGTTGACGTCATCAATTTCACTACTCCGCGTTTCCACCATTTTTTATCATTTTTTCACCCACTTTTTCTACCCATCATCACCTATAAATACCCCCATTCTCTTCACTTCATACCACACCTCAAAACACATCTTCTCTTCTCTTTCTTTCTCTCATTTCTTAGTTTTTAAGCTTTTCTTAGTTAGTTTCTCTTAGTTTTAAAGTTCTTCTCTTTTTGAGAAGAACTAGTTATGTTTTTGTAATTTATTTGCTTTTGATTCAATAAATGGGAGTGCAAATTCTGTTTGGAGGTTTTCCAGCAACGAGAATAGCATCGAAGTACTGTAAGGATTTTATTTTCATTACAATTGTTTTTTCTTTATTCTTATATGTTATATTTAATTTGTGTGTGATTAAATTTAACGTTGTTGGCTGTTTGTAAATATGATATAATAATAATGTTGTTATGCTTGCGAAATATTAAATAGGTAAAAATCTCTAAAATGAAGGGCGGTTGTACCAACAAATAAAAGAGCACTACTCTAAATTAGACGGGATAACTAAATCTTAAAATCTAATTTTTAGATTTAAGTTTGTAATGAAAAATAATATATTTCTCTCTAACATTCTTAATATAAAATCTTCAATAAAAACAAAATCAATTCATTTTAGAGATTTTTACCTATTTAATATTTTGCAAGCATAACAACGTTATTGTTATATCATATTTACAAACAGCTAGTAATGTTAAATTTAATCACAAACAAATTAAATATAACATATAAGAATAAAACATAAAAAATAACTGCAAAGAAAATAAAATTTTTACAATACTTTGATGCTAATTCTGTTTCTAGAAAACCTCTAAACGGAATTGGATTTCCATTTATTGAATCAAAAAGCTAATAAATTAAAAAACATAATTAGTTCTTTTCAAAAAGAGAAGAACTCTAAAACTAAGAAAAACTAAAAACTAAGAAATTGAGAGAAAGAAAGAGAGAATAATATGTTTTTGAGGTGTGTTTTGGTGTAGAGGTTATGGAGATATTTATAGATGATGAGAGGATGAAAAAGTGGGGAAAATGATAAAAAAAAATGGGAAAAATGCGTATTAGGTAAATGATGATGTCATTGTTGACGTAATCGGCACGTGGGGCGTAGTAGCGCGCTTAGAATTTGGCGTTTCTTCGGCTGGTGCTCGGTGTGCTGTGCATGTTGCTTGACACGGCTGGACAGTTGGGTGCGCGATTTCATCATTTTTGACATTTTTAACCCATTTTTTCCAATTTTTTCATCTTTTTTGATTTTTTCTTATTTATTTTATCAATATATTTGTGATGTATTGACTCTAGTATTTTTCTTTGAGTCTTTAAGTTATTTTTTTAAACAAAAATATCTAAAAATAATAAAAATACATTTGATTAAAAAAAAATAGATTTATATAAAAATATGATAAAATCATATAAATATATATCTTTTTAATTAATTAAAGTGCATAAAATCATGATAATTTTAGTGCTTTTAAGCACTCATCAATTATTTCGGTATGCTATCTACTTAATTCATATTGTGATGTATGTTTGGTTAAATTGGAATAAAACTCCCAAAAAAAATTTCATAGATTAACATTTTCACCCCTTATCTAGGTCATAATTTACTACTTAGATAGAAAGAACAAATAATCTTTAAGCAATTGTTTTTACCCGTGAAATTCTCGTGACATTACACAAATAAAATGCTAAAAAAAACATATAAATTCATCAAGTTGAAATTGAGTGAAAGATTTTTATTTGGCTTGCCTTTTCAAAGAATCACTATGGCGTGATGATAAGCAATGACGATCTAACAAAGTCAGTCGATGACGTGAGGGCGAGTCCGTCCGAGAAAAAAAAGGATCATTTTGCACGTGTGATGAACAAAGTTATTACGATTATATAATTGATAGTACATAAATACCCAATTTTTCCTATTCGCCAGATATTTTGTTGACTTGCCCACTCAAAATGAATTTCTCCAATTTCAACCAACTGTTTACATGCTAAAACTCAAGTCTTCAACTCAATTTACAAACTCGTACTTTCAAATTTGAACTACAAACTTTCAACTTATTCAAACTTATATGTTGTTTTGATATAACTTGCTGCAGAGTCAAACCTTCAATTTTTAGAAAAGTCTATATATCTCCGTTATATATCCAATTTCAGAAGTGATTTATCATTGTAAGAGGATACTTTTTACTATCACGTTCATATATATCTTTTTATCGGTATTCAATTTCTTTTGAATTTTTTTTACATTAATTTTAAATTTTAATAACTTAAAATATCATATATGTCATAATATATTCTAATAATAATCAATAATTTCTCGTAATTATACTACATTCATACTCAAAAATAATATATATTCAATTATAATCTTTATTCTTCAAATATTATGTTTTGTTTGTTTATGAAAATTGATTTATATTTTTGGAACATAAAATAAAAAGAAGTCCAAAGTTCAAAAAGTAAAAATTTCACTGGTCTATATTTTACCAAAGTGTTTTGTCTACGTAACTTTATTTTTGATAAATTAATTAATTTTCTTAAATAGCAATAATTTACTCCACTACTCAATTTTATACCAAATTACATTATTAAAAAAAACAAAAGATCAACAGAACTATGGTAGATATAACTTATGAGCGAAAATCGGCATTGACGATTCTTGCCAATACTTTGGTTTTATATTTATAAAACTCTTGCAAGTGCACGAATCATTTCGTAGAAAATGACAAGTATACTCCCAAGGTTGATCTAAGGAAGGAATGTATGTGGTTTTTAATTTATTATTCAAACTTTTAAAAACGAAATTAAATCCTAAACATCCTGTCACGATATTTGGTTTTTTTGTATTTTTTAATCTAAGAACATAAAAATAAACATAGATATGGATTCAATAAACATTTATGCAAATTTTTAGCAGTTGAAATTGTGGAGTATTTATGAATATAATAACTAAGTTAATTATGTTTGCTCATATTATTTAGGTTATTAAAGATATGAATTGATATTTATTGATTCTCTCTTTTTTGTATGAATACCACCTTTGGTGGGGTTAGATATTCTTTGTTAACTAAACAAATCAATTAACACTTATGGGTGGGGTTGATAACTAATTTGGTTAATTAAATTAATTCCCTTTTCTAAGAGATTGAAAATGAACCATTTAAATGCCACCTTTGGTGGGGTTAAAGCGATTTAAACTTTATTCAAGGTGTCCAAATTAAACCTAAGAATTTAATTATCCGAGTACTAACTTTCAAGTTTTAAAACCACTACTGAAAACATGTTGTCAATACATTTTCAGATAATAATTCTTATAAAAACTTTTGAAATAGAGTTTCACTCTAACTACCGGGCGATTGAACCAACAAATAAAAGAGCACTGCTCTAAATCAGACCGGATAATTAAACCTTAAAATCTAATTTTCAGATTTAAGTTTGCAATGAAAAATAATATATTTCTCTCTAACATTCTTAATATAAAATCTTGAATAAAAATAAAATCAATTCATTTTAGAGATTTTCACCTATTTAATATTTCGCAAGCATAACAACATTATTATTATATCATGTTTACAAACAGCCAGCATAGTTAAATTTAATCACAGAAAAATTAAATCCAGTTGCTGGAAAACCTCCAAGCGGAATTTGCACTCCCATTTATCGAATCAAAAAGAAAATAAATTACAAAAACATAAATAGTTCTTCCCAAAAAGGGAAGAACTCTAAAACTAAGAGAAACTAGCTAAAAAAATAAGAAAAACTTAAAAAAAAAACTAAAAACTAAGAAATTGAGAGAAAGAAAGAAGAAGGAAGTGTTTTTTGAGGTGTGGTATGAAGTGAAGAGAAGGGGGTATTTATAGGTGAGGATGGTGAGAAAAAGTGAGTGAAAAAATGTTAAAAATTAGTGAAAACACGGAGTGTAATTGCTGAGGTCATTGATGATGTCAGCATGAAGTCATGGGGGCGACTGCGCGAAAATGGGGAAAAATGGGCCATGGCGCGATGACAGCACCAGCACGTGGCGCGTGGCGTGGCGATAGATGTAACGCGTGGGGCTCGGCGCGGCTGGGCGGCGTGATTTTATCCTTTTTGACATTTTTGACCCATTTTGTCCAATGTTTCCATATTTGTTGACCTTTCCCCATTTATTTATTAATATATTTGTGATGTATTGCGTCCAGTATTCTTCTTTGAGTCTTTAAGTTACATTTTTAAGTGAAAATACCTGAAAAGTAATAGAAATACCCGTGATTCCAAAAAAGGCAAATTTATACAAATATATGATAAAATCATATAAATATATATTTTTAATCAATTAATGTGCATAAAAGCATGGTAATTTTAGTGCTTTTTGAGAACTCATCACAAACATGTTATATATAAAGATATATTAAGTGTCGTTTAAGTCCATTACTTGAGAAATTGCAATTCTAATCATTTTTTTATTTTTTAATTAAATTTTAACAAAGAAAAAGAAATAAAGAAATGCAATACTACGAAATTGCTTACATATAGTCATTTAAGCACTCAGATAAAAGTATCTAAGTGAATAATAAAAGATAGTTAGATGATCGAAGAAATACTATCTTTTCTATCCCTAATTTTCTTGAATTTTTATTTATGTATGTCTTTTAGTAAGGACTGAACTACCTTAGGTTTCATAGACATGTTCTTGGACTTAACTTTACTTTTCATAATTATTCCAAATGAAGACACAATATGCATATTAAGATGATAATAATGAATCCTATAATTAAATGTTTTGATTTTCATTTACCTTTTTGGACCTATAATTTCATGTTTTCTAATAAAATTATTGGACATAATATGCATAAATGGATGATAAAAACGAGTCGTATAACTAGAAGTATGGAAAGAATTATTAGACTAGATATTTATCAATAAGAATCTACACGTAGACCTTATATGACCTTTATTACCACAATAGTAACTAACAAGTACAAACTTAATAGTTTTTTCTATTATAGGTGCAATGATTCTTTATGCATAATTAGTAACAATAAGAGTAGAGTTAAAAGGCCATACAGATGGTCCTTGATATTGAAGGTATGAAACTCTCATCCTTATAACCAAGGCCACGTATATCATTATATTACTTACCAATCTTCAAAATTATATCTAAACGTTGAGTTCCAATGGTAAGTCTTGCACCAATTTTTTATTATTTATAGAAAATTTATTATTTTCTTATTTCAAAATTTAAAGTATTGCAAAATATTATTCTCTTATTTAAATTTATTAGAAAACAATTTGTATGTTTCAAGTTGTTTATTTAACTTTTCTATTTTTACATTTTAACTAATATTCTCTTTTCTATGGCTCCAAGATATTTAGAAAATAATTCTTTAAAATTTTTAACATTATATTTAAAGAAAAAAAAAGATTTAAGTTCCTCATCATCGGAGCTATCACTTCATTAAAGTGATCCATACTAAAACTACCAAGGAACAACACTATTGTATATAGTGTGTGCTTTGATACCAATTAAAATTTCTAATACAAGCTGTGTGCATGAGTTATCAATTATTGAATTGATTTTGTAATTACTCCTAGGAATCTATTAGTTGACCAATCTTGTAACTAAGTATAGAAACAATTTGTTTCCTTTTTAGGATGTAATTATCTTCATATATTACCTCTAATTTGGATAGGAATATGTATAGAATTATTTTCAGCATTAAAACTTTTGTTTAACGTGGTATCAAAACAGGCTCATCTCTAAGAGAAGTGTGTTAACAATTGAATTTGTTTCCTCTCGAAATTCATATTTGTATTCTACATATTCACCGCTGTTGTGAATTCTATGGCTGCTACCACAAGCATTTCAACATATCTTATTCCACCACCAGCATTACAAGTTGTTTTTCATCAAGGCATCTTGGCATTTTCAATCAAAATCACTTTAGATGAGACCAACTACTCCTTATATTCTCAACTCGTGGAGATGCAGATTGGTGCTCGCAACAAAGCTGGTAATCTCACTGGAGAAACAAAGAAACCAGCACCTAGAGATCCTAAACTTGGATTATGGATTACTAAAAATGACATAGTCAAAAGTTGGCTGATTGATTCAATGAGTCCATCAATGATGCAATGATTCATTCGTCTCCCTACAACCATAGATATATGGGAGATTGTATCGAAAACATTCTATGAAGGAACTAATGAAACCTATATTTTGGAGCTGAATCAGAGATCCTTCTCTACCAAACAGAATGGGCAACCATTACCAAAGTATTATAATGAATTAGTTACCATTTTTTAGGAAATCAATCAAAGGACTACCTCTCAAGAAGGAACAATCGAATGGGGGTTACAACTACATTCTACAATGGCTAGGTTTCGAGTTCATATTTTTCTAAGTGGACTTGACTTAGAGTTTGATCAGGTTCATGGAGAAATATTGCAAAAATATATGAAGCTTGATTTGGAAAGAACGTATGCTTATGTTAGAAGGGAATACCAATAGAGACAAACAATAGGAGGCTCTCATCCAATTTCCGAGAATTTTTCCATGTTAGCCAGTCAAAATCCATATGGATCTTCGAAAAACTAGGGCAATCAATCATCTAGCAAGGTTAACAATATAGTGTGCACTCACTATAGAGAAAAAGGTCACTCATAACAATGCTTCTATGAAATCATTGGCTATCGCGAGTTGTGGGATTTCTCAAAGAAGCCCCGTAAAAGAATGACTGGGAAGGCTATGGTGACAGTAACAAAGAACAACCACCACCTACAACAAATTTTTCCCACCTAGGTATTATCAATAAGGCATTTATACTTTCTATAACTTCTAAGAATAGAACTTGGATTATTGATATAGGTGCATTTGATCATATGACTAGAGATTCTTACCAATTACAATTTGTTCTTCTATCTTCTCAATCTATTATTTTCATTGTAAATGGTAGTACTTCTCCTATTATTGGGGAAGGGTCTATTACCTTGGCTAATATTCTTACCTTATATATTGTTCTTGTTGTCCCATCTCTTGAATACAATCTTTTGTCTGTTATCCAAATTACCTCCACACTTGCTTGCGCTATAACTTTTTGGCCCACTTTTTGTGTCTTTTAGGACATCCTAACTCGGAAGATTCTTGGTTATGGTATTAGATGGGGTAAAATCTATTACTTGGAATTGACATAAAATGAGGGACAAAATATCAGTGATGCAAATCAAGCTACCAATGAAGATAGAACTCGAACAAATTACAACCACATCTTTTTTCAACTCTAAATGATTTAGTTTTTCATTGTGACATTTTAGAAATGGCTAAGAGCCATCTCACCTCTTATTTACTAAGTTTGAATAAAAGTTTAAAACCTTTTGTGGTGATTCATCTGATGTTTGGGATCCTACAAAAATTTCTTCCCTTTCTAAAGCTCGTTATTTTGTAACATTTATTGATGAATGTACTAGACTGATTTTGGTGTCTTTACTTATCAAAAAAAGTGATGTGTGTCTAGCCTTTCCAAACTTTCACAAAATGGTAGGTACTCAATATCAAAAGCAGATTCATGTATTCCAATCTGACAATGATTGAGTATATGGATGCCTCTCTTGGCAATTATCTAAAATTTATGCAATTTTTCATCAAACCTCATGCACTTACACCCTATAACAAAATGGACTAGCTGAGAGAGAAAATAGATAGCTTTTAGAGTTTTTTATGCTTATCTTTTTGGCATGAACATGCCTCATTTTTATTGAGGAGAAGTTGTACAATCTGCAACTTATCTCATTAATCAAACCCCTTCACGAGTGATAAATTTGCAAACTCCTTAACAAAAAATGAAATCCTTACTTTCAGTTACTCATCTTCCTAATCTTGAACCTCGAGTCTTTGGTTGTACTGTTTACGCTCACATTCCAAAAAAGTTAATGAAGTAAACTTGTTCCATGTGTTAAACACTATGTTTTCATTGGCTATTTCTGAACTTCAAAAAGGTTATAGGTTCTATGATCCACAAACCCAAAATTACATGTGACTTTAGATGTCTCTTTTCATGAATTTGAGCCTTATTATTCAGAGGGAGTCTCTGACCATTCCCTTCATAGGGAGTGTTCTAGTGAAGAGAATGTTCAACAACCAAATGGAGGAGGATTAGGTGAATTTGTAGAACTAGAAGACATAGTTGAAAAGCTTCAAAATCGTGATGGAAATGAGGTTCAACAAAAGTGTGATCCCCCAATTTTCTGGACATGTCTGAAGCACTATCAAGGCCACCAGAATTATCCATGTCTATACCATTAACTGAAGAATTAATTGAGAGTGTTCCTCCTCAGGTAATTTCAAATCCAATGTCTAATAAGCCTAATGAAATACCTATTTTTGTAAAAAATATAGATTCTAGATATCCACAAAGTTCAAATAGAGGAATTCCAACGAAACAATATGAACCTGATCCTAAAGCCAAAACTAAATACTCAATTAGTAATTATATGTCATCTCATAGGTTGTCTGAATCATATGCACTTATTATTAATCAATTATCCACTATATCTATTCCTAGAAGTGTACAAAATTCTTTGAAAGATCCCAAATGGACTAAGGCGATGAATGAAGAGATGGTAGTTTTACAAAAAAATGCCACTTGGAAACTTGTTTCACTACCTAAAGAAAAGAAGAAAATTGGATATAGATAGGTGTTCATGGTGAAACTCAAAGCAGATGGAAGTTTTGACAGGTATAAAGCGAGATTAGTGACAAAATTATATATACAAAGGTATGGAATATACTATCATGACACTTTTCATCAGTAGCCAAGATAAATACCATTCGCATTATTATTTCTATAGTTGCAAATCAAGATTGGCCCTTGAAACAATTTGATGTTAAAAATTATTTTCTCAATGGATATTTGGAATAAGAAGTTTACATGGAGCTATCCTTTGGTGTCAAATGTAATTCTATGCATGGAAATGAAGTATGTAAGCTGAAGAAATCCTTATATGGACTAAAATAGTCACCCATGGCATGGTTTGGGAGGTTTTCAACAACAATGAAGGCAGTTGGTTATAAACAGAGTAATTCAGACCATACTTTATTTATATAACACAAAGAAGGAAAGGTAACAATATTAATAGTGTATGTTGATGATATGGTATTAACAGGAGATGATTTATCCTAAATGAAGGCGCTACAAGAACATTTAGCCACTAAGTTCGAAATGAAGGATCTTGGAAAGCTTAAATATTTCTTGGGGATTGAGGTGGCAAGATCAAAACATGGAATTTTTCTTTCACAACGAAAATACGTGTTAGATCTTCTCACTAAAATTGAAATGCTTGATTGTAAACTAGCAAAAACACCTATAGAGATGAATCACAACTTGGGATTCTACCATATCAAACTCCAACTGATAAAGGTCGTTACAAACGACTAGTTGGGAGGTTAATATACTTATCACACACAAGGTTATACATAGCGTATGTTGTTAGTGTTGTAAGCCAATTCATGCATATGCTAAGTGAAGAACATATGGATGCAGTCTATCAAATTCTAAGATATTTGAAGTGTGCTCTAAGGAAAGGTTTACTATTTTCAAAAAATGATTCTCAACTATTGAAGGATACATAGACTCCGACTGGGTAGGTGACCAAACAACTAGAAGATTGAAGTCAGGTTATTTTACATTTGTTGAAGGAAATCTCATCACTTGGAGAAACAAGAAGTATAAGGTTGTGGAAAGATCAAGTGCTAAAGCCAAAACCAAGGCATGGCCCAAGATGTGTGCGAGATGTTATGAATCAGAAACATACTTAAAGATTTGGGGATTGATTATTCAAAACCCATGAATCTTAAATGTGTTAATAAAATTTCCATAGAGATTTCCCAAAATCATATACACATGATCATACAAACCATGTTGAAGTAGATCATCATTTCATCAAGGAGAAGCTTGACGAAAAAACTATACAGTTTCCATTTGTCCAATTAGAAAAACAGTTGGCTAATATGCTCACAAAAGCAGTATCAGCAATGGTTTTTCATGAAATAATTGACAAGTTAGGTACGATAGATATTCATGCTCTAACTTGAGGGGGAGTGTCTATATGAGCTATCAATTATTTAATTGTAATTACTCTTAGGAACTTGTTAGTCAACCAATCTTGTATATAAATATAGAAACAATTTGTTTCCTTTTTAGGATGTAATTATCTTCATATATTACCTTTGATTTGGAGAAAAATATGTACATAATTATTTTTAGCATTGAAAATTTTGTTTGACACAAGCCTAATAAGCCTAGAAAGGAATGAATATGTTATTTTTTAATTTTATCAAACTATGATTTTGTAACCTAATCAAAACCACCAAACAAAATAATTGCGTATCAAAAGTAAATGCATAAATAGGTAAATGACACATTATATTTTTAAGTGAAAATAACATAGGCGACAACCATGATCTAAAAGAAGAACCACCGGTCCATCGGACCACCTAACTTTTCATTATGAAAACCAAACATTCAAGTACAAAATTGGTTTTATGATATACCCGCCATAGGATACTATCCTAATATACCTAACTTACAAGTCCTTGCTCTGTTTTCATAGTTTCTAATATTAATGTGAGTCGTATCTAGACCAACATTTTAATTAGTTCCTCCCCAATCAGACACATCACGGATCAACATGCAAATATGGTTAGCACAGAAAAATACAAGTATTTGTATGTTTTATAGAAAAGATTTAATAATGAATAATCATATCTAAGTGATTCAAAACATATTTCTAATAAATCAAATTAACTAACAAATCCTAGATCAAGTAGATTAATTACAAATTTAGTAAAAGTAACTTCTTTTTTATTTAATAATTAAATCAAATAATCATGATTACACATAAAATTATTTGATCTAGTAAGAATCTAACGAAGAATAAGTTATATGAACATAAACTATGTAACAAACTTGTCCAAAAAATATATGAGTATAAAGAATAAAAGAGATCCACAAATAATATAAATTAATATGTAAAATATCCTCTTATAAATAATGTAAATCATGAATCAGCCCTAATTTGCTGCCACCCCAAACTTGTAAATCATGAATCAGCATTACAACCTTTGTAGTCTCTGATTATTACTATGGATTTCAGCTAATACCAAATCTCTCCTACAGCTTTGCATATATTGATATACATATCTTCACTTTGTATGAAGCCGAATCTACATGAATTACTATTTCCTTTCTCTATGTGTAATCAACTTTTTTTTTCTCTTTTTCAGCTTGCCAAATAATGTTAGGTGATAATAAAAATATTGGGGTTAATTTATTTTGAGTTTAATTATTTAAAGTTCATTAAAAAATTTAATAGAGTAAAATATCATTTTTTAGAACATATCTTATTAAAAACGTAGAATTAGAATATTTAAAAAATACTAAACGATAATTTTAAGTATTGTAAACATATACGGGTGAATGCATGAGTGTAATAATATGTGTGATGGTTATAAATGATATATCTTAATTAAGATTACTCAGAACTCAAGCATTTGTACAGTTTTTTATGATAGACTTGATAACAAACCTAAAAATAAATTTACATGCATATATTTATCCACAAAAATAAGCAATACTCATAATTCTTGCATTATTGATCTTTATTAGTATTAATTAGATAAAATAATACACTAATAAAAAATAACAACAACTACAAGAGAAATTATTATACCCTCCATAGTTTTTATAAGACAACTTTAACCTTCAAAATTATGACATATCATAAAACAATTTTTTTCAATTTTTTTTACATATTAATTTACATAAGTGAAATAATTTTTAATTTGTTTAATTTCATTTTAAATTTTTGAAAAATAAATGTTTGATATATCACTAAAATTTTAATTTATTCTATTTAAATTCTTTAATAACTTTTTGGAAAACAAGGAAATAAAGTTTCTTCATTTTTTTCTAAATAACACTATTACAAAACCGGACTTTAAAGTCAGTTTAACGCATGAACTGACTTTAAATTCTTTTTTTACATATTTTACTCTTTTTCTACTCTAATAAGAACCCGTTTTCGATTACATAATAGCATAAAAAAACCAAAATCTGTTTAACAAAGTTTAAATAATACAAATAATTGAAAAATTAAATATAATTAATTACTTAAGAATTAAATTTATTTCAAAAAAATAATTTATATACAATACATATATATATATATATATTTAACTTAAATTAAAAATAAAATTACGTCGCTTTTGTCATGGATTTTGTGATATTTGCATTTTATTTCAAAGAGAAAAAGCTTGGTTTGCTTAGAATCACTAACATAGTAACCAAGAAACTAGGCAAGAGAGATAAGATGGAGTTTGGCCAAAAACAGCTGGTCCATTTAACAATTCATTTCCCTAAATACATAAGCACATAAACATCCATTAAACAAATATCCCAAACTTCAGAGGTACAAGAATAGAGAAATTAAAACATTATAAAAATTGCCATGTTCTTTTCCTATGTTATTCAAGATCATCATATTCTTCTATTGATTATTCTTATGATGTTATAATTTGAACCATATGTTCTATCCATTCTTCTCGTAAATCATCAAAAATTTGCATATCCAACTTGTTTAAACTAAAGAACTATATGTAATTAAATTCAAAATAAGAATGTAATATCATGAATTCACCAAAATTAACATATATGTTAAAAGATTAGTAAAAAAGATTACCACATCGACACCGGAGTGATAATAATAACCCTCATAGTTCACCTTCTTCTAACCAAAGAACTATATGTAATTAAATTCAAAATAAGAATGCAATATAATGAATTCACAAAAAATAACATATATATGTTAAAATATTAGTAAAATAGATTACCAAATCGACACTAGAGTGATATAATAATAAACCCATAGCCCGACTTGTTCCAACCAAAGAACTATATGTAATTAAATTCAAAATAAGAATGTAATATCATGAATTCACAAAATATAACTTATATATGTTAAAAGATTAGTAAAAGAGATTACCACATCGACATCGGAATGATATATAATAATAACCACATCTCTTCGAAATCATATTAGCATTGTATTAATCTAGAATGAAACTGGTATTTTTAATGCTATAATGAGCTCTAAATATGAAGTCAAATGTAACTCCAATTTGTTACTTGGATTGGTTGAGTTTTGTTGCCCATATACTAATATTTTTGTATTTCCTTAGGATGAACCAACAATTACTTTTGAAGATATGATGATTCTTGGTGGTTTTCCTATACTTGGCTGGCCAATGACTACCCTGATGTTGTCATACCATGGAACTAGGTAAGAGATACGAGGTGAAGTTTGGGAAAAAAAAATAGGTCCATATAACAATTCATTCCCCTAAATACATGAGCACACATAAACATCCATCAAACAAGCTGCCCAAACTTTATACACAGTAATAGAGAAATTAAAGCATTATAAAAATTACCATGATATTGTCATATGCTATTCAAGATCATCAAAATCTTCTCCTGAAATTCTTCTGTGATGATATAATTTGAACCATGTGTTCTGCCCATTCCTCTCGTAAATCATCAAAAATTTATGGGTGATATCACGTCTTGTTCCAACCAAAGAATTACATATATTTAAATTCAAAATAAGAATGTAATTTCATGAATTCACAAAAAATAACTCATATATGTGCATCATATGTATATTGGTAAATGAGATTACCACATCTTTAATTGGAATATTAATATTTGTGATAATTTCGCTACATAAACTTCATGACATAGTAACCACACATGACTTCATTCTATCGTGGAACTTACAAAAAATAAGTGTATATGATTTTTCATATCCGAACATCTTTATTATTCAATAGTAAAATTAATAAAATTATTAATATTCACTTGTACATACCATAACTTTGTCCCATATAAGCTTATAAGATTTTTTAACCGCAATGCCCCTACTCTTGTTCCACAACTTCCATGTCCTATCAAAGTTCAAAACGGTTAGTTTTTTATTAAATATTACAAAGGACAATAGAAGAAAAATAGCTAACTATAACTCTTACATTTCTACAACTGCTTTTGTATCTTTACTCAATTCTATGGAAGATGAGTCACAGTACCAAACATGATTGTCATACAGATCAAGGATTACTAAAATCCAATGATCTTTGCCTTGTTCAAACTTGAGTGGCCAAGGAATTATCAACTTCTGATTTCTGTTAAGCGTTAATGTCCTATCACATAATTGTATAGCTTTGATGCTAACATCCTTTTCTTGATATTGATTAACAAATGAAGAATCATAGAACATTGCTAAATATGATGAGTGATTATGTTGAAGTTGATAATAACATGTTGTATATAAAAGAAATATATATAAATAATTAGATAATATAAATATACATATATATGTTCTACATAAATAAAAATGATTAACTATTGATTGAGGACTCACCTTGTCCACACTTGAATTATACTTAAATCAATCATTTGATATTCAAATAGCTACAATATGCACTCGATCGATATATATGTTTGACCGATGTCTACACCAAAAATTTCTATAAGAAGTGGCATAATTCATCCATCATTTATGCTAGATGCCCTCACAACAATAGTCAACAAAGCGCTAAGATTTTTGCTGAAGTTTAAAGAATAATTATAACTATACTTTTTCCATAGCTTCTTCTTAAATGACTTAGTGCAAGATGATTGGCTATTAGACATAGATTTACAACAAGATACTTGCTTTGTAACTCTTAAATGTGTCGTACTTACTAATTCTGATATAATAGATTAAAGAAGAAGTATTATGTATGTTAGTAATAATAAAAGAAAAATAATATAATAGCAATAAAAAGGTCTTATCTTAAATAAAACAATAATATCACGTCAAAATTTATCACAACTTGACTCGACGGCCAAACCATATATTGTCCAACCGCCTCTTGGGCTGTGGTAGCATCAAAAGGCACAAATAGTGGACAATCATGGAGCAATGATTGATCAATTACTATTTATCAATCATTTGGCAAATATTGATTATAAAACATTCCGATCATTGCTTAATTGTTATTCACTTCCCTAATTATTAGAATATATACCAAAACATCATATAAAAATAAATGCATAAAAATTAAACATAAAAAATATATACACATAAATATAATTATATGAGATTGATTGTAATTACTAATAATAATATGTCACATCATTTCAGATGATTTAAAATTTAAGATATATAAAACAAATTTTAAAATAACTATACTACTTCAAATCACAGATATTTTAATGTGCATCATATTATTGAATCATATCTTTCCCATTTCATATTAACATAAATAAATAAATTAAACACCAACCTTTAATCATAGTCATAAATATATATATAAATTTATTTTATTACGAAATACTTATACAATACATACATAATACAAAAATTTATACACATAATATACAAAAAAAATGCAAACTGAATAATAAGAGCGTAGGATTAATATAAATACTTACAAGAGTAAATGAAGTGACAAAATGAAGGAAATGAAGAAAAAATTGTGTTTTGTAAG
This sequence comes from Hippophae rhamnoides, assembly GCA_033030585.1. NCBI lineage: Eukaryota > Viridiplantae > Streptophyta > Magnoliopsida > Rosales > Elaeagnaceae > Hippophae > Hippophae rhamnoides. Next base: position 47,200,969 of record CM065430.1, on the reverse strand, counting down.
TAAAAAAATGGGTATAAAAAATTTGAGTATTTCGCTCAAAACAATACGTGATCTGGAAGATAATTTAGAGAGAAAGAAAACCCATTAAACGGCGCTTGAAATAGTGGTCATAGGTGGCAGAAAAATGAGAAAGAATGGAGGAGGTGAAGCTCGGTTTTGGGTTTTTGGGTTTTTGGGTGTTATTTACAACACTACAAATTAAAAATGTTGTGTCTGATGGAGAAGAAAGAAGAGAAAAGAAAAAATCCACGTGGATAGTGTCGATTGACGTGTTGAACCAACGCTACACGTAAGACGTAGGGTCTATTGACACGTAGAACCAACGCTACGTCCTCGTGTAGCGTTGGTTCAACACGTCAACCGACACTATACGTAGCGTCGGTTTTTTACTAAACCAACTTTAAATTCATTATAAGTCGATTTTTTCCAAAAATTGACTTTACATATCGAATTAAATACCACATTTTATATTAATGTAAATTCCCATCAATTTGCTTAGTAATGTCTCACTACCTTCTAATGTTTTTTAACTCCATTTAGAAATGGAAAAATGGACTTTACACCTTCTACACCTTTTTTCGTCTTCTCCTTTCATTATTTAAGTTAAGAACGTTCCAATAAAATTAACCTTATTTATTAGATATTAAAAAAATTAAATTTGCTTCTAAAAATTATTAATTGAGCTAGGCACATATTCATATCATACTGTGTTCTTTGTTCACAATATTCGATTATTTTTGGAAGATAATGATACTTCAAACTCACTAATTAATATTAATCGTGTAATATTATAATTATTTTAAATTTTTATTTGTATATTTGATTTATTAATAAAAAAATTTATACTTTTTTAATAATAAATAACAAATATAATGATTTAATTAGAAATTAAAAAGTAAAAATCCAAAACATAGATTTTAGTTTTGATTGTTTAATCAACTCTTAGTATATTTATTTTTAATGTTTTTTATCAAAATTAATTCTTTACAATAATATATATCAAAGATAATATCTTGATTTAAAATTAAAAAAACTAGAATCCTAAAATATTAGGATTTTTTAATCCCTCGTTAATAACTTTTTTTAATGTTTTTAATTAAAATTAATTCATTAGGTTTCTCTAATTAAAAACTAAAATTTTAAAAAATATTAATTATAATCATTTAAGAAATCTTTCTATATTTATTTTTCTTAAAATTAAAAAAGTTAGAGATTACATGTAGATATTTTGGTTATACTTTTCAAAAATTTAATTTTTTTAATAAAATAATTTTTTTAAAATAATAAATAACATATTTAATGATTTAATTAAGAATTAAATTTTAAAATTTCAAACAATTTCGGTTAGTATTATATAATCAACCTTTCATAATTTTTTAAATAAAAATTTTCATATTATTATTTTGATTATATTTCTTCAAAATTTTAATATTTTTTTATTAAAATTAATTTTTTTTAAATAATAAAAAATAAACATAATGAATTTATTAAGAATTTAAAAAGAATGTTATGATTGTTTAATCACTCTATCATAATCTCTCTCTTTTCTTCTCAATTCAAGAAACTATAAATAATGTATAATTATTTTGTTCGTATTTCTTCAAGCTTTAATATTAATAAATAAATTAATTCTTTACAGAATAATAAATAACAAACAATATAACTAATTAGAAATTAAAAACTAGATTCCAATAGACTTCTCTTTCGATTATTTAATCATAATTTCATAACTTTCTATTATATAAAATTAAAATAGTTACATATTAAGTATAGTTATATTGATCAAAATTATTTTAAATTGTAATGTTATTAATTAAAATTAATTAATTGTAGAATAATTAATGACAAAAAAATTAATTAAAAATGAAAAATTATAATTTCAAAAGTCTCTAGTTTTGATTATTAATCACACTTTCTTAACTTTTAATATAAAATTAAAATAGTTAGAAATTGCATATATGAGCATGATATTTTGTTTTATCAAATTTGTGTGATGTTATTTGATAACTTTTAGATCAAATAATACTTTACCCGATAAAAATGCAAAATTTGAAACAAGAGAGGGGAGGTTACTTGATGATTTGAGGATACAAAATGTGAGAAAAATAAAATAAGCAAGTTTGAACCCAACTTCTATTATATTATTATTTTTCTTTTTCATTAGCACTAAAATGTATAGCTTTTAATACTATAAAAAACAAGAAAATTATCAAATTAATTATGATTAATTTTTTCATAGTATTCATAATAATTACTTAACAAAATTTCTCAAAAGAAAAAAAAGACAGTTGAATTTTTTGATTATTTACGTTCATGATTACAAGAGCTTTAAGAGAAGCTATTAGAAGAGAAAGATCAAGAAATGAAATCTTAGAGAAAAAAATGAGTGACTTAATTTTCTTAATTGTATATACACTCAATGAAGTATTTGTTATACATAAGGGTGTTCAAAAAATTCGGTCATTCGATCCGATCCGACCATCGGATCGGATTGGATGGAAAACATTAAGTGCGGATCGGATGGTGGATTTCACTATGATTCATCTGATCCCATCCGATCCGACTGAAATTAATTATATATATATATATATAATTAATATATATTTATTTGGTTTTTTAATTTTTTTAAACTCAAATAATTTTATGTTATGATTTATTTGAAAATTTAAAAAATTTATTCAAAAATACCAAAAATAAAGTTAATTAAGTTTATTGGTCGGATTGATCGGATGCCATCCGAATAGTTTACGGATCAGATGTGAAAAGTGATCGGATCGGTTGTGGATTAGGATATTTCAATCCGATCAGATGGTCGGATAGGATCGAATGAGTATGAAATCACCAGTTTCGATCCGATGAACACCCCTACTTATACATAGCATACTTGTGAGTTGGACATAACTCTATTACAATAGAATACAACACTCTAAAAAACTAATTTAACTTGATTGTATATGCAACTCTAACAATAGAAAAAGTGTCAATACTCCATCTCAAACTAACAGTTTACATAGCACCATAAGTTTGTTTCTAGCTAATGTAAGACTAAGGCATGGCAGAGGTTTATTAAACATGTCTTCTAGCTTATCAGCTAAGCAACAATACTGTATGTCAAGCCTTTTATTCAACACCAAGTCTCTCATAATATGGCAATCAATTTATATATATATTGTCATGTCAAGCTTTAAGAGTACCTAAGTGTTAAGCACTTATGTTGTCACACAACAATTTTGATTTTCCTGAAAAACCTATTTCAATTAAAAAATATTGTATCCAAATTACTCGTGCTACACTGTTGGAAAAGGTCTCTATTTAGCTTCAATTAAAGATTGAGACATGACTCTTTGTTTACTTAAAGACCAGCTAATGAAACTATCTTCAAACATCATGCAATACGCAATAGTATTTCTTCTATCATCAGGGCAACTTTTCCAATCTGAATTTGTGTAACCAAGTAGACTTAACTCTCTAGGCTTCGAAGAACCAAGGCATAGTTCATTGTTCCCTTGAGATACCTTAGAACCCTCTTAGTTTCCTTCAAATGGACATTTTTAGGAGCACTTAAGAATTGACACAATTTACTTACGATGAAACAAATATCAAGTCTATGACAACATACTATTGTAAAGCACCCAATAGGATTCTAAAATGAGTAGGATTATCCAATGCAACACCATATTTAATCCCAAGTGAAGAAATAGGTGTAGTACGAGGTTTAGAACCAACAAGACTAGCACATTGAAACAAGTCATGCATATACTTAGTTTGAAGCATATGTAAGCCTTGAGAGTATCTAGTTGAAGCATATGTAAGCCTTGAGAGTATCTAGTGACTTGTATGCCTAAGAATAACTTGAGAGACCCCATGTCTTTAAGAGCAAAATGATCATGAAAATCAGTTACAAATTGTTGCAAAGAAGAAGAGTTAAAGCCTGTAAAAACTATGCCATCCATATATACTAGAACAAACATAACCTCCTTATATTTTCTCTTGATAAAGAGAGTAGTGTAACTTTTGGCACCAATAAAACCTCATAAGATGAGACATTTTTGTAGCTTGTGAAACCAAACTCTAAGAGCCTCTTTCAAGCCATAAAGAGCTTTGTGATGCTTGCATACTTTGGTAGGATGAAGAGGATTCACAAAACCAAAAGGTTGTCGCATATAAACCTCTTCCTCAAGATCACCATTTGGTAAGGAATTATTGATGTCAAGAAATCTGATATCCTCATTAAAATGAATTGCAATGGAAAGAAAAATGCAAATAGTTTTCAATTTGATCACATGACTAAAGCTTTCAATAAAATCCAAGTTAGGAGTGTGAAGAAAAACTTGTGCAACAAATCAAGCTTTATACTTATCCAAGACACCGTATGCCATTTCCTTTGTTCTATATACCTACAAGTCTACAATCATCTTAGCCTCGGGAGGGGGAACCACTAATGACCATGTGTTATTGTGAACAAGAGCATTATGCTTAACAGACATGGTGTCTTTCCATTCTAGAAACTAAATAGCATCTTTAAAAGAGTTTGGAATAGTTAAAAGAAGAGGTTTCATCACAAAGATAACCAATTCTTTTGGTTTTGAGTGACCAATTTTCGAACATGTCAATATGCACTACTACAAAAAGGGTTTTTAAGTCGATATATAAAGTTGGTTTTTGGAAAAAAACTGACTTATAATGAATTTAAAGTTGGTTCGGTGTAGAACCAACGTTATCCACGTAGGACATAGCATCAGTTGAAGTGTCAAACCAACGCTACACATGGGTATAGCATCGGTTGACACCTAGAACCGACGCTACTTCCACTTGTAGCGTCGATTCGACACATCAACTGATGCTACGTCCTACATGGATAGCATCGGTTGACACCTAGAACCGAGGCTACACACGTGGATAAATTATTTTCTCTTCTTTCTTCCTTAGATAGAAACTATTCCAAGCGCTACATAACTCTCAAAAACCCAAAACCTCATCCACTCTTTCTCATTTTTCGGCCACCTACGACCACCAATTCCAACGTCGGTTTTATACCCATTTCTCACTTACAAAACACCATTTTTTCTTCATTTACTCTTATAAGTATTTCTATTAATCCTACGCACTTATTATTCATATTTTTCTGTTATTATGTGTTATTATTTATGTGTATAAATTTGTATATTATATATATAGGTTTGTATTATAACATCAGGAGAAGAGTATGATGATCTTGAATAACATAGGACAACATCGTGGTAGTTTTTCTGCTATTAATTAATATTTTATTTTTCAATTATTTATATTATTTAAATTATTTGTTAAATTGATTTTTTTCTACTATATTTAGTGATCAAATTCAAGTTTTAATTTGAGTATAATAAAAAATAAGTAAATTTTGTAAAAAAAATTAAAAATTTAAAGTCAGTTCACGCGTTGAACCGACTTTAATACCCCTTTTGTAGTAGTGATAGCATGACTATTAGGCACATCATCATAAGGCACAAAGAGACAAACACTGCACTAAAACTGGATATTTGCATTGATTTTTTACACTAAATGCCACGATTTTTGTTAGTTTTTCCAAACCAATGTAAATCGTGGCATAGCAAGTCAATTTTTTAAAAAAATTGACGTAAATCTCATCAATCTTAAGTAAAACCCGACATAAAATTTGTGTTGGTTTTTACCCAGAACTGATGCAAAAGGTGCATTTCATGTTTTTTGAAATGTTATTTGCATTGTATATCCTACCTACATTCATACAATAATTCAACATTATATATATAAAGATTTATATAATATACAAAAATTTCAAAAACTAGGTTATATTTTATTACTAAGTTCGAAAATAAGTTATAATGTTTTAAATATAAATGTAATTCACAGTATATATATACACATAACTAAATACAACAAGAAAATGCATACACAATTAATCTTCATCTTCATCTTCATTGTCAACCAAGAACGATAACATGTTCTTTGACCATGTCTCTTATAGTTTATCCAAAGATGTTAACTTGTATGGAGCATCTACTTTATTTTATTGTGTTAGTTATTTCATAAAATTAACGTAGAATTATTTATTATTATTATATCATTATACATTTGTTGTATAGAATAATCTATGCAAATAATAATCACTTTTACATTGGTTATTCTACCAACAAACACAAATTTTTTTCCTTTTTTCATCTAATTTGCATCATTTATTTAATAAAATTGATGCAAATTTTTTACTTACAAATTTTGCATCGATTTTGGGTAACAACTGATGCAAATTGTAAAACGTTTGCACTAGTTTATACAAAAAAAACTAACATAAAAATGAATTTTAGCAACTTTGCATCATTTTTCTTAAAACCAAAGCAAAAAAAAAATACCCAATTAGCCAATTTTAGTAGTGAAAGAAGTAAAAAGGTACAATGGTGCATATAGAGATGATTGTGACTGATTAGTAGATGACTAATCAATAGAAATGTTTGAGGCACAAGAATTTTGAGACAACTCAAAATCTATAGGATTACATGAAGAACTAATTTAAGCAAAAAATTGAGGAACATCTATATTAGGCTCAAAATGAGTCACAAGCAAAGAAACAGAAGTAGATGTAGCAAGTGTCAGAATGAAAAGAAAAAGATGGAATTAACCCTAAGGATACATGGATACAAGAAGACTTTGAAGAAACATGCATCGAAGAAGACAAGAATTTTGAGACAACTCAAGATCTATAGAATTACATGAAGAACTAGTTTAAGCAAAAAATTGAGGAACATCTATATTAGGCTCAGAATGAGTCACAAGCAAAGAAACAGAAATAGATGTATCAAGTGTCGAAATGAAAAGAAAAGGATGGAATTAACCCTAAGGATACATGGATACAAGAAGAGTTTGAAGAAACATGCATCGAAGAAGACAAATTGGTATTAAAGAAAAGAAAATCTAATTCAATAAATACTACACACCTACTCGTGATTATTTTCTTAGTAGTCATGTCCAAATAAAAGTAGCCCTTCTGATTTGTAGCATAACCTAACAAGGTACAAATAGAAGACCTTGCATGTAGTTATTATTATTGAAAGACCTAAGGCAAGGAAAGAATAAGCTACCAAACACTTTAAGAAAATAACAATCAAATTGGGAGCCATATAAATAGAAATAAGATGAAGCAAAATTCAACACTTTACTAGACACCTTATTTAGAGTGTAAACAGCTTTCCTAAAAACAAAGGGCCAATAAGACATAAAAACATGAGAACGAAATAATAAAGCCAAACTAACATCAACAACTCGTCTATGACAAGAACCAACCATGCCATTCTCTAGGGGAGTATAAGGATAGGTTAAATGATACAAAACAACTAAGTTTTCAATAGTTCTAGCCAAAGGCTTGAACTCACTAGTCCTATCACTATGAACTTGTTTAATCTTTGTATTATATTGACATTCAATCATTGTTTTAAACTTTAGGAAAAGAGAGAAATCGAGTTCCCAAAAAATAAATCCAACAAAGCCTTGTACAATTATCAACCATTAAAAGAAAATATTTGTCTCCATTTAGGGCCCCAAATATCAATATACACAAGATCAAAAGGCTTAGTGGCATTAATATGACTAGAAGTAAAAGGAAACTTATGAGTTTTGACAAGTGTACAAGACGTACTAGTGTTGATATTATTTACACGTGAACTCAATTTTATTTTATGAGCGCTAAGAAATTTGGCAAGAACTGGTTTAGAAACATATGCCAAGCGTTCATGCCACAAAGAGCTCTTAGCAAACAAAGCATGATTTATTCTGTGATTTATTCCAAAACTATTACAAATCATGCTTAGCAACCCCTTGTACAATTACATTCCGCGTAAGAATGTCCTTGATAAGAAAACAAGATTATCTTTGCACAATTTATTAACTGAAATCAGATTTGTAGATATAGATAGAACATGTAAAAAATGATTCAATTGCAATTGAGAATTATCACTTCTAGTAAGAAAAGAACTACCAATGGCTGTAATGGGAATCTTACCTCCATTTCCAATTTGAACACCATCTGAAATTGTGTAGGAGGGACGGGAGATAGCTCCAACCAGAGTTTGTCATTATTATTTCAAAAATAATATTTAAAATATTATATGGATCCTCATTTCCTGTCTGGGTCCTCAATCTCTACTAAAGATCATCAATATGTTTCTGTAAAAAATTTAAATGGTGATATAATAAATTCTAAATCAGGAGGGAAACAGGAGGAAACCTCCTTCCCCACCCTACCAACAATAACATTCATATCTAATCTATGTATAGATCACCATAACAAGACTTTGTGAGAGTTAAATTAAAAGAATTTCCTACTGTTGCTCCCAAGAAAGAAAGGAAGAAAAGGACAAGGAACCCAGCTCATTCAAATATTTAATTGATTAAAAAATGACCCGTATTTGAGAATTATAACAGAGAACACTCCTACGTTTTTCTGCCTTTGATATTTCAATGTTGAAGCACTATATAAGGTCAGTTAGTTGTGTATTCACGATTCATTTATTCCTAGTACTAGCTAATAAAATATGCATTCTACGTGAAAAACTATAATTTAAAATATTACAATTAATTATAATATAATACAATTAATTAAAATAATATATAAAATTTAATTTGAATATACATAAAATTTAATAGATAGTCATTTAATATTTTTGATATCTTATTATATTTATGAGATTATATTTATCCTAATTTTATGGCATTATGATCTCAAAAAAATAAAAAATAAATAAAGTAAAAAATCCAAAATCAAAATCAAGCTGTTAAGTTAAAAATAAGGTAAAATAAAAATACTTACAATAATTAACCTCATACTAAAATTTATGGAATCTCAAACAATTACATTTAATGATTTTTGGAACTTTAAACTTTATTAATTAAATGAAGTTTCTTTTATAGCTTAAAATAATTAAATTTCATATTTATCAAAATAATTATATATTTAATACATAACTACACAATATGAACTTTTAAGTGAAAAGAGGTGAAAATATAATTTTTAGAATTTTTTGGAATTTTTATGGATTTGTTATGAATTTTTAATGCAAAGCCAATCAGGAGCTACCGTGTGGCAAGACGCGCAATCAGAGGAGCTAATTAGGCAAGCCATGCAGATGTCACATAAGTAGGGACAACAAATCACGTTACACCATGTCTGAGGAGGACGAACTGCTCGCCATGTATCAGTATGGCGTTCAATTCGAGTTTGAAGATTGGTCAACCCAGTCTGCCACGTGTTGCCACCTGATTGCTTGACGTGTTCCACCCGTGTGCCACGCCATCCATTTTTGTGAATCACATTACACCGTGTGGCACTAACCGGTCTCCCCTACCACACGTCGCTCTTTGATTCGCTAGTGAATTTTTGATGCCACGTGTCACTCTGTGATTGGCTAGCACTGTCAATTTTGCTTGTTTTGATTGCAACCCTTGATCTGAAACTGATTTGATGGTCCAAATCGTACCTAAGCTATATTTAAGCCTTTAATCACTCCATAAACCCTAAGGGGGCATCATTAGCATAATTTTGGTTAATTTTTGGAGTTAAAAAGAGAGAAAAATTTAAGAGATGACACAATTTTCATGGAGATTCAAGAGGAGATTAATTCTACAATTCAAGAGATTGATAGTATTTCTTCTTCTACTCTTTTTTTTTATCAATTTTTATGTCTTCCATTATGAAAAATATGAGTTTTATGAACACAACTATGTGTAGTTAATTTATTAATCTAGGGATCTTATGAACCCAATTTTCACAATATGATAATCTAATATTTTACCTCGATTATAAATTTAATTATATTATTTAATCTAATTTTTATGCTATTAATTGTTTGGTCAACAATTTATCTATAGAGGAAATTAAATAGATTTGAGAGAATTATTTAATTGTTTGTCTTGATTAAATAACATACATATTTTCTAGGCAGAGATGTATGATTCTTATGTATATGATCCATAATTTATGAACTTAATGATTAGTATGTCATTTAATTGGCATGAGAGTGTAATTAAATTAATTACTATATGGTATGTACTTTACTTGAGAAAGGAATACATGCAAGGATAGATTTAATTGATCATGTAATTAATTAATATTTATATTAGGGGGATTTTAGTGATTCACATGTTTAGAAAATTGGGGGATTAAGTATTCCTAGATATTTTCTCATATATCTTTTTAGTTACCAAATTTGATTTGATTTAATTGATTTTTGCTATTTACTTTTAGTTATTTTAATTTTGCTTCCTTAAAATATAAAAACACATAAACAAAAAATTGATTTTTATTTTTTTTAGTTTTAAAAATTAGTTTCTAATAAAATAATCTCTATAGGAACAATATTTTCTTATCATTATATTACTTGTTGCAATACGTATACTTCGTATTCATTACACACACTTCGTGTGTGGTGATCAATAATGCCTCCAAGTAACCTACTTACAAGCCTCAATTTTCTTTCACAATCTTCACAAATAAGGTGTTCGAATCTAGACAAACATTCCAGTAAACTCAAGTCACACTAGTTATGAAACATGTTCAGTTGGAACCTAAAATATTAGCATAAAAACACAAGTGTAAGATGTGTTTTATAGTGGATTAAACAATGAAAAACTCTAACTATATGATTAAATAAATTTGTAGATAAAAATAAAATGACTAGCAAGCCTTAGAACACATGATTAAGCACGTGATCATAAATAATGCAGGCTTGTTAATAAATCAAACATAACCACAAAATGTTTAATAGATTAACTAAAGAAAGAAACCTAATAGAATATGATTTTACAAAACATATTTAGAGAGAGCTTAAAGAAGCCTAATAGAATATGATTTTACAAAACAGATTTAGAGATAGCTTAAATTGTAAAAGTTTATGCAATTTTGGTTGAGAGAATAGAATGCATTAGGCTTGTTTAAATAGAATTATTGAAGCCCTAGGTCAAAAGCTAATTATAAAGCTATCCATAAAATCATTTGAAAGAGCATTAAAAATAAGGACAATATTGTAATTAAAAGATTTGGCTAGAGCAAAACAATTAGGTCAAAGTTGAAACCTCATCTCTCGATCAATATATGCTAATCTCGAATGATCGAATCAATAATGTCAATCGATCAAAACCATTTTCGATCGATCCCAGCAATAATCAATAAAACATTGATCAATCTAAACAAATTTCAATTGATCGATCCTATAAAAAATAAAACCTGGGATCAAGTATATTGAATATGATTGATACTCCATCAATCAAACCCAAAACTTTAATCCATTTACCCCATATTAAAATTAATTTTGAGAGGAAATAGATCATATTAGATTGATCTAGACATTACTCGATCGATTGAGTAAGCTACATACTAAATTTTTCCTATGTGTTTAGTATGAAATCTAACATATATATACCTTAGATGTGTTCATTTTATGCTATGTAGTTTTTTCGACTTGAAAAGTGATCTTGAATGATGAGCCTAGAAACTAAATTACATTTAAATATTTTGTTCACCAATATCACCAACACTCATAAACCTTACAATCTCCCACTTTGGCATATTAGTGGGAAAAAACCTCCATCTTTCTATATCACACTCATAGGAAAAATATATTTTACATAGTGGAACTATCCTAGGATTAGGTAAAACCATCTTCACTTGAACCATAACAGCTCATATGTACATTGAAAAACAAAAACATAAATAGGCACACAATTTGTCCCGAAAGACTCATTGTTTATTAGTTCAGTATATATAACAAAAGAAAAGTAAAGAAGCGGACATAAGTAATGAGTAACAATAGATAGAACATTTAAGCATTATTCCTCCTATGTGAATAAACTTGATCACAAAATGTTTTCTTCTACTAAATGTAATTTCTTCTAAAGAAAATTTTTAATTTTTTCAATTATTAACTCTCCCACTCAAATAATTCACCTTCTTCATATATTTTCAAATAATGCATAATAACTCTCTCTCCCTTTTTTGTCATACAAATAAGTAACACAAGACGAAGTAAAAAAGAAACAAGTCAAGCAAACACATAGTGTCTTGAATGATGAATCAAAGTACATAATCATATTAAACTACTCTTTAAAAAAAATCAAAGGCACAAAAACAATACAAAGAAAGAGTACAATGTAAATAAAACATAGAAACGAAAAAAGATCATTGTTTTGGAGTTTGAATGCCTTGATATCTGAAATGAGAGTACACATCACTGATCATAGAATATATGGCCTCTTGACATTCATCCATGGTAGTCACTTTTTTTTGGAAGCCTTCCACTTGAATTAATAACACTTCCATTCTCATTTACATTTTCTCCTCCATTAAGTTCTAACAATAATGTTCAAAGTACGTATATTTTTCATTTCATCATCTCCAAATATGTCAGCAGTTTCCCCATCACTGGTTCTAATATTAGTGATAGCTCTATCATTGGTACACTATTAGTGGTTCTCTGTCTCTTTGAGGTTTGGGTAGATGAACTTAAAATGATTGACTTCCCAATGTCATTCATTCGATGAATGGATTTAGAATCCTTTATGGGTGGCACATTAGCAGCAACAATTAATTAGGCAATGAGGAAACCATAAGGAAGTCTAGTTCTTGGGTTTATGATCTGAGATTGGTTCATAATTTCATCTTGAATAATTGTTCCTATATTGAAGGCAATTCCTTTTTCCAATACAATATAAAATCTTAGCATATAGGTAGCCAACCTCAGAAGAGTTCTTGGAAGGAAACATATTAGCACATACCATTTGATTCAAAACTTAAGAGAAAAGAGCAAACTCACGTGGGATATATTGTTGCTCAAAGTTGAGGTCGGCATTGGGTGAACTGGTTAATTAAGGTAACAAATCTTCATTTGAAATGATATATCATTCCAAGTGAAAACATGCATCCCTAGTGTTTATAATTGTAAGTCCCATTATACTTGTGTCTGTGTGTTGTTTTTCCGTGTACAAAACATAGTTTCTATTTTATTTTACTCAGTGTTTTGTCTTCCTCTATGTAAGGTTGGTAACTGTAAATCAGTAATGCACATACGCACATAGTTAGGAACATTTTGTATGTAAGTATATTTACACATACCATGGGGTTGATTTTCATAATATGCATGCTAAGTAAAGTGTTGGTTTTTGGTGAATGAGAGTACAAGCAAGACAATGTTATCGCTTATGTTTATAGTTTGTTTTAGGTACGAGTATTTATGAAAAGTACTCAGTAATTTTAGAACGAAAAAATGTGTCTTTTTATAACCTTACCACTAAGCTTGCCAGGGACTTCACTACAAATGGTGGCAAGGTGGGTGATGAGGTGTTCGATAGGTAGAAATTTAAAGTTCTATAAATTCCTCCTATTTCTTCTTATTTTGTATCAATGTAGCAGAGGTCTATTAAATTGACATCTCATTTTTATATTTTTGGATCACTAATACCTTGAGTGTTGTTCGGTATTAGTGATTGTGTGATAAAAATTGTGCTTGTGAGTGGTGAGTACTCAAGGTGGTGTTTGCAAGTGGGTTCCTTGTATTGAGTAGTGTGTCGGCTAGTGGTTGTTATACAAAATTTTCTTATTCACTTTACACGTTATTGTTCTTTGGTTATTGATCACACCATTGTCGATGGTGTGGGCTTTATAGGAGAGTTGAGTTTGTGTATTAAACCAGGTCCTTACGAAAGCAACAATAGGTAGTTAGGATAGAGGTCCTGATTGATAGAGGTAGTGGTGATTTTATTTCTCTCAACGTATAATTATTTTATTGTTTAGTGGATTGTTTGCTACTAAGTGATTTCCTTAAGAAACCCGAGGACGTTGTCACATAGATAGGGTTTTCATGTGGATATTTCTTGTTATATCTTATGTTATGCTTACTTGAATGTATGGCTAGTATAATCAAAGCTTAAATGGTGTATGTTACTACATACTTAAGTTTAAATTATAATTAGAAAGCTTTTGATATGTATTACCTAATTTGTATTTACTAAATTCTATATCTACCTTATTATACTGTTTATCTTTGATTATATGTAATATAGTTGTGTTTATCTATCTTGTGATTTCCTCCATGTGATTTTCATGTTTAAGTTAAGTCCTTAAGGAGTCAGTATCTCTTTAACTTGATTGTGTATCAGGTCTTGAACTCCTTCAATGTTGTTATGCATGATTAGTATAAATATTAGTATAATCTGAGTTTCTTTTATATAAGTTCTAACATACTATTTGTATACTCTTATTAGAAAGCTTACTTGTTATATGTTGTCACATGATTTATTTTCTTTCTTTGTAGCATGCCTGTAGCTTTCTAATCATTGCTTATGCTATAGTTAATTAATATACCTAATCCCTAATTAATTTATATGACTTATGTCTATTATATGCATATGAGTTTGATGTGAGTCTTCAAGGAGTTTATACCTCCTCACTCTAGTTGTATCCCAAGTGTTAGACTTTTTGATTGATTAGCTATGTTTAGATTGATCACATGCTATTAGAGTACAATCATCATTTACTCAATATGTTTTCACATATGAAGTCTTGAAGTGATTATAAATCCTTTTTTTGTTTAGTATGCATTCTTAACTCTCTTGCTGGTAGTGGTTTACCATACATATGTTTGTTGGTAGTCTGGACAGGTGCCTGTGAGGCACACCGTCGCTAGTTTTTTTACTACAGTAAGTACTTCCTTACTGCTAGTTGTTTTTATTGTGTGTTGAATTGAGTATTATACTTTCCCTGTGCTAATTGCTTAATTCACATTCTAAAGCCTGCTTGGGCTAATTGAAATAAAGCTCGTAAAAAGATTTCATGGGTTGGAATTTTCATCCCTCATCTAGGTTCATGTTACCTATTTGAGTCGGAAGAAAAATTGACCTTCAAGTAATTGTTCCTACATATAGGAATCTTTACCAATTGATAGAAAAATATTGATATTCTGAGCCAAGATATCAATGCTTTTTTTTAATGAATACCTTATAACACACTGGCCCAAAGTGACATATATTTGGATTAATATTAACATATAATTCATGAACCACGCATGGGAAAAACAATTTCATAGATGTAAACATAGATTTCCAACCTAAAGCTCTAATGGTTTGTGTAATTCCTATCTTATGAAATTCAATCCAAGTAATGCCACGCTCAAGTAAACTTAAGCATTTAGAGATAATAGCTTGATACCTCATTTGTGAATCTTTATCCTACCATTGAGATGAAAAGGCAACAGGTGCACCTTGAGGGACTTCTCGTCACCGAGCAGCCATGTGAAAATTGAGCAAAAAGTCAAAAGAATCAAAATACCCATATGAACTAAAAACAAAGAAACTGATCAAAATTTTCCAACCAAATCCTAGTGTTGGGCAGGTGAGAAAATGAGAAAAAGGGATGGCTCTGATTTCTATACAAAGGTGTGTTTTTTTTGCAAAAATTGATGCTATAAAGGTATATATCAATTATTTCTAAGTGAAGTAGGCTCAACAATGAGGAGTTTTATTCCATTTTTTAGGAAAATTCAAGAATGGGGAATGAAAGGGGTTTAGGATTTGTGCGAGGAAAAGGAAAAAGAAGAAGGGTACTTAAAACTAAACTTGTTCTATTGGTTGAGGATTGTGTCTATCTATATGCATTCAAACTTCAATCAATTTAGTTCATCGTAAATCGATCGAAATTCAAAGTTTCTAAATAAGAATTTTACTCCCTCTAAATCCTATAACTACTTAAAAAAAGGGATATCAAACAAAACATTTTATAAAAAATACACTCAAATTAATCAATTATGAGGAAATAATCATTCTTAATCATAATTGAATTATTCATAATATGCATAAGTATTCTGACAAAGTACACTTACATTCTTCAATGCATATAGTGACATGTTGATAATTGCTTCAAATATGATACAACTTTGAACTACAAAAATATGTTAAGTTATTCATTTATGATCAACCAAGGATGGATTCAAAGGAAAGAGTATCACCTATCATGAAAAATTACAATCGAATCCTTACTTTCACACAATAAAGTTTTGCTTAACAAGAGAGAACTAAATTTATTTATTCCTTTTGTATTTCCACTCATTTTTTATTGTTTTTTTTTCTGAGATAGTGGTTATTTAATTTCTTTTTGAATAACCATTTATGACTCTTTTTTTTTTATGAATGCAAAAACTCTTGTATTTTTCTTTTTCCTTTAATATTACTTTTGAAGAAAATGTACACGAGTCAAAAAAACCTAATATAATGGATACCACACTAGTTGTGAGGTGCTTCTCTCTGCTCACTATAGTAGCTTCACACATCACAGTAGATAGTCCTCTCAAAACTAAATGTTTCTCTATAGTAGCATTTTTTATATTGAAATATAGAGTTCAAATAGAATTTAGCAATCAAGGTTATCTCAAGCCCTAAATTATCACATAATCAATCATAAACTTCAAGCATGACATACATATGCGTTCAATGAGTGTGTGAGCGAGTTCCTGTTAACATTGATCACCAAATGTAAGGAAAAATGTAAGTGCACATATCAAGATACTCATTTACATAAGGATCACTCAAAATAAATCAAGTTATAAAAATAGATATTTTTTGTGAACCAAAATAGTATTTGAAGTTTATTTCAATGTTAGAACAATAATACTTCATTTCTTTTATCTTTTTTTAATATTTTTTAAAGTAAAATTTTTTAAATGAGATTAAATAAAGCTAAGAAACAAATAATTAAACTAGAATTAAAAAAATAAACAATCAAAACAATCAAAGTAACATGCTCACCTAGGACCAATTAAGCATCAAATAATCATACCTAGGTGAATAAAAGAGACAATCTGTTGATAGAGAAAAAAAATATTTCCTAAACCAAATTTTCTAAATTTTGATTTCTTAATATATTTGGGGTTGGACACAATTGGCTTAGTTTTTTTAGGTATATCCTTAGACTTGCCTTTATTTTTCTTATTCATCATTTTTGAAGATGTAACATATATGTAAGGACGATGATAATTAATTCTAGACTATTGAACATGAAAAGCATTATTAAAATGAGGAGATGTCAAAAGGAATCTACAATTAGGTTGATATGACATTTCCTACCAAAGTTATGACAAACATGCACAAACTTAACAGATTTTTCAATCATAGATGCAACTATTCTTTGTGTATAATAAGTGATATTAGGAGTAGGGTTAGAAGGCCTTACCAATGCAATCCTTGATTGTAAAGGTGCAGCATATAAGGGAGACATGTTTATAGGTTTTACAAACTCAATTGACTTTGAAAAAGATGGCATAGTATGCCCATCTAAGTTACTTAGCCCCCTCTTATATCTAAAGGGATTTCCATAATCCTGAACCTTGTTTAGACTTTTAGCTTCAATAGTTCACCTTTTCATAGCTTCATTAGATTGTTCAAGTTCCTGCACCAAATTCTAGTTTCCTATTTTAAACCTGCAACACTTGAATTCATATCATTAATACATTCAAACAATTCAAGTTTTTCTTTTTCTAGCATTGAAGAATTTATTTCATATAATTTTAGTTTCTCATTTAATTTAGTTACTTCTACAAGTAACATATTTTTTTTCCTTTTTACATCCAACTAAATCTATAAATAATTCATCAAACCTATTAGCATTAAATTTATTTAGAAAGAATTCAAGGTCACTTTTCTCATTGTCTAAATTAATATTAGACTTACTATAGTGTCCACCAATTATTGTAATAAATGCCAAAAAGTTATTTTCATTGTTTTATGATTCAATTGTATTGTCACTGCCACTTTTAGAGTTAGTAAATGTAGAGTTAAAGGCTCTTCCATTTTTTTCTTCTTGTTAGCACAATCAACTCCAAAATTACCATAACCCATACATTAAAAACATTGAGGTCCAGTGGGTTTAGTTTTCTTACCTTTGAAACTTATAGATCTGAGTTCTCTTAGATTTTGATATTTTGGGCAACTTGATTGTCCTTTGCTATAAGGATTTTTTTCCTGCTAGAGATCTTCATTAATCTTCTTGCTATAAGTACCAATTATTCATCGTTATTGTCACCATCCTTAGTCATGGTGGTTTTGAAAGCAAAACCTTCGTTTTTTTTGTAGGATTTTGAAAGCTCTTCTCAAAAGTGAAAAGGGATCCCATTAGTTCCTCAATTTTGATAGTGTCCACATCTTTGCTTTCATCTATGGCAATAACTTTTGCATGAAAGCAATCTAGTAATGAATAGAGAATCTATTGAACTAACCTGAATTCCTCAATTTTCTCACCAAGATTAGCAAATGAGTTATAAATATCACACAATTCATTACAAAATTTAGAAAAAGTTTTATCTTCTTTCAGCTTAAGGTTTTCAAATTGAGTACCAAGCATACAAAGTTTAGTTCACTTAAATTGTGTGGTGCTCTCATGGGCAACCTCTAAGGTATCCTAAGAAAGCTTGGCAGTATCAACATCCGATGTACGAAGAAATTCATTAGCAAACATAGCATTAAAAATAACATTAATACCATTTTTATTCTATTTACTACTAGTTTTATTTTCTGTGGTCCAATCTTTCCTACGTTTAAGAGTGACTACATTATCTTTGGTAACCATAGGTGGTTTCCAACCATAAATAACTTATTCTAGACACTCTCTAGAGCGTATAAAGGCTCTCATATGAGCCTTTCAATATAGATAGTTAGACCCATGAAAAAAGGGAGCATGCATTGTAGATGGACCCTCTTTTGATTGATCCATAACAAGGTCTTAGGCACACACTAAGTATATTTAGTGATCCACTCTGATACCAATTGAAAGTTTATACGCTACAGATCTAATTAATAAAAGGGGTGAATAATTAATTAATAAAAATATGCCAAATTCAAAATTTATAAATGGTGACACATGTAATCACATGTAAATAAAATAATGCTAAAATAGAAATTAACACATGAGATTTTTACATATAAACAACCTAGGACATAACAATGACCTAAAAAAAACCACCAATCCACCTGACCACATAACTATCCATTATAAAAATATGTTTGATTACAAGGCTAGGATTCAAACTATCCATGACAGATAATGCCCCCAATTAACCTACTTACAAGCCTCTATTTTCTTTCACAATCTCCATAAGCAAGGTGTCTGGATCTGGACCAATGTTCTAATAAATTTGAGTCACTAGAGTTATTGAACCTGTTCAATGGCACCTAAAAAGTTAGCAAAAAACACAAGTACAAAGTGTACACAATAGTAGATTAAACAATGAACAACCCTAACTAGATGATTTGATAAATTTGTGGATAAAAACAATATCACTAGAAAATCATAGAACAGATAATTAAGGATATGATCACAAATAATGGAGGCTTATTAATCAATCAAACACAATCACAAAATGTTTGATAGACTAACTAAAAAAAGAAGCCAAACATAATATGATTTTTCAAAAACAAAATTTAGAGAGAGCTTAAATAGTAAAAGTTTATGCAGTGGTTGAAATAATAGAATGCATTAGGCTTGTTTAAAAAGAATTATTGAAGCCCTAGGTCAAAAGCTAATTATCAATCTTTCCATCAAAATCATTTGAAAGAGCATTAAAAAATAAGTACAATATCATAATTAAAAGGTTTGGCTTGAGTAAAACAATTAGGTCAAATTTGAAACCTCATCTTTCGATTGATTTATGCTAATCTCGATCGATCAAACCAATAATGTCGATCGATTAAACCAATAATGCCGATCGATCAATTATATAAAAATATAAATATAAAACCAAGTAGATCGAAAGAGATCGATACTCAATCGATAAAGCCATCAATTGAACACAAAACTTTGATCAATCTACTCTATATTAAAATTAATTATGAGATTACTTAGATCATAGTAGATCGATGCTCCCATCGATCTACCTCTTTGATCAATCCAGACATGGCCCGATCGATTAAATAACGTATTTACTAAATTGTTCCTATGTATCTTTTAATTTCATAATAATAGAAAATTATTAAATGTTCATTAGTCTTTTGATTTTCTTTGTAATCAACAATTTCATTTACTCTTTCATATAGAATCAAATATTTCATAAAAATTAAATGTTGTAAGAGTCTTTTGGTTTTCCCTTCCAATTCTTTTATTAAAGATAATTATTACTATATATAATTAATTATTTTTACACTAAATATAATTTAAAAAATAAATTAAAATTTAACACATATTTAGGAGACTTTGGGTTTTATTTTATTTTCGTAATAATAAACCATTATTAAAATTAATATGAGTCTTTTCATTTTCCATTTTTAAATTTTCTAATAAGAGATAATTTATAAATTTTAAACTCATAGAATCAATTATTTTAGAAATATTTTGGTTTTTCCTTTTAATTCTTCTACTAAAAAATAATTAATATATAATTAATTATTTTTTATGCTAAATGTAATTTAGAAACCAAATTATCTAAAATTAAATTATAGTTGGATTATGTTATATAAGAAAATACATTTATACTTACAGTAAATGTTTCTTAAGTATATTAATTTAGCTTATATTTAGTAGAATTGTAATTTTTTTCTTTTAATTTTTTAATAATATAAAATGATAATGGACAAGAGTCTTTCAATCCTCTGTGTATTTATTTTTAATTTAATTAAGTCCTTCAAATAGAATCAAATATTTCATAAAAAAATAAATATTTTAGGAGTTTTTTAATATTTTATTTTATTGTTCCTCAAAAGATAATTATTAATACATATAATTTACTCTTTTTACACTAATATAATTTAGAAAATAAATTAGTATTTAACACATATTTATGAGACTTTTGATTTTTTCTTTTAATTATATAATAAAAAATAATTATTATAATGATCATGAGTATTTTAATTTTTCCTCTTTAATTTTTTATTAGAGATAATTAATAAATTTTAAACTCACATGGAATCAATTATTTTAAGAATCTTTTAATTTTCTTTTTTAATTCTCTCAATAAAAAATAATTAATACATATAATCAATTATTTTTTATACTAAATATAATTTAGAAAAAACTAAAATTACATTATAGTTGAATTATGTTATATGATGAAACACATAGATACTTACATTAAACTTTCTTTAAGTATACTAATTTAGCATATAATTAAGAAAATAATGATTCTATTTTCATTCGTTAATGATAAAAAATTATTTATTGTTCATGGATATTTTGATTTTCTTTGTTATTGTTAATTTCATTAACTTCTTCGTAAATATCAAATATTTCATAAAAAATTAAATATTTTGAGAGTATTTTGTTTTTCTCTTTTATTCTTCTACGAAATATAATTATTAATACATATAAAATATTATTTTTTAATTAATATAATATAAAAATAAATTAACATATAACACATATTTAGGAGACTTTTGATTTTTTTCTTTTAATTTTGTAATAATAAAAAATTATTATAATAATCATGAGTAGTTTGATTTTTTATTTTTAAATTTTCATTAGTAAGAATTTATAAATTTAACATTTATTCATATAGAATCAATTATTTTTTACACTAGATATAATTTATAAATAAATAAATAAAAATTAAGTTATAATTGAATTATATTATATGAGTAACTAAATTGATCATTATTGTTAGACTTTTCTTTTAAGTATACTAATTTAGAACATATTTAGAAGAATTTTGATTTTTTATTTTAATTTCGTAATTATAGACAATTATTATAATGTTCATGTGTCTTTTGATTTTCTTTGTAATTGTCAATTTCATTAATCTTTCACATAGAATTAAATATTTCATAAAAAACAAATATTTAAGAGTATTTTAGTTTTCACTTTTACTCTTCTACCAAATATAATTATTAATGCATATCCTCAATTATTTTTACACTAAATATAATTTAAAGATAAATTAAATTTAATACATATTTAAAAGACTTTTGGTTCTCTTTTAATTTCATAATAATTGACATTATTATAATGACCACGCATCTTTTGATTTTCTCTATTTAAATTTTCACTAAGCAAGAATTCATAAATTTTAAATTTATTCACATAAAATCAATTATTTTAAGAATCTTTTGGTTTTTTTAATTCCTGCATTAAAAGATAATTGATACATATAATCAATTATTTTTACACTAAATATAATTTAAAAAATAAATAACTTAAAATTAAATCATAATTGGATTATTTTATATAGAAAAATATATTGATATTTGCACTTACCAATCAAAACATAACATGTCATTCATTGGACTAGAATGATAATTTTTATATGAAAGTGAAAACTCTTTCATTTATAATATTTCATTAAAAAACAAATATTTTAAGAGTTTTAGTTCTCTTTTATTATTCCACTATAATCAATTATTTTTACACTAAATATAATTTTAAAAATATTAATATTTAACAAAATTAAAAAAAATTGATCTTCTCTTTTAATTTTATAATAATAGATAATTATTATGATTCTCTTTTAAAATTTTAGTTAATAGAATATATAAACTTTAAATTCATTCTCATAAAATCAATCATTATAAGAGATTTGATTCTCTTTTAACTCCCACTAAAATATAATTAATATATATAATCAATTATTTTTTACAATAAATATAATTTAAGAAAAAAATCAACTAAAATTAAATTATAATTATATTATATTATATTATATAAAAAAATATTAATACTTAACTCACCCATCAAAATATGATGTCATTTATATAATTAAAATATTTATTTTTATATGAAAGTACAAACTTATTTCTCTATAATAGTTATTATTGTTGTTGTTGTTGATATTATTATTTTAGAAATATTTTAAATTTATCTTTTAATTCCTCCGTTAAAAGATAATTAATATATAATAAATTTATTTTTTATAATAAATATAGTTTAAAAAATAAATTAATTAAAATTAAATTATATTATATGATAAAATACATTGATACTTGCAAGAAACCTCACTAGTTAAAATATGACACGTTACTAATAACACTATAATATTAGGAATATTTTCGCAACTACTCATGAGGTTTTTCTTTTCTTCAAAATTACCCCTGACGTTTAATTAATATAAAAAATGCCCTCTAATGTTATTAACGTTATATCACCATCTAAGATTAGGGGGAAAATGGTAATCTCTCTTTATACATATATCACACCCGTGTAATATCATTTCTCAGAAAACACATGCAACCTTACTCTTCTTCTCCCGACAATCTCTCTTCCTTGTCTCCCAGCCTCACAGGACAAGTTTTTTAATGATCGCCACTCTTCCTGCCTCACCAGTTGCCTTGTTCCAATCACTCACTCCCACCGGACACCTCATTCCAGTCACCCATTCCCTAACTCTCATGGCTATCCTTCCAGTCACCAACTCCTTCACCTTCGTGGCTATCTTGCAAACCACCTTCATGGATATCCTACGAACCACCCTCACCCTTACCCTCACTGGACACAAACCTATCATTTCACCATATCTCTTACACAACCCATCCTCACGAGAAAATACAACATGTCACCTGCTGCCCTAACACAACCTATCGTTCCATCTGAACCTATCAATCCAGGTATAAGTTGACTTATTTCTTATTATTTCATATATATTTTGTATTTGGTTTGTTTGGATAAAAATATGGTTTTTAAGCACACTTGCATGTATTGGAGAAAAATATCGTTTCACCATATTTGGTTATGTATTTCATCTTCTTTTAATTTATATTTTAGAACCTGTTGTTTGACAATATTCTGCTTGTATTAATTATGTATTTAATCAATATGTATTCTGGTTGTATATGTACTAAAAAATATAGTAAAAGTTTGTGATTTAAGCATAGATATATGGAATAGGAGTCTTTTATTTGGAATTTTTCAAAGATTCTCTTCCATTTCTATATTTCATTGTGTGTTTTGTATGAGTATAATATTATGCTTTGTTTTGTATCAAGTTCATGATCATATTTTGATATTATGTATTACTGTTCATAAGTAACGCATTTTTTTAAATATTTTTGATTGTTATATAAGGTAATAAAAATGAATGAATTGGCTAGTGTGTATATCCATCTATTTGGTGAAATTAGATGAGCTTGCCATATATATGTTTCTGAATATAGTCTCATTTGTTGTTTCCATGATGCTAAGAAGACTATTATGAAAGAAGGGTTGATAGTGATGCGCAAAGTGTATTAAAAACGGATGACGAATTATAAGAGTTGATGAAGGATTATAGGGATAATAAAAAAGAAAAGGCTAGACTTTTTTGTAGAATCCAATCATTTGGAAGTGGTTTTCTCACCCCCAATGTTAGATTATCAAACTTTCAAGGAAGCACCAACTATATTACTAAACCAATCACAAAATGAATTACCTTTTGAACCAACAAATGAATCAGCTTTTGATGATTATTGTCCTTTTAATGCTTTGAATGAGTCACCCCTGATGATGAAGTATACATGAACCCAATTCATAGCCAAAATGCAGATGAACCTTCAAGGAATTGTGAAAGGTTGAAAAGATATCAAGCAAGAACAGTTGTTGAAGTTGAAGATGAACATTATGATGGAGATGAAAAAAAATTTGGAGTAGTGATGAGGAAGATCCTGATTGGCATGATGATATTAGAAATGATAAAGATGATGGTGAAATTTATGATATCGATCATTGTCTTCAAGACTTATGGGATGAAAATTCTCATCGTATCAATGATACTGACTCAAAAGATTGTCGAGGAAAAATTTCTAGAAAAGTCAGCAGACAATATGAAGATAGGGAATTTAAAAGAAGAAGTTATGGTAGCATTGACTTCAAAGTCGAAGATACATTTAAGGATGCTAAATAATTTAAAGCTATCTTACAATAATACATTGTTCAAGGTGGGTTTCAGTGTGAGAAGGTTAAAGTTGACAAAACTCGAGTAACTGCAAAATGTAAAGCACTTGATTGTGGTTGGAGGATACACGCTTCTATTGGAACTGATAAGAAAACCTTTATGGTTAAGATACTTGAGCCAACAGACAATAAAGGGAGACATTGCAGTCAAAAAGTTAAAAAATGAAGATCTGCAACATCCTCTTGGTTAGCTTCTCAATTAAAGAACTTAGTCATGGGAAACCCTAATGTAAGTATCCTTGTATTAGTTGTTTAAAAGAAGATGGGGTATATTTGTACCTGACTTAACATTGTATAGGGTAAAAAAATTGCTTGTGATGGAGAATTGGGTGACCATATTGGTAGTTTTGCAAAAAAAAAATGCAATATTGTCATACAATTTTAAGAACCAACCCAACATCAATGGTAGTTGTTGATACTCATAATTCCAATACCAAATGCCAGCCCTTATTTTAGAAGATGTTTCATTAGCTTATTCGCTCCAAAACAAGGGTATTTAAATGGATGCAGGCCTTTCCTTGGTGTGGATGGATGTTTTTAAAAGGTCCATATAAAGGTGTCTTGATGGTTATTGTTAGATTGGATGCTAATAGAGGTTTGTTTCCAATTTCCCTTACTTGGGCTGAATCCAAAAATAGTGAAACTTGGATGTGGCTCATGGCTTTATTAGACCAACATATTGGGGAGTTTGAAAATAGAAGGATGTGCTTCATGTCTGATAGAAAAAAAGGTCTCGTTGTAGCAATCAATAAGTGTTTCCCAACTTCACATGTCAAATTTTGTACTAGGCATATTTATGCCAACTTGAAATGTAGGCATCCAAGCATGAAAATGAGATAATTGTTATGGGTGGCATCTAAAGCAACTAGAACAACTGAATTTAATGATTTGATTAATGAAATTAAGAAGAAAGATCCTAAAGCACATGAATATTTAAGTAAGATTCAAGCTTCACATTGAAGTAGACATGCTTTTGATGATGATGTGAAAGTTGAGCATGTGACCAATAACATGACTGAAAGTTTTAAAAATTGGTTGAAAAGAGTGAGGTCTAGACCTATTGTGGAGTTATTTGAAGAGGTCAGAAGAAAATTGATATAGCTAATAGTGAAGAGAAATAAAGAGGATTTGAAGTGGACTACTCCTTTTTCCACCACATATAATGAAATACATACTTCAAAGACAAGAGGAAGGAAGAGTTTTAAAGGTATTGTATGCTGGAGATGGAATATTTGAAGTATTGGATGGTTGCAACATGTTGGTTAATTTAAATAAGTAGACATGTAGTTGTAATGGGTGGCAATTGAGTGGTTTACCTTGTAAGCATGGTGTTGCTTGTATTATGAATAAAAGCTATAAGATTACTAACTATGTACATCCATATTTTACGAAGGCTTCGTATTTGAAGACATATTTCTCTTTCATCCACCTCATTCCATCTGAAAAAGAGTGGGTTATGATGCCTGGTGAGCAACAAATACTTCTACCAATTTATAAACCAAAGAAAGGAATACCACCAACTGAGAAACATAGGGAAGCTATTGAACCAGAGAAAAATAAGAGGTCACAAGAATTGAAACATGGATATTGCAATCAATTTGATCGTACTCAGAAGACATGTAAGGATAAGTTAAATAATCCAACTAATAAAACTTAGGTAAAATTGTAACTATTCATTTATTAAATATATTTGGTTGATTATATTTAACTTTAAATTGTATTTAGAAAACAACTTCAAAGAAGGTAGTCAAGAAAAGGCAAAACAAAAGAACTAATCAAACTCAAGTAATGTATTATATAACATATTCATTATGCATTACTTCTTATACAATAAATTACTTTACTATTCATGAATCGGGTGATAGATAACGGTGATGCAATCAACAAGAAGCATAAGATGGGAGAATCAACAAGTCAAAATGGGACTTTGATTTGATTGTTTCGTTACAGATGAACACGTATGTTTATGTTATTTTTTTTATAATTTTTAGTTTAAAATATATAAGTAAATGGGACAATGAATATGATTTGAAAGGAAATCTTTGTAACTCAAAGTCTATATATACACTAGGTTTTGGGAGACATGACATGATCATTATAGCTTTTTATGTATTTAAACTCATTTATAATGTCCCTTCCCCTTATATATTGTAAGAATTTAGATTGTGATATGGATTGTGAATAAGAATATGAGCTATTATTGAACAAGTTAATATGGAATGTGAATGTAGATGTATAATATGTGAATGTGAACGTAGAATATAAATGTCAATTATTATTGAACAGGTTAATATAGTATATGAATGCGTAGTATGTAATGTAAACGTGAAATGCAAATGTCAACGATTGTTGAACATGGTAATATAACATGAATATAGATATATAATATATATTGAATAATATACTTTAGATTTAAAATTGGGATATTTTATGAATACTTATAGCTTATTATTGATAAGGATATTTTTTATGATTATTTATAATATGTTATTGAATAAGAATATTTCAACGGTTGTTGAATATGTTATTATAGATGTATAATATAGATTGAATAGTATACTTTCGATTTAAAATTAGGGTATTTTTAATGAATATTTATAGCTTATTATTAATCGAGGGTGTTTTTTATGATTATTTATAACATGTTATTGAGTAAGGATATTTTTATAAAATATTTATATCATATTATTGAAAAACAAGGATATTTTTATAAAGATAAATTAATTATTATAGCATAAATATTTTTGATAAAGATAAATTAATCATTATAACAAGGATATTTTTTATGAATATTTGCAACGATAACATTCACAAAGCTATATAGGTAAGTGCAAAAAAGACATTATGCAATAAAGTTGTTAATTTTCATAGTTTTTCTAATTTATGTTAAATAATAAGGATATTTTTAAAGATATCTCAAACTTCAGGAGTATTGTAACTTTTTTTTGTAAACCTCAGAGGTATTTCTAAAGATATTGAAAACTTCATGGGTATTTTTGATTTTTTTTCTCATAATATTACTATAATATTCATTCCTATATGAAATTGCAAACTCCCTCTTCTATGAATAATTCTCTGAATAGAAAATCCATTGCTTGAGCAACTTAGGCAGGTAAGGTGCTGAGTGCTGACCGCAACTCCATGTAAATCATATATGCTGCGCTGCCACTGCTTCAGAAACGAACCTGCCGATCAAATAAGAACGAAAATGAATCAGCTTGCCACCAACAGCACACATATGGAAATGACCATTCAAGCAATAACTCTTTCCGTGAACCAGACTTTGGGCAAGAACCACAAAATAAAATTGGCAAAGCCCCACCAGGAGATATGAGGAAAATGCCTTGTAAGTTGTAGCACAAATAAAGGGTCCACAATCTCAATAAATGGACCCACTTTGCTGAGCATAAGCCAGTTAATTTATGCTTATATGAGTTGAGAAGTGGATAATTAGGCATTATTGTTATTTGATATTTTGATCATAGATAATAATATCAATTCAGGGTTTAATAACAAATTGGGACTACTATTATGATTTCAAGTTTTTCTATAAATTAGTGCTTTATGCATTCCGGCAGAGACTAGGACTTAGTATGAAATTCTTAAAAAAAAAAAAAGACTCGGTATGAGATTGATTATTGAATTTATTATTAATCTTTGTCTCTCCCCCAGAATGGGGGCAATTTGTAACAAGCACTATGGACTGGTTATTTTCCTACAAACCAGCCACCTAAAGACCCGAGGTATGGATCTGTAATTAAAGGATTGAAAAAAATTCACAAACCAATTCCATTAATGTGATTACCTTAGCATTTGTGTAACTGTTTCCAATATGTTTAAAGTATGGAACAGCAATGAAGTCATCATTATGGTCATGTTGTAGGCCGTGTTACTGTATACGAACCACGCCCTGCAGGAAGAATCCCTGGAAAGCCATCATCTGATCTTTCAACCTCAAAGGGAGCTGCAAAGTCAGTGAAACCTAACAGATGAAACTACCCTCAAAGGAAACTGAGAAGTTTGAAAGAAAAGTAACAATCACTAAAATAATTCATTGAACAAAAGTATCCTGCTTTGATGCGAATCAGTATATTCAATAAAATATTAATTTAAAAAAATAAAAATAAAAAAAGGTGTCTTAAAGCAAGATAAATTGTTCCACTCAAGCAAGAATTAGAAGTCCTCACCAGCAATTTCATCATCAGCTTGAGCTCCTGCAATCCCAATGCATGAGTATAAAGAATCTTCATCAATTTTTAACTGATCATAAGCAAGGTATATGTCCTCGATACTAGCAGCTTCATATAGCCATATCAGATCTTTGATGGATGATATATCCTGAACCAAAACCCATAGAAGCATATTTACATAAAATACTGGCCGTTTACACAATCAGATATTTCCAATCGGACATTCAGCATAGGGCAGTTCCACTTTACCTTCCTTGGAACAGAAGAAGCTTGCAAGTGAGCCAACAAACCAAGCCAATATGCATTTGACTTAATTTCAGCTTCATGCCTCATCAGAAGGGTTCTCCTTGCCTGCAATAGCAAGACATGGCAAAGAGAAGTTATCTACATGTGCTGTTCAATAAAAGAAAAAAATATAGAGATGACTTACCAAAATGGACTAATCTCAGTAAAAATGAATATTCTTATTTTATTAATGAAAAGATGACAAACTAAGAGACACTAACCCTGTCCAACTCCCTTTGAGAAATTTTATTGCCATGCAAACCTCTAAGGACGTTCTTGCATGCCTCAACAGCTTTATGAACCTGGGAATATATATATATATATATATATAAACCTTAACCAGAGATTTGAAATGACTAAAGCAGTCTGCCCACCTACATAAGGGAATTGGACAGTACCTTGGCTGGTGTTGATGTCACAGATATTACATACCATCCAAGGTGCAGCCTATCAAACAGGCTTAATTCAAATGATACATCATATGTCAATCCAAGAGAATCCCTTACAGTGGTGAAAAGCCTGTCAAAAGTCGGAAGTGATTAAAGTATCATACAGATGAAGCATATACATATACTATTGAACTTCATATGCTTTCCAAGTTATGTTATGTGGGAAAAGCTACCTAGAATTTATAATCTCGGCCAGCAATCCCATGGTGATGCCGAAGAAAAGTGGATGATTGCGAAGCTTACTTTGCAAGTCCTTCCGATCATCCTCTCCCTCAAAATGTGATTCCTCGGATTTTGGTTGTGAATCTGCATTTACCATTGCCGGACATGACATCACCACAAGAACCAAAAATACTAACCAGTATAGATAAGACACAACTAACCATCAGTAGATGAAACATCTACAATTGACTCAAACAAATCTTTTCCATCAACAGTAAGACCCCATCGGTTAGGTGCAGGGCCTGCAAGATATGCACATGCTCTTTCATCTGTGTCCTTCAAGAATACCTGTAGGAACAAATAGATCACAAATATACGGTTAAGAATTTTCAAAACAACGTATAAACAGAACTAAGATCTAAATTACTCATCTCCTACTTGTTGATGCTGCAAACCAGATGGAGATGGTTGAAACACAATTGGGTTAAACTCATGCTTCTTTTCAGAACTTTTTGGTGCTCCAACTGTGCCAAGGTAATCCAGAAGACAAGATTCTATTTCCTCCTCTGAGAAATCCCCAACTATACTTACCTGAAAAGGGATCAAGATCCTTCAAATGGTAAGAAAAAAGTTAGATAACATGTCCACAGAATTAGATTCATGATAGAAATTGCAAACCTCCATGTTATTTCCAACAAACTGGTTCATGACTGCATCCTTTACAGATTGTAAAGTTAAATCTCGTAACGATTTTGGGGTAGGCTCAACAAATCGTTCATCTCCGCCCAACATTGCTAACATAAGTTTGTGAGCAGTTGAGCGCTCCAAGCTCTTGGGAATCGATCGGTAATATGATAAATATAATTGTCTTGCTC
Source organism: Hippophae rhamnoides (assembly GCA_033030585.1). Lineage (NCBI taxonomy): Eukaryota > Viridiplantae > Streptophyta > Magnoliopsida > Rosales > Elaeagnaceae > Hippophae > Hippophae rhamnoides. The sequence continues at coordinate 47,170,119 of CM065430.1, read as the reverse complement.
TATCAAATGCATCCTCCACCCAGACACTATTCTGTAAATCAGCAAGCAAAAATACACATGAAACATGGCAAAATGCAAAAAGTCCTAATAATAAAAGCATGCTTTTAAAAGGAGTTGACCCAGAGAAAAAATTACAACTAGAATACATCCAAAATTGCGGATGAAACAGCATTAAAAGGATTAGCATGATAGTGCCATCTCTAATGAATTACCTCAAGTACCATATGAAGCAGCTGGAAAGCTGCACGCATCCCATCATCTCTTAAAGTAAAACGGAACTCCATAGAGATGAATTCCTCAGTTGACTCCAGTGAACAATTAATCAGGTGATTCACACAGAAAAGCTCTACCTGGAGAAGAAAAATATACACAAGTGAGGCAACTGAAACAAAGTCATTATCTAGATCATCTAATGGAAGCTTGTTTAAAAGTTATGAGATGAACTTATAAAGATCAACCCCTTGTAATTGATAGGAAAAATAAATAAATAAATAAATTACTGCAAGTGCCAAAACACTTGCACAGATTCTGTCCTGAAATTAAAATTAGAATTAAGATTTATTTATGGTAAGCAAAACAGAACAAATACCTGTTCCCTTGAAAAGTTTCCAACACGCCCTCCCTCACTGAGTGTTCGAACACCCACAACAACCGCTCCTCTTGACTTAGAACTTTCAGCTGCTCGCCCACCACCAACAATGAGACGCATTACGCCTGCCCGAGCTTCACTTTTTGAAATCTGTATGTGCAAAAAATATTTAATTAGAGGAATAACTTACTGTTGCCCATATATATCTCCTGCAATACGAACATACAGTATGAAATATATATATAGTACGGTCCACCTCAACACACAATAGATTATTTATGGAAAAAGAAGAAAAAATAACATTAAATCATTGTTAACACCCAAACCATATGACTAGCCAACTGCAAATTCCCAAGTAATCTAACCGTATTTAAAATGCTATTAGCAATGGAGGCAAAATTACAGGCTGCATAATCTCCAGACTCCAGATACCGAGATGCTTTAAATTTTAATAGAATCTCCAATTTTTCATACCTTAATCTTCTCACAATTAAAATTTGCAAAACATGAATATCCCATTAGTGCAACAAGCTATACTAAATAATGCCTCACAATGAAAAGGATGAAAAAAAAAAGCAAATCACAGAATAATACCAGTGAATCTAATTAGAAAACAAAAGATATGCATTTCATGTGAGATGATAACAAGAACAGCAGCAATATATAAAGTCAACTTCCTTGTACTCGTCACATCAAAAGATTACAAAACAATGTGTCAGGTGTACCTTATAATTTACAGGAATTCCATTTGAAAGACGGCACTGAGTGATCCCTGTTTCATTATCATGAACTTTTGGCACACTCGGGGTTTCTGGACTTAATGGAATAAAGGATGGTCTGCGCTCTAGCCTTAATTCCTCCAACTGGGACAAAGGTATCAATTCTTTTGGAACCTCAAGCTGCTCAAACAATGAATACATATGGATTGAACACAATATCTATTTCAATGCAAAACTTAAAATCATAATAATAACTTGTTGTAATGAGAATTTGTAAGAAAACACACCTCAGGTTCAGCCTCAATTGGTTCCTCCAGTCCAGACTTTATAGCATCTGTAATCTCGCTCGGGAATATAGTAAATTCAGTCTCACCGTTTCCATCAACATGCACTTTCTTAGGAACACATGCAACAATTGCAGCTGGAAGAGGTGCAGTGGGTTTTCCAAAATCAGAAACAAATTCCAACACCTTAGCACCAATAGAATTTACCTACATACCATGTAATGTAAATAACATATGATAACACTGAGAAAAGAGTTTAAGATGAACTTACCAACTAAAAGGTAAAGTAATGAATAAAACAACATTTCAGTAACCAGTCCAGAAATCGAGTTGTAACCAAATGCAACAAATAAGGAAAAGAAATATAATACAAAAGCATGAATTACAATGACAAAAAGCATGATCTTTGAAAGTTACCTCCACAAGTGTGACCGTTTCAGCAACAGCAACCAAACTCTCATGCCCTTGCCTTGGATCCATTACAGTATGGCCTAGAGCATCACTCTCCATTATAAAATCCAAATTATCAACAGAGGACACGTTATCAATCATAGCTGCCACATGTTCACTATCTTTTAATAATGCATCCATATACCGAGTTAATTCACCCTTAGTAACCCCAAACTCTTTAAGGCGACGAACCTGCCACATACAAAACAAAAATTACACTAGAAAACACACATTCATAAAATTTGGATCAGCCAGATTTCATGGAAGCAAATCTGGTCTTTGCAAATTTAGTCAACAGAAGGCCCAAGAATCCTGCAACATCACTATGTAAGAGCACACCAACACAGTGGCAACCATGAGTAATATAATCATTTGCTCATTCACACATTGCAGATAAAGTGGAACGATGTCAATCTAAAATAAAATGTAACGGAGGGAAGATTGGGGAGAAGATTTATATTTACCAAATAAGAGGGCCAAACCTAAGTTCGAGAAATATGAACTTACAAGATCTCTCTTCTTATATTTTTAGGTCAAAGATTGTTACAGTTTGTGAATAATCGAATTAATGGAATCCTAAGTTCTAAAAATCTAGTAAGAAATGATACAAACCTCTTGAACATTAACTTTTATTGCACTTTGCCAATTTTTGGGTTCAGCAGTTACAGTAAGAGTCGTAACAGTGCATCCCTCCCTCCCAGAATCGCTATGATCCAATTCAATTGACATGAATGGTGGATTTGAACTCTGAAATTTTCTATAGATTAGCTTCCTTTTAAGGGCTTAATGATATCCTCATATCATAAGAAAAAGATAACTGAAGATACATGCACATGCATAACAAATTAACCATCTTCCAAAGTCTCACTAGAAACAGAATTTACAAGGTTTCAAAATTTTAAACTAATATTTCAAATAAGTTTCAACATGGGCATTGACCACGATGACTTGAAAAACACATGAAATTAGTTGTAGAAAACTGTAGGACATAACCAATATATTATACATGCATTTTCTATATTAGCTACAAGATACATTTTGTTTTGATATAATAATTTTATAAAGCAAGCCGCATTTTTGAATTAACCGAAAGAGAAAATAATTTAAATTAAAAAAACTTTGATAAAACGACATACCAATTATTAACTATTCATAGAGAATACAAACAGTGTCAGTGCACCTTGTATCGTGTATTGATTCGGAAATGCAAAGCAGAAAGAAATATTCTCTTCATCAGAACATTTCGCAAATCTCCATAGGTCTGGACCTTGTTAACTGGAATCTGCAGTAATTAGAAACAAAAGTTACTAAATAATAATATGAGGGAAACAGAGAAGAGCCACTGGTGTAGTTGGCATCAATGTTTAAATAAGTCCACCCTGATAGATATTACAATGGCCAGATATGGAAACAGAATCACTGGTACAGCTTCAGGGACACGATGTCTGCCTACCCAGTAGCTAACCACTAGCTAGAATCCTTTAGCAATGATAACAATTTTTATAAATAGTATCAGACCATGTTACAAACTATGTAAATGGACATTTTCTTTCACTTCCAACTAGATAATAATTAAGTATCCATTGCAAAAAGTGGATACTTGCGTTTATCAGTATATCAACACAAGTGCATTCAATAAATAATTTCAGAACAAATTCAACTAACCTCCAGACAGTTTAAGGTTCATAAAGTAAAAAATATTTACAATGATCAAATGAAACAAGGCCAGTAGATGTGAGGACCAAGGTATCAAGATCAAAGGGTCAAGACTTTAGCAGGAAAAAGAACACTAGTACTAGCGCAAGGAAACCATAAACGATAGATCTAAAGAGTACATATGTATGTACCTTGCAGAACATATTAAAGGAAAAATTTTGAACCAATTCATGCTGAAAAATCTGAGGCGGCTTCTGATCTGTGTTGCTTCCAGGGAGTGACCAATTATGTTTCACTGGAGGACGGACTGCATGCTTTTCCTTTTTGAAAATTTTAGATTGTTCTACAGAATTTGATGCTTTTTCATTAGATAAACCTCCACCCAAACCAACCGAGAGCTTCGGAACAAGAAAACTAGCCATTGCACCAAATGCACTCGTTGCAGGTGCAGGTGCAGAAGCTGTCTCAGTTTCAAGCCCAACTTGTCCAAAGACTGCCTGCAAGTCAATAGCCAAGGATGGTAAAATGTTTTGATTCCAGTAGCTAACTGAAAGCTTATTATTTGGAAATACATAATAAGGAACAATTTGAAGTAAAAGTGTGGCATACCTCAATTTGATATATTGCTTTAGAGATATTATCAATATCTCCAACAATGTATAATGTTGCATTTGCAGGAAAGTACCACCGTTCGTGGAATTCTCTTATTTTATCTGCATCCCACTTCTTAATCTGCTCTTCTAATCCAATAGGGAACCTTTGGCTCAGCTTGTTTTCAGAATGCAGATGTTGTAATAACTGTGATAAAGAGAAAATCATAAACTTACCAACAATATTAAAAAACTAACCAGATCAATCAAAAGCATTGTCAGTCCATACCTGACAATCAACACGATAATCTATGGTGTTCATCATTTGTAATTCTGAAAGTATAGCACGCCGTTCCTTTTCAACCCGAGAAGAAAGGAATTTTGGGTGGAAAGCTATCTGTAAGTATGCACAAGATAAAAGTAAATGTCATAGCATACAGCTCTGTTTCAATATCCAAGGAAGAGAAGGAAGAAAAATAATTTGGGAGGGGGAAAGATGGAGAGGCAATACTTCAGTAAACAAGTTTCTTCCTTAGCTCAGGCATAAAAGCACACATATTGCAAAACAAAACAAGTCATACCTCATTTAACGTATCCAAAACATATGGAAGTAGATCTCCATCAGATTCCTTGAAGCACCATTCATTTAATGACCACATAAGAATAAGAAATTATTATAACTATCAGGTTGAAGAAAAACTAAAAAGCCGGAAAAAATCTAATAACCAAACATATTCCTATGATGCAATAAAGAACATATACCAATAATATTGATAGAGTACGTGAGGTATAAATCATTAAAAAAAATCTAATTTGCATTATATTTCTAGAAAGCCAGTTCATAGGCATCATAACCCAAAAGTGATTTTTTTTTTTTTTGTGGAGGGGGAGAGAGAGAACCTTTGTACTAGTTGGTGCATGGATGTGAAATACTGTGTGGTGGAAATCAGTGTAAGCATTAGATCGAGCTCCAGTCCCCAAAAGTTTCTCACGTTTCTTGCTTCCAAGGAAAGCTACATGTTCAATCATATGAGCAATTCCTTGCTCGTCATTTGCCTCATCAATTGATCCAGCATGAACTTCCATATGTGCTTCAAGCCTAAAATTCCCAACAATTTTCAGATTAGAGAATAAGGAAGCTTGTCTGATCTACTTAAATTTAGTAGAAGAATTGATACTGGACGGTTAATCCGTCCACTTACAACAGGGCAAGACCTACTCCACGTGACACTAGATTGTCCGCTTGGATCCATAACTGCAAGTTCAGCGGACCCATTGCCATGACTTGACAGTTCAACGGGATCTTACAGCTTTATTTCTAAGGAGAAACCCCAAAACACGTCATGTTATTTAGAAAGTATTCACCCCTTATAAGCACATCAACACTTAGATTCCTAAGCAATGTGAGAGATGTGCAAGCACACTGTATCAAGAATGATAATCTAGCAAATACTTCTTATAAGCACATCAACACTTAGATTCTTAAGCAATGTGAGACATGTGCAAATACACTGTATCAAGAATGATAATCTGGCAAATACTTTTGCTCCACCCACCCCACCCCCACCCCCCCCTAAAAAAACAAAAACACACCCCACCCACAACAAAAAAATTAAATTAATAAATTTAGTCCATATATTACAAATTAGTTGAATCTCAAGAAAAATTATGGAACATTTTTAACATTGATATGCCATGTCATAAAATATTATATTGGCTCATATGTAAGTGGTAGTTTTCTAAAGGAACACAAAATTGCATCTGCTATTATAAGTGCTAGTCTTGTTGCATTTGCAAATTACTGCAAGATAAATTTCTTTAACATTCAATGATTAACAAACAAGCATCCCATTGTAAACCAGTTCTATGCTGAAGAAATTATTTTTAACTAGAAGAGAAGGATGCAGAGTGAGTGAGGGATATGTCCCAGAGCTTATCATTACTGCATAATAAACTACCAACTCAGTCATACAACAGTATCATCATCAATCTTTGGTACCACAGTTTGCAAAGAAGAATACTGAGAATGATTTGAACAAGAATGGCAGTGATGGCCACAATGCTTGGATTGTGAATATTCTTAAGTTCATTTAGAAAATATAAAGATGGTAAAGAATTTCAGAGAAACTAACTTGAAAGGGAATTTTTTTTATTTGTTTTATTGAATAATTTTGATGAGAGCAAGAGGAGACTCGTACCAACCAGCAATTCTTTTACATAATTACTTTCCTTTTCTCAAAACATAATATTTCCTCACTTCAATAATGTAGCACTCTGCCAGTTCCCAAAGTAAGCTACTTGTAAGATGACTTCCATATACTACTAAATCCAGGTAAAAATTAACTTTTAATTACCATATGCATTTCTTTAGCATCTTTTACATTTATCTCTAATAAAAAAAATTGACATCTATTTGCATGTCAACTGTACCTTTTTGGGGGGACTTTATTCGGCAGAATGAGATACCGCAGCCCATTCTTCAATTGTCCCCTGTACAACTTTGGATGAGAGGAAAGTTTGGAACTTAAAAACCCCTCCAAGTTTGTTTGTTCTAAGAAAGGGTACAACAAATCTGGATCCTGTTTCTCAAGCGTACCATCTGGCCATGTTGTACTTGCTGCATGAGGCTCATCTGGACCCACAGTGGCACGTGGAATATGAACAGATTTTACCTAAAATTTACATGCACATTGAATAACTAAGTTTTCCCAAATACATAAAGGAGAACTTGAAGCGTCAAAATTATTTCCCTATCACCAAAATTAACTAACTGCAACTATAATGTGATTATTATAATGCAAGTGATCGTATAGAAATGTATTAAGTATTCCCATTGGTATGTTATAGAAGGATAAATGATAATGATTGATGAAATTAAGAGCTGAACAAATGCAAAGCACTTTGAAGTGATACCAGTCTCAAATAACTGACACTAGACCAAAAAGAAATCCGTTACTAATACATAATAGCACAGAGTTAGAGGTTGTAAGACAGAGAGCAAAAGCAAATGCACATTCAACTTATTCAATATAAAACACAATATGTAATTATATACTAGGCAGCAGCAACAAAAGTAAATGGGGAAGGCTTACTCACACAAGCACTGTAACCTTTTGGCCTAGACAACGCAAAAGAAGAGTTATCAGACAGTAGTCTTGGGGCAGTAACTTGGAGGTGTGGAAGAGCTCTTCTTCGGCCATTAAAACTAGACACACAATTACATAGGCTGCGATAAGGTGCTTCAGCTACTGGTGGTTCCCATATAATAGAAGTAGATTGCTCCCAAATATTCTTCTTCTTCTTTCTGCGGAACCCTGTACCCTCATATCCAACTTCATGTGGGCACCTTTCAAACCCACCGAAAATAAATTGAAAAGAGTAATCAAGGTTCAAAAATTTTGCATAAGTTCGAAACTTAATAGATAATTGGCAAATTGAATTTCAGATAAAGATGAAGAAAAACTACCTGGTAGGAGAGAAAAGGGACAAACGTGGTTTATTATGTAAAGGAACAAAAGGAGAAAGAATTGCCGAAGGACGATGAAGAGAAGGCACAAAATTCACCACTCTTCTATCCCAATAAACCCCTTCGTTCAATTTCCGAGAAGGTAATATTGTGGCTGCGCTTACGCTACCAAAATCAAAGCTTGTGGCAGCCATTAACACACTTCACTTGAAGCTCAATCCACGCTTATCCAAATACAGTTTCCCAATTTGAAGAAAAATCGAAATTGAAATACCCAGATTTCCGAGCTACGCGAAACTGAGAGATTTGGATTAAACTCAGGCACTGGGCCTCTTCTTCGCTACACTGGCTTGCTAAGCTCTGAGTACTTTTGTTGTTCAATTTTAACAAAGTAGCGACTTTGTTTTGCAGCATCAATTTTACTTTTCTACCCCCATGTATTTATCAATTTTCATGCACCAATTTATCTCTCACGTTATCATTTACTTTACTTTTGTTTACTGAGTTTTCAATTTTGCGTATGATGGAAATTATTTATTAGTTGTCTCTGCGTTTTAAGTTCCGCTTTTGTATAACTTCAAAAATGTCGGTAAATCAATTGTTTGCATATTCATGTGTGGGCTATTTCTTACAAGTTATACACATTTTTTTTTTTTTAAGATTAAGAGAATATTTTTTTAATGATTGCTATGATCGAGATATAGAAGCGGCAACATTTAGAAAAAATGTGGTTAATATGATTCACTTCAAAATATATAAAGTGGTATATAGATTACATCTTGATTGTTTTTGTATTTTAAACCTCACGTTATTAGCCAAACATGGGTGCTTCTTCTAGGAGAACTTAGCTTCCTTTATTTTAAAAAAAAATGAATTTTGAATGTTTAAGTTATATATAATGTGTTACACAGACATTTATTTTTGTAGATAAAATTTTACTTCCACTTTTATCTTTATTTGTAACGTGTTATATTTATTTATATTTTTGTATGTAATGTCTTGCATCCATCGTAGTTTCGACGATCCACTATATATAATATATTATATCTATATGTATCTTTGTATGTAACTTATTATATCAACTGTTGTTCTGGTGACCTATGTTACATTCACATAACGCATACAATCTTGTTTTTAGTGACTTAACTCATTTTAATTTTTATTGTATAAATGTTCTACAATTTTGACTTTTGCACAAACATTTAGTTTTACATGTGATGATTGATGTTGATATGAAATTATTCACACACTTACGAATATATATGTATATTATGCTTAAAGTTTATGATTTCTCTTTAAAGACTTTAGAATTTCAACTAATTTTATCTCCAAAATTGTGTTGAGTTTCATTCCTTACTTTTTAATATTTTATCGAAACAGTAAGCAATTTCGTAGTACTACATTTCTTTATTTCTTTTTCTTTGTTAAAATTTAATAAAAAATAAAAATGAATAGAATCTTTTTTGGTCAACAAAGTAATAGACTTAAACAACACTTACACACATACAACATTGTCTTTAGTAGCTCAACTCATTTTAATTTTTATTGTATAAATGATTCTATAATTTTAACTTTTACACACAAATTTAGTTTTATATGTAATGATCGATGTTGACATGGACTTATTCACATATTCACGAACACATATGTATGTTATGCTTAAAGTTTATGATTTATCTTGAAATACTCTAAGACCGTAACTAATCTTGACTACAAGATTATGTTGAGTTTTATTTATTGTTTTCTAAAACTTTATTGTATGAAGATACCTAATATCGAGAATGCTATCTATTGTGATGTGTAAAGTTACCTCATTGATGTGAAAGTCATCATGCTAGGTTCATGACATATGTATGTAAAAACAATTAAAAAGATTATGCAAAAAAATGACTGCTTGTAAAAAAATGTACTTGACTTGCACAAAAATAAAGATTCAAAAGATGATAATAAATAAATAAATAATCATGTGCCTAATTTATAAAATAAAAAAATAAAAATTTTAAATTCTTTTTTGGTTAATATATTTTATTTTGTGAGATTGAAGACTCAGTTATAATTTTACATAAAATGTGATACTTTTTCTCTTAATTCATTTGTGACTAATTATAAATAAATTAATTAGCATATTAGTGGAATTTAAACATGTATACTATTTTTAAGTAAATTCAAATATGTCATTATGTGTGCTAAATGTGCTTATGTACCTCTTCTATCTTGTTTGTTTGAACAAAAATATGTTCTCTTGATTGCTTTCTTATTTGTGAGTAAATGAGTTTGATACTTTATGTGGTTATTTATAAAAAAAAGATAAAAAAAATATTAGATTTTAATTTTTATTTATTTATATCTTCTCCTTATTTATTCATAATTGGTTTTACACTTAAAGTGTTATAATACTTTGATAGAGTTTATATTTTATTGCACTTTAACTTTAAGGAAAGATTAGTTTCATAACATTTATGCATACATATTTTTCAATATTTTCTTAAATGTATAATTTCTCCTAATTGTGTTGACCTTTTCGTATGTCAAAAAGAGAAAGAGTGACATCATTTCATTCTCATGTTTCATGTTATTATGCATATAGAAGGAAAGAGTGCATACAGAAGGAGAACACTTTTAGGGAGGAGAATACTTTGCATCATTTTGTTTTATGTTGAGTTGGATTTATATGAATGCATGGATTACATTATTTCTCTCTACATTTTGTTTATTTCTATATAAATTTAACTAATGTACAATAAGGCTTTCAAGCCAAGTTGCCGTATGCTTTGTATTTGTGGTTTCAGTTATATACAAGCTTGTCGAATTACAACAAAGATGGATTCACTGGATCATATGATAGTTCTATTATGGAATCTAGGACATCAATATATTTTTATTTTATTCGTGTCGTGTAGTGAAGAAGAAGTTTTGCCACACGAAAATGACAAATGAGGAGTTTGTAAGAGCCATGAGTGTTGGCTATTTTTATGGACATAATATTTATCTGTGAACTTGTTTTTAAGCTTGTTATTAAGTCTATCATGAAAAGTCGAACAAATGCTCAAATTCTAGATAGTTGTAACTAATGTATATCTTGTATAATTGTCATACATAATATTATACTCATAAATTTAATAACATATGTTGACAACATTTAAAATTACCATTTAGTATTTTGCTTTAATACGATTCTATGTTTATAATAAGATGTGTTCCAAAAAATGATCTAATACTCTATTAAAGTTTGTAATGAACCTTGAGTAACTAAATTCAAAATAAATTAACCTTAATATTATTAAGTTATGATTATCATTTATATATATACTTAAATTTTGGATAATCGTAACTCATGTATATCTTGTATAATTATCATACATAATATTATACTCATGCATTTAATAATACATGTTAATAATATTTAAAATTACTATTTAGTATTTTGCTTTAATATAATTCTATGTTTATAACAAGATGTGTTCCAAAAAATTATCATATACTCTGTTAAAGTTTTTGACGAAAATTGAGTAATTAAATTCAAAATAAATTAACATTAATATTATTAAGTTATGGCTAATATATATATATATTAGGGTTAAACATTATTTGGACAGCCGAAAAAGACAAAAAATTGATTACATAGAAAGGAAAAAGTAAATCGTGTAGATTCGACTTCATACATAGTGAAGATATGTACATCAATATATCAAAAGCTGTAGAGAGAGATTTGGCATTAGCATGAAATCATTAAGTAATAATCAGTGGCTACGAAAGTTGTCATACTGATTCATAATTAATAAGTTTGGAGCGGCCACCAATTAGTGCTATCGAGACTATTCCATATGTGGTACTATTATTTGGTAATTATACGAGGATTTCTGCATATTAATTTATATTATTCGTTGATATATTTGATTTTTTATGCTAATATTTTTTAGATAGTTTGTTTCATAATTTATGTTCATATAATTTTTTTTTACTAAATTCTTTTACGTTTAGATTAAATAATTTTATGCATGATCATGATTATTTAATTTCATTATTAAATATTAAAGAAGTTATTTTTATTAAATTTATATATAATCAACTTATTTTAAGATTTGTTAGTTGATTTAATTTATTTAACATGTGTTTTAAATCATCTATTTAAAATTATATATTATTAAATTCATTCTAAAACGCACACGAACACTTATATTTTTATGGGTAAACCATGTTTACAAGTTTATTTGTAAATGTGTCTGATTAGTGATGAGCTAAATAGAACGTTGGTCTAAATACCGCTTATATTAATCTTAAAAACTATTAAAATAGAACAAAAACTCGTACGTTAAGTGCATTGGAATAGTATTTTATGAAAGGTAACATAAGATCGAGTTTGTACTTAAACGTTTAATTTTTATAGTGAAAAATTAAATGGTCTGATAAATTGGTGGTTCTCTCTTACGTCATGGTTGTGACCTAAGATGTTTCCACCTAAAATATTATATCATTTAATTATTTTTATATTTACTTTTAATACGATTACTTATCTGAACGTTGTAAAAATGTTATAAAATTATAATTTGATAAAATTAAAAAATAACATATTTACCCCTTTAAACTTATTACATCTATTTTAAAACTTTTAAATATATTTACCATAAAAAACAATTTTAATCGATTCTAAAAATGTAATAATTAAGAAAACAAAATTTATACTCTTAAAATTTATAATTACAAAAATAACACACGTACATTTCATATGTTTTTACTACCAAAAATCATCCTCTCATAAATTTTTATATTAAATATTATCCAATTAGTTCATTTCAAATTAAATTATGCCATTCAATATTCTTAAAATGTTATTTTTAAGATAATGATATTACAAAAATCACTTTTATTATTGTCATAATAAAAACATCCTACTATTATTAATAAATAAAATCATCATTAATAAAATTTAATTATGCTAATAACAATTTTATTTTCACAATATTATTATCTTTTATTATAAATTTTGTGAGAATTATTTTGCTTAACTTCCATAATAATGTTTCTATAGTATTTGCGTTTTCACAGGGTGCTATGACCCATTTGCCATCATTCGACAAACTCCCACAAAAAATGAAGTCGGAAAGATCAAAGAAAAGTACTCTGAAGGTAAAGAGAATAAAATGAATCATTGGACAAAGTAACGAAACATTGTAGAATTGACAAGAATCTCTTGTGTTTTTTCTATGCAGTTGGAAAGATCAAAGAAAAGTACTCTTTTTGTCTTTAAATCTCAATTGTCATTTTATTGAATGCGATGATTTAAAAATATTAATAAACATATTAATTCTTAGATTAAAAATGCATAACTTAGATTTCACAATAAAAACAAAATCAAATATGTGATATTCTTTAGCAGGAAAAAATGGGTGTATCTTTTTTCTTCTTCCCTGAGAAAAGGGGGAGTCTTCTTAATGATTCAAAAATAAACCTGAATCCATCATGAAGTATGAACACAACCAACTTGATTCCGTTTTCAAGAATACTAAGATTCAAAATAATCTGTCAATAAATAGGTAAACTATGCCTTTCTTCAGAATAACCCTATAAAAACATGTTTCTTTCTTGCTCTCATTTTCGTCAGTTTCTAAAACTGGAAAATTTGAATGATTGTGTCTATATTCAATACCAATTGGACAAGTAATATAAATGTTGGATTGGAATGAACATCCTCAAGAAATTCAATTAAGAATCACCACCACTACCAAGGGGCGAGCAAAATCCATTCAAGCATCAATCTCACCTTACATTCAAAAAAGAGTTTCTAGCAATGCTCGTGGCTACTAATATACAACCAGAATAATACAACTCGTTATACTCGACGGCATTTCACCAAGCATACATAAATATGGTGCATAAACATACCTTCAGAAATCAGAAGACCATGTCACATGCCTTGGAGACACCTCGGTTAGATAACGGTTAGAACATTCAACTATCACAAACCTTCAACTGATATACTATTTTCATGCAGATACTAGTTATGCCATAAGAAATTTCTTTCGCCTTCTCTTAGGCTTCTTCCTCTTCTGAAATCAATCTCTGCATCAGAACAAGACAACCCAAATTGATATTGTCTACTCATTTTCAATAATCTAGATTTAGCAAATATGTCTTCACCATCACTTGGAATATGATTTCCAGATGTACTTAAACCAGAGCCATTACCGGGAATATGATTTCCAGATGTACTTAAACCAGAGCCATTACCGGGTTGCCACCGTGATTTATGATCTGAGACATAAACGAAAACACAATCCCCAAATATCAAGAAGCATACAGAAAAGATCCCGGTTGAGCAAAGAGACATTCAGAAAAGCGGGTAAACACTGGATGAAGTTTTATTTTTACCTAAAAGTTATGCATAAATCCCTTGTGAAGTGAAGCACATTTAGTCCCTTCTTCAAAGTTAGACACTGAGTTTAATCGATAGTGTCCTAAATAAAGTGACATAAATATCAGGTGTCGAGCACATGATCACCACTTTTAGGGGAAAGTATGTCTTTATAGCAACTTTTTCCCATAGAGTGTCCTTCCATAAAAATGACAAAAAATAAGAGGTAATATTCCCGCAGGAAGCTATTATGGGTGATGAAGTTTGCATGTTATTACCAAAAAAAAGGGCGAAAAATCTACTTTTGAAGTAAGTCCATGGCAAGAATCTCTTAGCACCTAGAAGCAGTGACCACGTTCTCTCCACTTGATATTCATGTCATTTTTTAAGTACCTTGTGCTAATTGAACTCAAGAGTCAAACTTTGAAGCAGTACAGAATGTGCAGAGTCTAATAAATAAGAGATTTACGTGTACCTTTTAGATTTGAAAAAGGCTAAACAAGTCTACAAGTACCAAACTCAGACCCCTTTACACGTAACCAAACTTAGTAAAATTTAACGCATAAGTCTTAATTTGACAAGTGTGGGTATGTATTAAAAGTTTAAACTAAATTTTCACAGGTACCCAAACTTGTCAAATTGGGACTTAGGTCTTGAATTTTACAAGTTTGGGTACCTTTGTGCTAGAAGGGAAAAAAAAAACTAAAACATTTGGGTACCTATGTGTTAAGTTTGTTAAAAGTTTGGGCACCTGAAAGATTTCTACAACGTTTTATTCCAAAAACCTACAAATTTATCCTTAAATACCACCCACTAATAGAGGTAGGCATTATATAGAAGCATACAAATTTTTGTTAACAAAATGATTTCTTTTTCAACGTAAACTAGAACTTAAATATAATCTTGGGTTCCAAGTTCAACTCCCGAGAACAACGCATGATAATGCTACTGTTCTCCCCCAACACCCAAACAGAAAAAACATCTAAAATGGAAAAATTTATGCATTGTCTAGAGGCCAAGCAATGAGAAAACGTAAAAGCAGTTGCTCTAAAATTTGAACACCTTTTCCCCCCTCCCTTGATTTCTGAACAACTCTTGAAGAATAACATCTTTTAAAAGAGGCAAAAGTTACCTTCATATCCATTAGATAATGCTCGCATATCATTGTCTCTACCATCTGATTCTGATTTAAGACTATTGTGTCTTTGCAAAATTGTCTTTGTTTTCAAGGCTTTTAGTGCACTACCTAATGCAGGTTCTGTACTTTCTTCCATGGGCAAGTTACTCGAAGGGAAAGGTTGCATGGAAAATGAGTCATCATTGACATCGGTAATCTCCACATATTGTGCGGTAGTGACAATCTCATCAGCACTAAATCCAAAGGATGCTCTATAAGCCTCTATCTCTTCCATATCTTGCATGGGACTTTTACTTTGCCAGTTCTGATGTCCATTTCCACCAGTAGAGTAAACATCTGAATCTTTTGAAACACTCAACCTCCCAGCAGTATGAGGGAATGGAGGATTGTCCAAATAGAATTGTGCAAACGTGGCAGGACAGAAGAAGTTTGACTCTTTAGATGCCATAGAGGGACTAGCAGATGCATCATGTCCATAAAATCTTCCAGAAACACTCACTGGACTTTTTCCATTTTGGGGTGAAAGTGAAGGGTCCCACTGTGAAGGAAACTCTTGCTCTGGAAAAGACGATGAACATTCATTTGATGTCCTCGACATCGGTGATACAAGACCACTGTGAGGACTTCCAGGATAAAGTGAATATGTTTCTTGAAGATCACTTGCAGTGACGTAATTGTTTTTATCACTGTTTTTAAGATCTGCTGAAGACGAGAGGAAGCGAGCGTAAGGAACATCTGGCGAAGAAGGAGTAGTTAGGTGGGCCAACTCAGGTGGGGGAGTTAGAGGAGCTGTTGAAGGTTCAGTTGTGAAGGTTGAGAAGACTGGAGGAGAAACTAGTTGTGTTTCATGGGCGTATGGCCCAGTTGCAAACATGGAGGAAGATAGATCCCCAGGTGAGTTGGCAGATAATGACAAGAAACAACTCGGTGACTGTGCCGTCGAAGGAAGTGCAGAGTGTGTAAAGGATGCTGGAGAAGAAGGTGGAGCTAGTAGAGAAGGAGCTAGTGCTGTTCCTTGATTAGTCAAGCCAGCTACTTGAGACCCATTTGCCTGAGCTGCAGATGCATTGCCCTCAGGAATTCGAGAGGCAGGTACAATACGTGTTCCCCCTTTTTGTGTACCAAAACAAGACAATGCACCCCAGCATCCTCCCCATCTCTTCCGCTGTCAAATAAATATGAGCTTAATAAGATTGATTCCAAATTCAATACCTAGATTATCACTGAGTTTGTGTACTAAAAAGTTCGCTTAAAGAAATAAAATATTGCAAAATTTAGTACATGGAAGTATATGATCCAATGTTTCATTTCATAAATGAGCACATACTTAAATCATTTATGTCAACCAGAGAAAAGAAAGTGAATGCGCAAAAAGATATATGCTATGGGAGGGAAAATATTTTATATGAAGCAGGTGCATTTATAGATGGTGCATTTTGATGTTTTCAAGACAATATCATTCGTCCTTCCATGAAAATGAGCCCCTTGCATGCAAATAAGTAACTAGTGAATGGAAGGGTTCTCCACATCATCCATGAAATTTTCCCATGTAAAACTTTCTCTTGGGATGTACTGACAGAAAAGTAGAGCAATTACTACTAGTGTTATTATCAAGGACAACATAAATAAATTGAACTATAAAAAGAATATATTCTCACGATCCTTGATGTCCCATGGATATATGTCATTTAAGTCCATTTCTTTCCGGTGAATTCAAGCAACAAAAAGGAGAAAAAATTTAAAAAACTATGCTAGCATTGAATGACTTTTAAACATATATTACATCGTTAGGAAAAGAGAGATAAATATTTCTAGAAGAAAATACTCAAAAAAAAATTAGCTTGCTCATGGAGACAGGGTTATAAAACTAGTGGACACAATACTGAAGATAACAATTGGTAGATTAATACTGAGAAGATGATTTTTCTGTGCAAGACATCATGCATATATCAAGCAGACCAGAATCTTCAATAAACAAAACTAGTAACAAAACACGAGTACAAAAGGGTAGCAAAAAAAAGTGTAAACATATAACTACTTAAGTATCAACTCATGTGGGTACACTGTTAAAAAACACTGAGGGACTTTTTTTTTTGGGTGTGAGAAGCTCTATATTCTCTCTAAAAACCCTAACTCAACTTTTTTGTTTTTCAACCACCCAATCCCATCAGGCCCCTTTATTCAACCTTCATCTCCACCCACCATCTTCAACCTCCACAAACAATATGCCACTCCAGTCCAGATCTGCTGCCACTCGCCACTCGGACTGCCAAATTTTTATTTCCATCCAACCACTATTTGTTCTTATAATTTCCTCTAAGAGGGTTTCTCTAGAGCTACCCTCCTCCCTAGAATCATCTAACGGACTGTTTTTGGATTTGATTTTCTTTGAGGAGCTTGCTGGGGAGGAGGATGAAGATGACAATCCTGATCCAATTGTGGTTATATTTTGAGAGATTGCAGCACCCTTTGTTGGAGAAGAGTTAGCAGTCAATTCTCTTAAAAGCTCAAGCACCTAGGAGATGGGCTAACTATGTTATATCTAGGTTTTAACACCCCCTCACTTGATGGGTGTTTTTATTTTGGTTTTTTTAACATTTCTCTTGAATTAATGGACTCTCACTTATGGATTAAGTAAACGAGTATGGTGGGCTTCAATTGTGAGTTGAGTAAATAGTTTTAAAGACCCATCAAGTAAAGTTAGATAGAATATCATCGACTGAATAAATAGTAGATAACTTTTAAAAGCCCAATCAAATAGAGTTAGAATTTAAGTGATGTAGAAGTGAAAGAAAGATTTCCATTTAATATTGGTGAAAATTTTGGAATTGAAGAGATTTGAACCAAAATCTTACACTCTGATACCATGTTGGAGAAGAATTAGCAACCAATTCTTCTAAAAGCTCGAGCTGTTAATAAATGTGCTAATTATTCTTTTATATGTTATATTTGGGTAATCTAACGAAAATGATTGCTCTGTTTGTTTACAGTTTAAGGTTAATGGAGTAGTGTATTGTTTCTTGATCTTCTTAATTGTACTTTGTTGCAATATTTTAATGATATTCTCTCTTTCAAAAAAAAAACACAAGTGGGTATGCCTCTATCACTGTGCATGTGAGTTCATGAATTTAGAGGCAAAGGTAGAGCCAAATAGAAATTGAAGTAATATAAATGATAAATAGAAATGGAAGGAAACAAAAATGTGAAGGGGTTAAGAGTTGAAAACTGCAAAGCAAGAACTTACAAAGAGATCAGCCTTCAAGCACAAATAATAGTAGAGTTCTTTGGAAGAATATAAATAGTTAATGAGAGAAGAAGAAACAAGAGATTTTCAGCCCAAAAAGGAAAATATAAGGAGGATAAAAAGGGAAATCAACTTTCTTCTTTTGCACCTCCGAGAATTAGTCCAAATTTTTATATGTGCAATACATAAGCTTTCCCATGTATTTACCAATTTGTTCAGGCAAGGAAGAAGAAATGTTTAAATCATTTTATAACATTAAATTTTTCAGTCAATGTTTAATCATTCCCTCATTCAAGCTTCTTGCATAACAATAAACAAATTGCCAGCCCAAAAAATAACATAACCAACTTTCTGATCATCATTATAAACTGATCCTTTTGCTCAAGAATTCACTTTTCATCAACCAAACTATCATGACACTATTTGTGAAGCACTCTGAATATTGAATATGAATTGATGAACCTAAAACCATTCAATAACAATAACATCCACTTTCATTTACTCCTTAAAAGTTCTATTTAGCATTAATTAGTTCCTTCATTAAAGAAGTTAGCTCCCATAGTGCTAACCACTAACCATCCTCTCTCTGACCAAAAAAACACAAATCAAAAACTACTAACAGTCCTATCAGCAGCTATAAATGAGACATCATAGCAAGGCCATATAAACTGTCAATGTGAAGGGAATAATAGTACCACCCTTTACTCATGGCACTACAGGAAAGGAGAAAAACCAATGTTACTGTTACAAGCCAAACATGGAAAATCATGATATTAATCTTGCAATTACTCTTATTACCAAACATCGTAACTATAGGCATTAGTGGTAGCTATAGGAATCAGTTTTAGATTTCACCAATAAGTACTTTCCCATACTTGTGTGTGTGTATATAAGTATAGGAAAGTACTTACAGTAAAATCCAAAACTAATACCTATGGTTTGGTTGCAATAACAAGAGTAATTGCAAGATTAATATCATGATTTTCCATGTTTGGCCTCTAACGGTAACTATTGGTTTTTCTCCTTTCCTTTAGTAACATGAGTGAAGGAAGGGAGGTACCATTATTCCCTTCACATTAACACAAACGTCAAGATTGCTTAAGAAGTGGAATAGGAATGAGAAATGAAAACATATGAGTAAAACGAATTAGCATCAAAGAAAATAGACCAGACAGTGTGGCTAAATGGAATCTGTATTAGGTGGCCACTATGGAACACAATTCATCAAAGACATCAGCCCAAATAATAGTAATTCTCAAATGAAATAAAGTCGTCATTAAAATACAAATTGACACTACAGTAAGTATTTTTCACAAGCTCAATGAAATGCAAAAGGGCAATATTTTCCACAGCTAACACAATAGATTTCAAAGGAACAATTCTTGTGAATCCTCTGTTCAAAGTTGTTAAGAAACCAACTTTTCAAAAAACTTAAGCTATTAGAAGAAATGACAACATTGCTTTTATACATCTTTTGTTCCTCCACGAGTGTTGGCTCTATAGACCATGCAAGCCAAACACTTACAACTCAACAATTGAAGTTATTGACCTTGGATACAGAACCTCCACCAGGTAATATGTTAAAAGTTATTTTAAAACCAACTCTCTCAATGAGCTTTTGAAAAATGGTGTCTCAACAACTTCTAACATCCTCTAAATTGAAATCAAAAGAACCATCACTTCATTAACTTAACATACTAAGTCTCTACTCTCTAATAAAAGTCAGCAAAATGTCAAACCACACTCAAATGATCTAGAACCAGATCGTCATTTGCCAGCAAAAATATGCCCACTATAATTTACAAAAAAAAAAAAAAGCAGATCGAATCAGAACAAATTAAATCAATTAAAATGCAAGACAATGATCCCAGTATGTGGGTAATCGATATCAGCCAAGAGTAAATCTAAAACGGTAGAGAACATAAACACAGATCTATGCATGGCAAGAGAAAGCAAACAAAATGCACCACCCAGATAAAGTAGATACAAAAGCCCAACAAAGCAAACGGGTAGTTAGAACTCAGAAAACCACAGATCTAACACTAAAAGCCTAAAATCCTCTCACCCCACCATTAGTGACCCACTTCATATCTTGAAGAAAATAACGAAAAATATTAAAAACAGAAAGCCAAAGAGCAAACATAAGAGACAGAATGAGGGAGCATACTCGTTCGCGTTCAGGTTGAGGAAATCTGTTCTGTTCGGAACCCATCAACGGTGTTAAATAGTTTCTCACTCTATTCTCTCTACTGGTATTACGAGCACGTCGATTGGATTTTGGTTATATTAACTGTAACAACTACATCAGAACACTTTACACCATTCATTTTCACTTCTCGCTCTGTATCTTATTTTTGTTTAGTGAATCTCTGTATCTTACTTACGAAGTTTCTTTTAGCTCAATTTAGCTGCAAAAAGACAGGAGTTGACACCATCTGGATTTTGCGTTCAGAGTCTACAAATGTGTCCTTAACTATAAATTGCTTTTTCGTTGATTGGAGGTGGAAATAAAAAGATTCATTATATATTAATTTTATTATTCTCATGAAAATAATTCTTTAATAGTGTAATTAATATCAAAAATAAAATAAAATAAATATTTTATACATTTTTATTATAATAATTTAAAAATTATTGTTACAGTATCATTATTTTTTAATTTTTATAAATTATTGTTACAGTACACAACTTATTTAAGTTTGTGTAAGAATTTGATACTTCACCTAATAATACATAAATAATAATATTTTTTAATTTAATTTAACCATTATTTAAAATGAAATATAAATATTGTAACAATATTTACTCTTACAATATTCTTAAAATATAGGTTGGAATGTTTTTTTATATGTTTGTATAATTATTTATTATTTTTTTATTTTAACTTTTCTAATTATAAAATTAAAAATAAAATTTTAAATAAGATAATATAATAAGATAAATAAAAAAGAATGGATTATTAATGAACAAATATATTCATATTTTTATGGATTTATAAATAAAGTAAAATTAAAAAATATATATTTTTTAATTTTACTTTATTTATAAATCCATAAAAATATTTATAATTTTATAAATCCATAAAAATATTTATAAAATTTTATTTTTAATTTTATAAATTTTATTTAATATTTATAATTATTTTAATTATACTGTTAAAATAATCATAATAATCATAATAATTTTATTTATATTAAATTTAATTTTTATTATCATTTAATTTCCATTAAAAAATAAACATAACAAAATAAACTACAAATTTATGTGTTTCACTAATCATCGATAAAAGATACTGGGATGACTCTCTTTAAATTCGAGTTTATCGCCAATGCTAACATGGCTAAGGAATCAACGTGGGCATTTCTCCTCACGGTATCTGTTTGATCTAAAAAGTTTCAAATGCAACCTTTGCTTTTTTCGCCTCCAGTACATAGAGTTTCATTCTCTCCTCTTTGGCTTCAAAATCGTCATTGACTTAGTTTACTACTAGCCATGAATCGCTATGAATTAACACCTTCTTAGCTCCAAGGGTTATCAATTGTTGCAATGCCAAAAGTAAGGCTTCATATTCCGTGACATTGTTAGTTGCTTGGAAGGTGATCTAAAGGCGTTTCTCTATCAAGGCTCCCATCGGGGTGAAGATTACTATTCCAACTCTTGCTCCATGTGAGTTGCTTACGCCATCCTCGTATACCTTCCATAATTCCACTTTAGGGGATGATGTTTCTGTCGCGAGGGTTGGCCCTTACTTATGTATTGAATTACATTATTGGGTATTCTCATTCGTCCATTCCACGATAAAATATGCTAAGGCTTGTCCTTTGATCACGGCCAAAGGTTTATAATGTATTTCAAATTCGTTGAGCTCTATAGCTATTTGAAAAAGATGGCCCGATAGATCAGGTTTGCCCGAAATGTTTTTCAAGGGATAGGGAGTAAGGACCACTACCCTATGTGTACCAAAATAATGTTTGAGTTTATGTGCCGTCATTCTTATAGTAAATGCCGCTTCATCTAGAGAAGGATATTGTTATTGAGCTCCCCTATGGTCGACCACTAATATCGCACTGGAAGCTTTGTTTGTAAAGGACGTATACATGTATAAGTCTTCACCTGTCATTGGACTAACTAAAAGAGGTGGTATTTCCAAGTAATCTTTAATGGATTGGAAAGCTTGTTCGCACTCGATATCCCAAAAGTACTCCGTGTTCTTTTTAAGCAGTTGAAAGAACGGTAGGGACTTTTCGATGCACTTAGAAATGAAACGACTTAATGCTGCAATACGCCCATTCAATTGTTGGACTTCCTGAAGACATCTTGGGGATATCATGTTGACTAAGGCCAAAATTTTATCTGGATTGGCTTCGATACCCCTTGACGTGACTAAGTACCCAAAAACTTCCCTGAGGATACGCCAAACACACTTTTTTTGGATTGAGATGCATTTTATAATTCCGAACTATATCAAAGACTTCTTGAAGATCATTAATGTGGTCTGTTGCACATTTAGTTTTAACCAACATGTCATCGATGTATACCTCCATATTTTGGCCTATTTGGTTTTGGAACATCTTATTCATCATTCTCTAATATGTAGCACAACATTTTTTTAAACCAAATGGCATCTTCGTGTAACAGAACGTCCCTTCTTCCGTGATAAACAATTTTTTCTCTTCGTCCCTAGGATGCATTTGGATTTGGTGGTAACCTGAATAAGCATCCATAAAGCTCATTGATTTGAATCCGGTCGTGGCATCTACTAATTGGTCTATATTTGGCAAAGGGAAACAATCCTTTGGTGTTGCTTTATTCAAATATGTGAAATCCATACACATTTTGTGCTCACCTCCTACTTTGTTTACTAACACCACATTTTATAGCCATGTTGGATACCAGACCTCTCGAATCCAACCTACATTTTTTAAGGACTCGATCTTCTTTTTGATGATTTCATTCTTCTCTCTAGCAAATTTCCGCTTTCTTTGCTGGACCAACTTTTTGGTATAATCTAAACACAATTCATGGGAGATGATATCTGAATCTATACCGGACATGTCTTCAGGTTCCCTAGCGAACAAATCTTTGTTTTTTATCAAGAAATCAACAAGGGTAATTTTAAATGAAGGAGATAATGCACCATTGATTTTAACATATTTTTCACTCCCCCTATCTCCTATAAGGATCATATCATATTCACCGTGAACCTCCATGGTGGTTCGTTCACTTGTATGAAATTTTTTAAATTTGTGGAGGTGACTTGTAACCTTTAGTTGCTATTTCGAGGTTTGGGGTAATGCATTCTTCATGGCAGCATTGTAGCAACTTCATGCTCTATCTTGTTCCCCTTCAATTTTTTGTATCCCATCGGCATTAGGATATTTAATCAACTGATGATATGTCGAAGGTACTACTTTCATTTTGTGTATCCACGAGCATCCCGAAATAGCATTATAAGATGTGGGAGTATTTAAAACAACGAAGGTTGTTAAAACTATAGATCCTTCTACTGACACTAGTAGGCGTATGGTTCCTGCCGACATTGTTACACTACCATTGAAACCAACAAGAGGCATTTTTTACGAGGTGATTTCTTTGGGGTCTATGTTCATTGTCAACTAATATCATATGCACCTCGCAATGAGCTATTCACACTGTGATTACGAAAGGATCTTCATGGGGATGTAGGAATTCTTTGTCTTCAAAAGTAATAGGATACGTAGGTCCTTCCAGTCTTATGCCATTTATTAAACGTCCCGTCTCGAGCCTCTCTTGCATATCTTTTTCTGGAATTTTTAGAGTGACCAACCATGGTGGAACCACCATGTATGGTGTGTATTATTCGCACATCCTCTGATGGAATGGAATGTTCTCTATTTGGCTAATTTTGGATTAGAATTGATTTGTCTCGTGTCTTGACCCTTCGATCTGAATTTTCCCTCTGAATCTCTTCTCGTGGATTCTTGGCTTTATCAACTATATCCCCTAGATACCCTTCTAAAATTAGGTGTTCAATTTCCCATTTTAAATGGTGGCAGTCCTGAGTCTAATGCCCCGTGTTTCTATGGAACGCTCAGTATTTGTTGGGGTTCCTGAGCAGAGCTTTCATAGCTAGTGGCCAATTTATGTTATTAAGGCGTTCCATATGACGCACTACTTCCACCAACGTTACACGTAATGAGGGTCCACGAAAGGGAGATAAAGCTCGGTTCCAAGTGTTGGGATTGTTCTTTGGTCTAAAGGTGGGTTTGAAACGGGAAAAGTTAGTACGCTTATCGCCCATAGGCATTCTGTTTTCTTCACTCTTACTGAAGGGGGGTCGCCTCTGGTTTTTATTAACTGACGGTTTTCTTGATTTCATCTCCCTTTCTACATTAACAATTTTTTGAGTTTCCTCATAAACTACGTCTAAGGAACGTTGTGTGGATTTCATCAATTCTATGAAAAATGCATTATCACGCTTTATGCCCTTTCAAAAAGCTTTTATGGCTATAGAATCGGGGGATTGACTAATTTCCATCTTCTCCATTTTAAATCTTCGCATGTAAGCTTCAATTAATTCATCCTCCTCTTGGATAATCGAAAATAGGTGATGTGACTCCTTCTTGATAGGTTTGTTACAAGCGTAATTGGTAATGAATATTTTGACCAGAGCGTCAAAGTTAGCAATACTCTTTGGTGGTAATTCCATAAACCATTGTTGGGCCGAATCTTGGAAAGTAGCTGCAAATAACTTGCAATACATGGATTCTCTTTTATCTTCAGATAGGTTGACCGTGGCCATGGCCATTTTGAATTGAAGAACATGTGCAACAAGAACTTTAGTTCCCTTGTACGCGGGACATTTAGAGGTATTAAATTTATGGGAGATACTGTTAACTCAATGAAGTCAGAGAAAGGAGACATAGATAATTGAATACAAACATTTTCAATATCACCCCAAGGTTTTTCCTTTTCCTATCTTGCAAATCTATCATTAACCTTGATCCACATCTTTTCTTCCATCTCTTTTGTCTAATTCTGCACTCGGATCGTGCAATGGAATGGGTTCAATTTTTGGTCCATGAGTTGGAAGATTTGGGTAAGAAGTCCCTCCAATGATGGAAGGATCAGAAATCATGTGCATGCATTGTTCCCTCATCTTACATTGATGAGGATTTGAAGTATGAGTTGCATACTCTCTTCTGGGAGGCTGACATACCATCAGAGGGTTACGAGATGTAAAAAGGGAACTAGTTGTGTCCAAGTAGGTTTTTTGTTCTAATTGATATCGTAAATCCTTGTTATCCTTTTGACATTCAATGAAAGCTTGTTGTAATTTTGTAATCTGTTTTTGAAGTCCTTGTATCATTGCATCTCCTTCATAAGGAGGATTATCACGCAAAGTTGACAACTGCTCTTCGCTAGCTGAAGTAGGCCTTAAGGCACGGTTTGATAGCGACTTGGTGAGTGAGGAGTTGAGAGTTTTGTTATAAAGGTCATGTTTTAAAGCCTCTGGAACGAGGTCATTTGGTTCTAGAGCCTCCGGAATCAGGTTGTTTGGTATGATAATGAACGAATGATCCATCTGGAGTTTAAAGCGACACCGGTAAATTCTCTTAAAATAAAGCAGTTCTCAAATGCTGAGAAAAAAATTTAGGGTTCCCACAGACGATGCCAATTGTTTGGAGAGAATTTAGGTATATCATTTTAGTGATTTTTAATGAGAAGTAAGAAATAGCACAACTAGAACATATCATGTATTCTCCTCATTTAAGGGGTATATATATGTATAATATCTTGCGTACATAGCGGGGTGTGTATTAAGAAACCTAGATACATGATTACATGTATTTGCACAAACTAGTTCACAACAGAAATCAGATCGTTACAAGCATTTACAAACAAGGGGAGGTCGTTTATATTCAGGTAGTTCGTGGAGAAGGAGGGTCCCGATTATGTCAAGATATCATAGCTTCACCAGGTCTTGATATCCAAGACCTCGCAGTTTGATAACGAGGTACTTTTATCGACTGGGTTTGTATGCTTTACTAAGTTTGTTGGGTGTAGGCCATTTGTTGAGTCAGCCTTATATCCTCGCTTTACCCTAGTGGGGTACCTGCACTTATTAAGTCGTATGTTTGTTACATATTTAATATCAAACACAAAATCATACTTAATTCATTATGAAGAAAAAACATACTTCTAAAAGTAAATTTAAAACATGAAGATAACGCTTACAAGGGTCTCATTAATATCTCAAATAGTAATGTAGGGTACAAATTAAATAACAAGAAAAATAAATAACTTGAAGTACTTCTTGTTGAAAGTTGAGACATTTGTTATCTTGTTAAAATCTAATATGGTTAAAATTCTAGAGAAAATAATGTGAGCTATACCTAATTTAGTAGAAGTCTACCATACAACATCAATAAATAAAGTGATGCATGTAATACGATATAAATATCTCATGCATGTCAAAAAAGTAGTAGTTATATATAGTATATAGTAAGGAGATTCTCTTTTAAAACCTAATCATTCATGTACTTCTCCACTTCCTTATCCAAGAAGTGTATACATTTTAGGTATTCCAATGTATACTCATATAATAATAAAATATACAATACTAGTCATAAATTCATATGTTATGTAATATTCATATGTATTGGTCAACTTTAAGATACATAGGTAGTCAAATCCAAAACACACGAGCGGTCAACCTTTGAGACCCAATATGCAGTCATACTCTAAGATATATATGACACATATATTGATCAACTTTGAGATACATAGGTGGTCAACTTCAAGACACATTGGTGATCAACTTCCAAGACTTAATGTACGTTCATACTCTGAGACCCAACGTATGGACAAACTCTAAGATACACGCGTAAATGCATATATAGTTCATGTAAATCAATCCATTGCATTCAACATCCCTAGGATACCAAATTCTACAAGACAAGCATAGATAATACTCCCTACGAGAAACACTCATGATACATGCATAAAATCATAAATGTCATAGAAATTTTAAATATCACATATCATATTGTAAAATCATGTGTACCAGTATAAAAGTCAATATGCAATACTATTTTATAAAAATGTACACATGTGTTCATAAAAATTATTTAAAATGGCATTAGTTTTCTTTACAATTTTAAACATATAAATATGCATGTCATTATTTTTAAATAATGCATAAATAAAAAGTGGAATATGTTCCTATACTTAGAATATATATTTTTTGTATTCCTACTTTTATCACTCATTCCTTTTCCTTTTGAGCAAAAAATAACATAATTTATTTTTCGATTATTAGTAACATTATTTACTTAAATACTTATTATAAAACCAACTCTTATTCTTTCCTTAAAAACCAACCATTAAAGGATGCATTTATCTTGTCGAGTTTGTCAAAGTAAAATCTAATAACTTTTCATCTCAACACTTCACTCTTTCTAACTTGAATAACTTAATATTTTATCCCTGATCCAAATATACTAAAAATGAAAATATCTTAGAGAGAGATATGGAAAATGTTTGGTGTGACAAATGGCTATACATGCCCCCTTTTATAGGCAAAATTGGTACTCTTCAGCCACCAAATGACAATACAAAATTCCTCGTCACCCTTCTTGCCATGTCTCCTTGCCTAACTCGTTGATACTCGTTGGCCTCTTTTCTACCACATCATCGGTGGCACACCGAGAAAGGGCGACAAGATCTCGATGAGCATGGTTGAAAAAGTTCAAAATTTTCATAATAAATCTAATTTGTCATGAAAGTTTTTGATAAATTGTTAGAACTTCAAATTTTTACTCACGTACTTTAATAAAATTGATAACAAAGAATTGGGATCTCACAACCTACCCCTTTAAAGAAATTTGGTCTGTGAAATTTACAACATTCTCAAAATAAATAAGGTACTTTGAGGGAACTTCATATTCCAACTCCCATATAGAATCTTTAGCGTAGTATTGTCTTCACTAAACTTTTACTAATGGTATTGTCCTTATTCTCAAGTTCCTAATTTGAATATCAATTATTACCATTAGTTCTTCTTCGCATGATGCATATTCTTTTAAAAGAAACTTTGTCCAATCAATTATACTATTATGATTTCTTTGACACTTTTGTAAAGCAAATATAGGAAAGACATTGTGAACTTGTGACAATTTCGGAGATAACTCTAATTGATATGCTACATCACCTATTCTTTTAACAATTTGAAATGACCCATGTAACATGGTGCTAACTTTCTTTTAATTTCAAAACGAGTTACTCTTTTCTAAGTTTGAACCTTGAAAAAAACATAATCATTTACTTCAGAATCCACCTTTCGCTTGAATCCAAGAATCAGACGTGAAGAGATTTATATGGCGTAACATTATATGTAGATATGGCCTACCTTGTGAACTGGTTACTAATAATGGTAGAAAATTCACCAGACAAAAAATTATATCTTTTTATGACAAGAAAGGTATCAAATTATCTCATTCCACCCCTTACCACTCACAAGAAAATGGTCAAGTTGAATCATCTAATAAAACCCTCATTAATATACTACGAAAACGTTTGGAGGGGGCTAAAGGAAAATGGGTGGATGTGTTGCCTAGTGTCCTCTCGGCAACACAAACTACTCCCAAAATGGCAACAAGAGAAACTCATTTTTCTCTCTTTTACGGTACTAAAGAGGTCATACCCCTTGATATACTAGAACCTACCCTTCAATCCAATATTGATCATGAAGAAAATGATTGCTTACGACAAGAAGACTTGTTATTAGTTGAAGAAAAACGAGAAGAGGCTCTAATAAGACTTGAATTGCAAAAAAGAACACTCCAAAAGACATATAAAAAATTCGTCAAGCACAAGAGCTTTGGTATCAGGGAATGGGTCTTGCGAAGAGCATTGGGCAACAGAGTTGAAACTAATGCATGTAAATTTTCCACCACATGGGAAGACCTATATCAAATATATGATATCACGCCAGCAAGCTCTTACTTGATAGAGTGTGATAGCATAAAGGAGGGTTTGAGATGGAATGGAGAACTTCTTAAGAAATATCACATGTAAATGCTTTGTACGCAATAAATATTTATATATGAGATGAATTTCTAATCAGTAATTGCTTACAAGGATAATCGTGATTGGAGGAGGAGAAGGAGTCCCCTGACCCCCCCACTCGGGATGTGGGATACATCCTATGCCTCGTGATTGAGGAGGAGTCCCCTGACCCCCACTCAAGATGCAAAATATGCTCGCAATCGTGCGTTGGGTGTCTTATTTAATACCCCAAGTGGGGACAAGTTATTTGACCTTCTCACTTGAGATGCAAGACATATGCCATTGCTTTGTGATTGGAGGAGGAGACTCCTAACCCCCCTACTTGACATACGGCCTGTCTTATGCCCCGTGATTAGAGGTGGAGTCCCATGACCCCTTACTCAGGATACAGGATACGTTCTTTACCTTGTGATTGGAGGAGAAGTCCCTTGATTCCCTCACTCGAGATGCAAAATATGCTCACAATCCTGCTTTGGGCATCTTATTTCGTACCTCAAGTGGGGACAAGTCATTTGACCTTCTCACTTGAGATGCAAGACATATCCCATTGCTTCGTGATTGAAGGAGGAGTCCCCTGACCCCCACCACTCGACATGCGGCCTGTCTTATGCCCCATGATTGGAGGTGGAGTCCCCTGACTCTCCACTCGGGATATGGGATACGTCCTATGCCTCATGATTGGAGGAAGAATCCCCTGACCCCCCCACTCGAGATGCGAAATACGCTCATGAGAATGCCATCATGTTTTTGGATAACACGTTTACCAAATCAAGTTCATATGATATCATGATTGTTCAAGCATTATTACAAACAAATTATTACTTACACGCTTATAAAGAAATCTTATGTTTGTTCCTTCCCAAGTGCCCTATGTTTCCAATACTCCACTAATTTGTGCAATCCATCTCCTTCATTTCTATATTTTTCTTGTTCAAGATGCGCTAACTTCAAATCTTCTCAAGAATCCACTAAATCTTGTGTCAAGACTTTACATCATGTTTTCCACACACGTAACTCTTGATCTATACATTCATTCGCTTCTTGACACATTTTTGTTATTTTCTCCGCATCTTTTGCCATAACTATAGCCTAAAAAACGGTCTTAATTACTATATTAATAAATACATACCAATCCACTTTGTTATGAATTATCATTTTGCATCACTTATGTCAAACATACATCTCACTATCATATGCCACATTGACCCCCCCCCCCCCCTTCTCTTAGGGATTGTGTAAATGGAAGGATAATCTTTGAGCACTCCAAAATGATGATATAATTCTTATTGCGCACAAGGTGTGTCAAACATACCATCTTTGAAAAGAATCTTCACCCACTTGTCTCACATCTTTCTTTCATGGGAGGATATATACTCGTAAAGGCTTAATATCCTCCCTTAAAGCAGACACCTTATTAAGTGGTGATTTCTCAATATATGCATTACTCATAAATGGAGTAGACGACCTAGCAATTGTAGGGCATCTTTCATTCATTTTTTGCCTTCGTGACCTTCGGAGGAGTTTGATTAACCTCCTTGCTATGAGTGGGAGAAACAACTTGTTTTCTCGCATCAGACGAAACTGGCATCAAGACTAAGGTTAAACTTATCTTCTTACCTTGATTAGAAATAGCTCGCCCTCAAATCCTCTAAATTATATATACCACACTAACACAAAAACTTCAAAATATATAGATTTCAATCCAAGGAAAATATATATGTAAATAAATGCAACATTTAAAATTAAACTATTTCAAGTCCCAAAAATTTCATTTACATTTGACTTCCACAAAAAATATATATAAATTTATCAAGGAGTAGCATCTTCTACTACTACCACGTCACGTTGATGACTCGAGGTGGCTCCAGTATCACGAGGTGAACCTTACGGTGTAGCAACCCCAGGTGTCTTGGGCCTATTGCTCTAAAAATCTCACATCAATGACAGGTAAGGCACAGTCAAACCTAGCTTTTCAGCATGCAGTTTGAGGTTATTTACTACAAAGCTCGCACCATTCGGTAGGCTTTAGTACATTCCACTCCTAGTGTATCTACTAGTGTAGATAACGAACTGACTTGAGTTAACATGGCAGCAGTTTGCTCTTGAAGCATGGTGTTCTTTTCATCGGCCTCTTTTGCAAGATTTTCAAAGTGCTTAGCGGCTTCACCCTTCTCAAAATAGTACGTGTTCGCTTTTCTTAATTTCTTCACCTTATCAATCACTTTGTTCTCTAAATTCAAATTTTTTGTATCCTTCTCAGTAATCAAGACATCCTTGTCTTTTATCGACCTCTCATATTTGGCTATTTGTAACCGGCTAGCCTGCACCTCGCGTTTATAACCCCACAATGACAACTCGACCTCCCTCGCCAAACACACCGCCTATAAACAACATGCGTTAAAACAAAATAAATGAAAGTTGTATATCAAAGTTGCGGAATGAAATTAATACGTTTATCTACCTCTAGCAGACGATCTGCAATCAGTTCCCCATGTGTTCCCCCTTCGCTCTTAAGGGCTACTCTCACTTGTGCCCTCTCAACTTCTGTTCCAAAATGATGGTACATACCTCTCTTAAGATTTGTTCGCTCAAAAATCCCCTCGCTAAAATAAGTAACGGGGGTCTCTAACACAATGGCATCCTTAAGGATGACCTCATCAAACTCAAAATCATCCATATCCATCACCTCCATTCCTGGGGTATTATCCCCAACTTTCCTCTTTTTTGACACTTCTAATTCACGAGGTGATACCGAGCTCAGATTACCCAAAGTAGATGAAGGAATTAAAACTTCTGGGGTAGCATCGACCTCTGAATTTGCGAACAGATCTTCTTGAGTAGGTGAAGGGGTCATGCGCTCCAAACGCGGGTAGGTAGGAGCCAGCTCTTGTACACTTGAAGTATCAATGAGATCTCCTAAATCAATATGCGAATAATCCATCCATGCAAGATATATATATATATATATATATATATATATATATATATATATATATATATATATATATATATACATTAATAAATTTCACCAATGATGTGTAAATGTATACAAATATATAAAAATAATAATAAAATAATGACCTTGATATTCGTTCATGTAACCCCACCACACCTTGGACTTCTTTAAGCGAGCTATAGTCAGGATATCGCAGTAACCTTCATTCGAGGTATTTTGTAGCTCAATCCTCCTTTTTTCTTTACCACTAATATCCAGTTTACTCATAAGCTCGCTAGCTCGAGGTTGTGAAGTGTTAAAATTAGGGTTCCAAGTGTGTCGAATTGGAAAATTTACCCCGTCACCCCAAATATCCCTAGTAATATAAAAGTATTTATCTTTCCAGCCCGAGGTGCTATCGAGAAGTGTGAGATGCAATGCTCTCACTTTATCTAACATGTTCCTTTCTAAACAATATAAACACCTCAATTCATCATTTTTGAGGTCTATTCTATGTTCTCCAACTACCGCGGACAGACATAAAAGAGTTCACCACTCGTTTGGATTTATTTGTGCAAAATTAATATCAAAAGTGTTCAAAGCACGAGCCACCAATTTGGGAAATAGGCAACGTAAACCTATTTTAAAGGTCGCTAAATATATCACCCACCACCCCGGTGGTGAATCATCAGCATCATATAAATGATGAGGTACTGGCATTAACCCTACACGGGCTAGAATGTCATATGTTTGTCTAATTTCTTCCAACTCTTTAACTATTAAGACACTCGGCATCTTTTCAATTTGATGCTTATCTTTTGTTCTATGTGTAGGTTCGCCCTTCTTTTTCCATTTTTTTTAGCTAAGGTACCTTGGTGGATGTGGACACGGGAATCCTAATAATAGGAATTGAACCTTGTGAGGATGAGGTAGACATCACCTTGGACCCCAAGGAAGCAAGAAGAGCGAGAATCCCTTCCTTAATAATCCTCGGAGAGGGCCCATTGTCCCTACTCCCCATCATTTCAAGTCATTTGGTTGGTAACGACCTCGAGGGAATACGACTGGGAGAAATATTTTTGGAAAGATCTCCCTTTGAAGACCTCACTTCTTTTCCTTTATGCGACATTAAGAAAGATGATGAATAATTACCTAAAATAAGAAGTTTGTATCAAATCAAGGAGTAATCATATAGTAACGACCTGAATCCCAATAAACGACTTTAAATAAACGAGCTGAAATGACTATCAAGTAACTTTTAAGTGGCCTTACGAAAGAACAAAACGACCTCTGATTAATCAATGGGTTAAAATCCTCTAAATATAATTACTTAGTTAAAAAACCGATAAAAGGCAAAAGTAAATTCTACTATTTATAAAGGAAAAACGAGAAGCTAAAAAGTCTCTTAAAAATAAAGAAAATAATAAAAATAATATCGTAAAGCACAATATAAATTCGCATTGTCCGAGTGGCTGTTATTTATATAAGGAATATACGACCAGATTATTCTCTTGACTTCTCAATCAAGAGAATATGGGAGTTAATGTTTGGTATCAAATATGTAACAAACATACGACCTAATAAGTACAGGTACCCCGCTAGGGTAAAACGAGGATATAGGGCTTACTCAAAAAATTGCCTACGCCCAACGAACTTGGTAAAGCATACAAACCTACTCGACAAAAATACCTTATTATCAAACTACGAGGTCTTGGATGTCAAGACCTGGTGAAGCTATGATATCTCGACGTAATCGAGACCCTCCCTCTCGTGGGCTACCTAAATATAAACGACCTCTCCTTGTTTGTAAATGCTTGTAATGATCTGATTTCTATTACGAACTAGTTTGTGCAAATACATGTAACCGTGTGTCCATGTTGCTTAATATGCACCCTACTATGTACGTAAGATATTATACATATATATGCCCCTTAAATGAGAAAAATACATGATATGTTTCAATTGTGTTATTTCTTACTTCTCATTAAAAATCATTAAAATCAAATACCTAAATTCTCTCCAAATAATTTGATTTTGAGATTTTGTCTTAATGTTTTAAAACAAGAAATATATCAAATTTATGGAACATTTTAAAAAATTGCTTTTTAATTTTTTTCGTATAAGTATAATTTAACTTATTCCTTCTATCATGTATCTATTTTTTGTGCATAATAATCTCCCTTTTGGTTAAGGATTTTTTATAATAACGAGTACTTAATTAGAAAACTTATGAATAATTTTTTTTATTTGTTTAATTGTTAATGTATCAAATAAATTTCAAATATGTTGGTAGAAATTAAACAATTTTTTTTAAAAAGAATAATAATTTACTTGCAAAGTATGTGTTTTCTATACTAGTTTGTTAAAAGGAGAGAGAGTTTGTGACTAACATCAATTTAAGTCATAACTCTAAAAAAATAACCGGTCAATTATTAGTTAGTTTGTTTATTTATTTATTATAAATTTGTGATCATAAAAACTAAGGTGTCCTGATTTTATTAACCAAAATAAAAATATATGTAGGCATCTACTAAATTAATGATCAATCTCATCACACCATCTCCTATATGTTTATGACATCTAACACTACTCTTCAAAAATGACCCTCCTCCTTTATCCGGGCTTGGGACCGGCTGTGCCAAGACAATAAGGCAAGGCGGAGTTACTTGGAAATGCAATAAACAATAATGGATGAACAAGTATTGACAACATCCCAAGTTGCAAATAACCTTCATATAAGTTACAACAAGGACAAATTACAAGCCTATTGCTAGCAATGTCCAAGCTCAGGAAAGTTCTGACTTCTGAGGATCCTCGTTTCTAGTTTTTGTAACTTATCGTTTCCCACTTCTATTCTAATTTTGGCAATAATTTTAACAAATTTACAAACAGTGCATGCAGCAAAATGGGCTCCGCATGTAACCCATTTGTTTTGCTAACTATCATAACACTTGATGAATTAATCCACAATTAAAGAATACACAGAATTTGGAAGAGTGACAATTTGTATTGCATTGCTCCTACTTTTATTTTGTATTAGTGAGAGTAGAATAAACAATTTAACTCAACTAACTCATTAGCTCAAATAAAGCTGACTATGTTCATAAACAGCACAAAAGCTTATTTGACAAAATATTTGTCAAAACATAATTATTATAATATCACTATGGAAAACACAATCAAAAAATATCTTTTACATTATTTTTTGTTCGATAAAATTATAATCAAAATATAATATTTATACTTAAATAAAATTATAAATATTCTTCACTTTTTATTTTTATATTTATTTTTCAAAAATATAAATGGGTCAGATCGTTAACTATCCAATCCAACTCATTTAAACATTATCTTAACTAAATTGAACTCACTTAAAATTTAAATAAATTGAACTGATTTATAATTTACGAGATAAACAAAGTTAAACCTCAACCTCTACTTTGTATCCCGCACTCTTTGCTTCCGCAAAATTGAAGCCTTAGGTTATTAACCATCAGCTAATCCACTTAAATCAAACTTCTTACTTATCATATGAGGTCTGACAATAGGAATGAATCTTATACAAACAGACCTAAATAGTTTTTATTAATTTCGAATGTTTATATAATTGTTCGATGCCACCTCATACGTTGATTGAAATTTCTAGGAGAGCAACAGTTGTGGCATGAAAATTTTTTTTTGGAGTAAAAGGTGAAGTCCTCTAAATTAGGCTTAAAGGGGCATTTAGTCATTCAACCTAGAAAATAAGTTTTTCTAAAGGACAACTTGTATTATTTTATATTTTTTATGAAAATTTATTTTTCTATAATGTAAATAGAACCTTATTAGAATCTTTTATGAGAGAGTGATAATCAACAAGAAATTATTTATGGAATTTTTTAATAAAATGTTGACTCACTTTTTTATTTAGTATTTTGATAATTTGACATTTCTATATATTTTTAATAATTTTCTATTGGATGATAATTTAATATTAAGATAGTTTTAATAATTTTGACTCGCTTATTTTTTTGACTCACTCAATTTAATGTTTCTTTTCTAATTTTTCTAAATAATTTCTTATTGTTATTTTTATCATTGTTAAAGCATCCAAGTTTTAATCACAATTTTAATGTGGCAAAATAATATTTTAATTGAAATATTAAATAATGTAATTCTAATTAGTTGGCTTTTTTTTAATCATTGTTAAAAAAAGCAGACGTTTTAATCACATTTTAATGTGACAATAATATTTTAATTGAAAATAGTAAATAAAGTAATTTTTAATTAGTTAGCTATTTTTCTCTAAAGCTAGAGACCTTAAAAAAATGTTTTTAAAGCTAATCAAACAACATCATGACCTAAAGTAGAGAGCTATTTTACTTCCTCACCCCAAACATTAAATGGAAATCATCCAACTAAAATTACAAATGTGTTTATTAAGCTATTTTTTTAGTTGATTTCAAAATGTGTCCCCTATTGGTTGGTAGAAAGAAAAAATTAACACAAATTATGTGTTTAGAATTTTTGCATACTTGTAGAGAAATTCACGTAGAATTGCAACAATTAAAAGTGTTTAATTTTGACATAGACATGTAACAGTAGTGTAAAAGTGAAGATTGAGGAGAAAAAATTATAAACAGAAATAAATAATGATCAAAACATATTATGAAATGAGACTAACTCAAATTAGATTATGAATATTAATACTAATCCTATTTTGTGAGTTTTCACAAAATTAAATAGGCTTTGTTTGAAGCTATAGGGCTCTTTGCTAAAATCGGTAGAAACAAAAGAAGCCTCAAGTTCAGGGGCATGTCTTGTTTACCTTAAACTTTCGAAGGCGTTGTTTATGTTCCGCAAATCTTAATTTAAGTTCCACATCTCAGCTATTTTCACTTGGAAATGTTTGCGAACCAAATGAACAGGATGGTACAAGAATTGGTCGGAAGATACATACCAGAAGGCAAAAAAGGTCACCACATCCGCAGCTAAAGCAATTTTTTCTAGTAGATCTACTCCTGCAAACATTAAAATAAAGAATTTGAAAGACACAAAAGCAGAATAGCTTACGTAAAATAAATAGAATCATAAATGTTGTAAGGTTTTTGCAACGAGTAATGCCCTGTCAAGCTGACCGGCATTAGTACTGGCCAGAACTCATAACTGGATTAGAAATTGCCTAACCAATTAAACAAATTAACATCGATGGTGATCCATTCTTATGAAGCAAGGTGATCGTCTACAACAAAAACTGAATTTATTTCATGCTTCACCAACTTGACTACGTGACAATAGGACCTGATGCTCTTAGAAAAATGAATTTCCTTAACTTCACTAGGTATTACTATCAGCTTTTCTCTGACAACAAAGTTAAGCACAACCCCCAATCTCAACCAGCTTCAGTTTCTCATCTCTAGTTTATCCACGACTACGATCCAAAAGAACAAATATAGATGTGTTTATTAAGTCAAACTGCTTTTTTTTTTATTTAGAGCTCTGTCGAATATTGATTGATGGGCTTCAATTGTCATAAGAAAATTTCTATATGGTAGTACTTGAGGCAAATCCATCATCATACACGTCAAAAAAGTGTTCCAAAAACATTTAGATGACTATTTTTTCACAGCAAGTCTATAGTGCCCGTGACCACAAAATGCTTGAATTAAAAATAGGAATAAATAAGACAAGAATACGGTGCAAGAAATACTGGGTGACTTGTCCTACCCCAGTAAAGGTCATCAAACTAAGGAAGAATTTATGGCATAACAAAGTTATGGCATGTCATGGAAGAATTTTCATGAAAATTGAATAACTTCATCGTTTACATAGTAACATTAACATTAACATTCCTCAACTAAGGAAACATGTTTTTGCTGTTTTCAAATGTCTTAAGAGGAACAGTCATCAATATTACTAAGGGAAATATTTCCTATATTATATTCAGAGTCAACGAAATACCTATGTATTTTATACTGGACAAAAGAATTTAGTTTTTTATTATTATAAAAATAATGCATCTGTACAAGAAATTAAACTTCAAAAATTGTAACGTAAGCAATTAAACACTAGATTGATTTACAGATTCTAAGAAGAGACTCATCTGCCACATAAAGAAATCTACAAGAACGCAAATGGGTGAGTGAATTATCCTTGATAGGCAAAACTGCCATGTTATCATCATTACACCCCATCATCCATCCACTGTCCAACTGTGATCAATGACCTGAAGCAGAAAAGGTTCTTGGGTCAATGCAAACAGGCCAAGATTTAGGGGATTCATACTGTTTGCTTTGTGAAAACAGGACCTGTGCATAGAGCCCAAATTCAGTCATCAACACATATCTCCGCGAAATAGTCATAATTTTAGCTATGCTAGTCTTTTTCCCTTTTAAGTTTTAAAGATGTAAGGTATTACGTGAGTGGTAAAAAATAGGCACCAATGAAGCTCTACAAGGTATTGAATAAACATACGATTGACGGTAGAACCAGGATACATCTGCCCCAATAATCCATCTCCCTAATGCCACATTCAGCCATTTCCAATAATAGGATGTCAGGCACGTTCCAATGATTGGAGGACAACCTCCTCCAAGATTAACTACAAGAAAACAAGACATACATTAGTGTATGCATTAACATCTGATTGAAGACATTTGACCGATTGCAGGTTAACTGAAAACTCATAGAAATAATTCACCAGTAAAAACACCCACTTTTGCAATCTTTAGCTTTTTTCCCTCTAACATTCAATAGGTATGGAAAATCTTGGCTAGCAAAATAGTTCCTCCTAGCCATTATGTTAGTCATCTTAAGGTTTTTCATCCTTATTTTTATCAAAATATCATCAAAGTTAAATCAAGAGAACATACCCAGAGACAGGTAAGTGCACAGCATCTGCATACACAAGAATGGATGGTCGAAACTTTTATTAACACTACCAAAAAATTAAAATTCTATCAACAAAATCAGACCAATTAAAAACTTGCATATCTTACAATCTAAGGTCCATTTTTATTGAAACTACCAAACCAGAATTTGATTATCAACCACTGCAGCTTGACAGGACAAGCATCCAGAATTCAAACCATGGTTGAAATGAGCAATGTCAATAAAGATAACTAAGTAAATAGATTATAACTAACACCCAACTAAAACTTATGAAAGAGGCAAAATGTAAGACTGAAAATAAGTTAATATGAAGTGAAATTAAAAATTCCATACCTCTTCCACATAGACAAACTGCAGCCCATCACCCGGAAACAACTCTGGAATAACCAACTTGGAAGATAATCAACAGATAGAAACGTCAGTGCAAAAGCCTTCCCCAAGAAACTCTCTTCCTAATTCAATGAACCACGGCACCTGAACAGAAGAATGTATCATTAATTGAAAAGTACATTGCACCTCAAGATATAAACTCACGTTTCAGGCTATCTGGTCTTAAGTTTCACAAAGAATTGTCTAATGCATCAGCATCTTTACTCCTTTATAAATGAACTTTTAAAGTAAATCACATGCAAATGTTCCAAATGCAACCAAAATGAAATGGTAAACCTTGACAAATAAACCACCAAACTGTATAGTCATTTAAGATCTTCGGAACCTTACTTTCTAGAACCACAGTAGCAGGGAATCTTCTCCTCCTCCAAAGGGAACTTGTAATTGTATGTAATCTCTTCACCAGCTGCTATATGTCGTTTTGCATAAATGAAAATTTTCTTTTCACCCTCAACACTGATAACTTTGGTATAGCAGTTGGGCTGCAGAAATTAATGAAAACAGTGAAATGCAAGAAATATTGATTACTGAATAAAATTAAAAATCTATAATTAAATCTAGTTACCTCACAAGAATGGTTAATAAACCTAGCAATCCCACCACGCTTTGTAGCATCAACCTACACATTTCACGAAAAGAAAATATAGCCATCTACCAAAAGCACGATTTGACACAATTGACCACATAAAACCCATACATTCTAATAAGAAAATATAAAGCTTTCATCACTAATGCCAATCGAACATCAATAAGATGTGTGGATGTACCTCATGCAATCAATCACAAACTAACTCAGACAGAATTGTCCTTAGTAACTAGAATACATGGAATGATAGAATTAATAGAATTAAGTCGAGGAAAAAAAATGTTCAACCTAGATAATAGCAACAACCAAAAGACAAAAGAATTAAAGAACATAGTAAAGAAAACTAGTAGCATTCCATGTGACAAAAGCATGATTTGAAAAAATTGTCCTTGAATACTCTGATTTTTTAAAAGATAAATTGTGAAAAAGTAGCATCAAAAGAATCAAAGGCCGTTTTCCTTTTTACAGAGTGGTGGCATTTCCATGGCCTTATGTCCCAACACCAAAGAAATGACCAATGATTCTGTTTAAATCTGGGGGCAAAGTATAATGGCTCAAAGGCACGTTTTAATTTTGTCTGCATTCTTATAAAAAACATTTCTCTGCATGACCACATTTTATTCCAATTCAAGTGATCAGGTATCAAATCCAAAATATCAATACTGGCAAACCAAACCCAGCACCACGTGCAAGAAGTACATCAAAGCAAACCAAAGGAATAACAAGAAAAAGGGTCCAAGTTCAGAGTTGTTTCACTAACCACATAACCATCATCAAGCCTAAAAAGATAACTGCTGCCAATTCCAATCTTTTCATAGTGACACTCACGTATATCAGATATCTGCAGGTCAGTAGGTAAAAAAAAGTTAATTACCATGGAGGAACCCTTCATACAACAAATGGAAATAGGGACAAGTAAAGCCTCTGCATAGGTCTTCAAAAGGTCAAAAATTTACCCGGGGCCGTATTAGTTCTCCAACATATTCAATAACAAAATCCTCTGCATCAATTGGCTCCAGAGCAACCAGACCCCAATCATGTATCTTACTCTGTTGGAAACGCAGGCGTTTTTTCCTTGCCTGTAAGGTAAAATACCATCAGCTACAATGTTTACAGAAGATCGTAAAGACAATCCTAGACAATTATATATTTCAATCACCTTCAATTGAGTAGCTTTCAAAAGATCAGCACCCTCTGCAGCAGCGAGAAGATTGCGCAGTTTTGCTCTGTTTGTTCTTGCTGAAAGACCCTTGCCATTTGACCACTGTGATGCATTAAAATCATGACCAGGATACTCAGTATTAACACATCCAATACCCCTAACACGGGCTCTTTCAGCAGGACTTGCATTCAATGACCACCTATGCCATTCCCAACCATTAATCGAAACTCGGGCACAACCATCAGATCTAGGGCAGGTGCTCAACTTGGATTTACTGGACTTTATCTTTTTTACACTAGACTGTTTAGATGCTGTTTGTTTTGGAGATCCATTTGCAATCTTTAAAGACTTCTTGGAATTTGGAGAAAAAACAGCACTTGCTGGATGCTTCCTTTTCAACTTTGATGCTTTGCTTGCTGCATAATAGTGGACAATGCAGAAAATATCGAGTCATGAAAAAGAAATGTGAAAATGAATCACATGCCAAAAATTAATCACAGTAACAAATTAAAGGAAAGGAGAAAGGTCTGAAACCACTCACAAAGATGTTCCAATCTTCCAAGATCTTGGTCACTGCCATTTCCCTTCTGACCACTAAGATCACCCATTCTGCTAGGTTTATCACCATTTTCCATTAACTTGCGACCTGCACAACATAGTGAAGAAGTTATTATTATACACAATTATTCTTCAAAGGAACAACAAACAGTAACCATAGATCATTCTTAAATCCAAAATTCATAGCCACAAAAATCTAGGAACCATATGACTGATCATACATAATACATACTTTGGACTATGCTGGGAACTTTTGCTAGTTTCTCCCTGCTAGCACTCTTGGCAGCAGATTGTTCACGGGGCAAATTACTTTTAGGTTTATTAGAATCACCCATTTTGCTAGGTTTATCACCATTTTCCATGAACTTGCAACCTGCACAACATAGTGAAAAGGTTATTATACAAAATTCTTCTTCAAAGGCACAACCAGCAGTATATATAGATAATTCTTATATCCAAAAGTCATAGCCACAAAAAACAAGCAACCATATAACACATCAAAAATAATGACATACTTCGAACTGTGCTAGAAAACTTTGCTACTTTCTCCTTGCCAGCATTCTTGGCAGAAAAATGTCCACGGGGAAAATTACTTTTAGGTTTATTAGTATCACCTATTCGGCTAGGTTTATCACCATTTTCCATGAACTTGTGATCTGCACAACATAGTGAAGAGGTTATTATTACACAAAATTCTTCTTCAAAGGGACAAGGAGCAATATATAGGTCATTCTTAAATTCAAAGTGCATAGCCACAAAAACAAGCAACCATATAATATATCATAAATAATAACATACATTGAACTGTGCTAGAAACCTGTGCTACTTTCTCCCTGCCAGCATTCTTGGTAGCAGATTGCTCACGGGGCAAATTACTCTTAGGTTTGTTAATATTTTGTAAACTACCAGTAATAGGTGATTTGATGGGAAATTTTCTTTTCTTTTTGGGAGGCAAAGCAACCGCAGTAACTTCTGCAGTCTTAGTCACATCCTCAGGAGAACTTTTCCTTGCCTTTTCTGCTACATGGCTCTGTATCCCAGTCTCGAGTGAAGTTAGACGGTGGATAGAAGATCCAACCTTTTTCTTCGACAATTTCTTCTTGTGCTGACATGTATGTTTATCATGTACCACCGGAACTTTTGCAACACTAGATTTGGAACAATGCTTTGATATAGACCTAGGTTTGTCGGGTAAAGAAGCACCTCCTGGTTGTTCCTTGTTTGTAAGACATTCATGGTCCTAAAAAAAGAATGATTCACCAATTCAACATATGTATTAAAATGAAACAAAAGGTCTAAGATGCATGGGAAAAGCCTTTATAAGGGTGAAAGGGAGACAAGAGAGCACCATACCATAAAACCATCAAGATTCCAATGTTTCTTTGAAGTGTTCTGTACTATAAGCTGACGAAGAGTGAAATCAATAATTGAAGATTCCCACTCTCTGAGAACATCGTCATGCAATCTTTGCCGGCACATTGCTGTAGCAACATATTCTCCAATCTTAGGAATACATTCATAAGATTTTGAAGGTCCAAATTTACCTACATGTGATGGAATGCTAACAATGTCCTCAAAGCCAGGGGGTGGTGGCTCATTGCTTTCTTGGTCAATCACCGATTCATCAACATATGAACATAATCCCTTGAACACATTCGAGAACGCTTTAAAAGTTCCATTATCAGATACAGGTTGATAAGAAGATTCTGCCAATTCTGATGGAAATTGAGATATGTTGGGTAAGATCGTCTTCACGGATGCCTCATTTAAATCAGAATTAAGCTCATCACATGTCTCCAAAAATGTATTTCCACACTCATGATGTGAATTTCCCTGCAAAGTAAGAATATTATTTAATCTC
Source organism: Hippophae rhamnoides (assembly GCA_033030585.1). Taxonomy (NCBI): domain Eukaryota; kingdom Viridiplantae; phylum Streptophyta; class Magnoliopsida; order Rosales; family Elaeagnaceae; genus Hippophae; species Hippophae rhamnoides. Next base: position 47,126,220 of record CM065430.1, on the reverse strand, counting down.
CACCAGAAAAATAATGGAAAAAGGAGGAGAAAATAACATTTTAAGCATGTAATACTACACATAACGGATGGAGAAAAAGAAAGAATTTGTAAGTCTTGCAGGGTTATGGTTACCTCAGTTACTTTGACTTCTTTATTAGATAACTTCATTGATTGCCTCACTTCCTCAATCAGGAGCTCAAGATAATCAGTCAGAGCCACCTTTGCAGACATATGGAGGTCATTTTCAACAATTTCCACAATTTGTTTCATCTCCTCGTATCTAGAACCAGATCCCAATGGACTCACATGTTTAATTGAGTTTACATTCATAATTAAAAATGAAGACAAGGAAGATGGCTGGATTTGATGATTTAATTCTAGTCCAACCTGTTTATAGAGAACATAGCAACAATCATGATAAACAAATTATTCATGTCTGGGTAACAGCTATAACAATAAATATGTTACTAACATGCAAACAACAACTGCACAATAAAACCAGAAGCAACATTGTAACTTACAACATTATCAGGAAGATTGTCAAGCTTCTTGACAGAATTTCCATATTGTCCAGGTGTCCTAAACAATGGATAACCAGACCAAAGTTTTTTCTTCCTCCAAGAAGAGGAACACTCTTTCACATTATCATAGAAGACAGCATTCCACATTACTTCCATACAATAACCAAAAAGCATCCTACAAACAACTGCAAATGAGCACTTAAAGTTGTCAATGCTTCCAACTGATTTAATGGTTGGCATACTACATGTAAGATCAGCAGCAATGTAATGATGGTTAGAAGCCTTGCACAAACTAGCAGCAATGTCCTCCACTGAAGATTCAGACTGCCAAACAAAGGCTGATTCGTTATGGAAGATGGATAGCTAAATATCAAAAAGTTGTATGGTGTTTTATACTTACCATTCTGCTTGCAGACGAGCAAGTCTTCACAGTATGATTGAGCAATTCAATTCTATGCTGTCTCTGAGCTTTCTTTGAGGTGCAAAATTCTACAATAATGTTGCTGATGATTTCTTCCAACACAACTCGACGAGCAGCTTTCATAATTCCCAGGTGCAGTTGAGTGGAAACTCCCTCAGAAATCTCAGACATGAAACTGACCAAGGAGCCATTGTCATTGCATTTAGCATTAGATCCAGTGACACTGTTGAATCTATCAATCTTCCATGCATTTACAATAGATTGTAACAAGAAGGGGGCACATCTATTTTCATCGTGATATATCTGCAAAACAAAAGGAATTGAAAAGTGAATTTAAATTTCAATAGGTCAAATCCATACATGAACTGCAGAAAATGTTAAAGAAATGTAACTAGACCGTTCTTCCTTAATGATTTAGGAATATATAACATTATAATGGTCTTCCCTGCTTGTCAGATATGCAGATTTTCATGCTAATTTTGAAGCATTGAACTAAAATTTCATTCAAATCACTATAATGATAATAAAGTAGCATAAGCACAGAATGTTTGTTGCTGAAAGACATTTCACATGTTATGCAACATTCTCTTGTGAGGTGAGCTTTCAAACATTTTCCTTCATGTAATTAGATAAAGAAGAAAGCTTGTGCATCAACAAACACTAATTATCAGATTTAATTTCCTCTCTCCCTACTTCTCAAAATCCAAAATATCTAACAGTTTAAAGATAGATCAAGGACTAACAACACATTGTATAAACTATCATTTACCCCAAATAACTTCCTTTCTTTTTAGGATAAATAATACATCATAATTCCATCATAATATGATGTTCATGTCTTACCATAAATGAGTCGTGGAGATAACCATATTGATGCCAAGAATATAATTCAAAAAGAGAATGTGGCCCATGTTTCCTTCCTGCTTCATCCTTGTAAAACCAGCAAGAATCCCCACTTGACTGTAAAGAAGAAAGCAAAGCAAAACAAAATATATAAATCAAATGGGGAATCTTAAATACATGGGTTATTCTACCTTACAACCAACGCAATCTATGTATAGCCTGAGATTCATTAGAACTAATCATAACCATTAAAATTTGTTTTAAGAAAAAATATTTGACTCAGTAAACATAGTAGTCGGATGTAACATACACATGCAAGTTGTATTGTAGAAATTCCCTAAAGACATTAAACTTTCCTTTTTTATATATTTCATGTTTGATAATTCTTTTGTGGTTGGGTCATGAAAAAGCTATTCAATAAGAAATCAACATACCTGCATAGGAAGCGATGCTAATAATTGAGCTTCCACAGAATTCAACATTGGCTGAATGGGCATATTATTATCATGATTAAAATGCACAATGGAACCCGAATACAAGCTTGGATGAACACCGATCGGGGTAGAATAATTAACCGAGTCATCTTGTCCATGTACAGCCTGACTAGCATGGCAAGTAAGAGAATTTGTGGGCATGTTTGTGCACATGATGCCATCATTCAAATAAGCAAAACCAGTTGCAACATGGTCAGGAAACTGCTTGAAATACTTCAACGGTACTGAGCTGGTAACTGTCCCATTTACCACAGGATATACAGGAAGCTCATCTGGCAAAAAACCTGTAGATAAACCCTCATATAGCTGCTCCTGAATATAAGGACCGCACATCTGTCCTTGTTCATTAACATACATCCACCCACTCACAAAAGCAGTAGCTGCTACATATCCGGATGAACCATTATCCTGGAGTGAGATCACCGCAGCATTAGAGGGCTGTTGAAGATCACTGGTGTTTCCGTTTGACTGGCAGCTCATCCCAATTTCAGAATTTGAACCCAAGCTTTCATCAAAATCATGGCCAGATGAATAAACAGAACCAGTAATAGCACGCCTGAAATAGAAAAATAATAATAATAAGTAAATTCACCTCAAAGAGTCATACTTGAACAATTTCATGCACATACTTGAACAATTTCTTGCTCACCGCAGAACAAAACCTACAGTCAGAACCAAAATATGAGGCATATAGGTAAATACCCGTGGGAAGAGCAATCTTCTGGGATGTGCAACGACGAAGAGGCAATATCAATGGAAGAACCAATAGAAGTGAATGAATCTGCTTCTTGCCGTTCAAAATAAGAAACCTTCAGCCTCTTACAAGGGAAGAAAGACAGATCGCATTCATCTACAAAAGATACTGAAAAGACCATAACCTGTAGAAAAAGTCTGCATATATAGGAATACAAAATTTAACCATTGTTTGACCAAAAACCGTAAGGTGGCTTAATCAACATACATTACCTTAAAAACATAATATGATCGAAATTAGGTTAGGTAAATGTTCAAATATCTCCAAAAAAAATAAAATAAATAAAACACGGGGTTATCGACAGAATTATGTGGCTCAATTGCGGGCCTAATTCACAATTTTCAAAATCGATCATCTTTGTTTTATAACTCAAAAAAGTTAAAGAAACTCGAGCAGAAGAGAACAATATTTTGTTAAATATTTACCGATCAATGGAATTTCGTAGCAAAATCAATCCGTGAAGACAATGAAACGATTAGGTTGGGTATAGTGATAGGATCTGGGTTTACCAGGCAGGCAGGGGCGGCGACCCCCTTTCGTATCGTTATTGAATGAAATTGCAAATAGCCCTTATTGATATTTTCATGTGTAATATAGATATGCCCTATGCAGATTTGCACGGATGAGTTTCACTAGGTAAATAGTATTACCTTTTATTTTTCTTTTTCTTTTTTCCTTAGCATAATAATAACTAATAAGGTACGGGTAAATATCAAATACACTTTTGAGGTTCTACATTGTACAAGTAACAGCCTTAACATTTCAAAAATATCAAAAAACCACTTTGTTATCTAAGAAAATTTTATCACATTTTCGTACTAATTAAAATACTTTCTATAAAGTGCTAATCGAAACAATAAAAAGTTACACTAGAAATTTAAATTTTTTAATGAAGTTATTTTAATTTAAGAAAATATCATTCACTTTATTATTTGGCTAAACGATTGAGCTTTTTTTTAACAATCAATTAAGATAGTTGGAAATTCTAAAATTAATAAATTAAAAAATATCTTTACTTTTTTTTCTTTTTTTCTTTAGAAATTTTAAGATAAAAATGTAAATATTGATAAAATATTAGGAAATAAGCTATCATAATCCGTATCATGTAAGAAAAAAAATTCGCATTTTTTATATGCACGATATAATCTTAGAATAAAAATATTAAAAATAAGTTAAGTTACTATATTTTCTTAAAATATTTATTATAATATTATAAATATTTTAAATTTATTAAAGTTTATATAATTATGTCCGGTTAATAACAAATGTTTGTATAATGGTGTAGTTTTAAGATTTATTATTTTTTAAAATATTTAATTTTAAACTATATTTTTTTAATTCGTTAATTATAAAATTAAATATTTAATTTTTTAAATATAATCCAAGGTAGAGATTTTAACTAAGAAACTCTCTAATGTTCAATCTCTTATTTATTTATTTATTTTCTCGTTTTTCTTTTCTAAAAAGCAAGTAGTTGTTCTTCTTATTTTCATATTTCTTTTCTTTTATAGGAGAGAAAGTTCTTTTCAAATAAAAACTTTTTTCCTAAAAGATTAATTCTAATTAAATTTTTATTTTTAATAGATATAACAAGAAATATTATGTAATTTTTCATTCTACATATATTGTAATTTATTCACTTAAATTTGATTTATGATAATGTTAGTTATTTTTTAGGTTTTGTCAAATTTTATTTCTCGTATCAAAATATAAATTTAATATTATTATTTAAAATTTTCTTGTGGTTCAAAAATTAAAAAAATTAAGCTATTAAAGATCAAAATTTATTAAATATTTTATCATATTTTAAATTAGAAGACTCAAGTTTAGATGAAGACCAATAACTAAAGAAGAATACTTGAAAAATATTTAGTCCTTAGACTACATATATATTATTACATTTATTATGATAATTTTAATAATTTGATATTTTTTTGATTTTTTGATTTATGTGTTATTAAGTGTATTTTTCTTATGAATAATGAAATTTATGTTTTATTAAAAAAAATTCTAAAAGAAATGTCAAAGTCTTATACTTAGGTTTCTAAAAGAAGACTACCAAATAATAAATTTAAATTAATTGATTCATTTTTTAATGTCAAAATGGCTTAGCATAGCATGTTAATATGCATAATCTACTTTTTTTGCTTTAATCATGTAACGTCGTCATTTAATAATGAAAAATACGATTTTTTTTCTTCCACGGTTTATTGATTCAAGTGAGGTATCTTTCCCCATTCACGCAATATCTAAAGAATTCTCAGAATATCTCTCACTTCTTTATTTTTGTTCGCGTTTTTATCATTTTCGTTGATTGTTCTTGCATTTGATTGAGTTCTTCATCTTCTGTTTTGAACATTTCTTTCTTTCTTTTTTTTTAGATTTATTTGGTGTTTATTTTGTACTTTTTTTATTTCATCTCTCTCCTACTTTTTTTTTCTTAGTAGATTTTTGAAGTTTTTCATTTTATTTTGTTGATTAATTCACTGCATATCTCGTATTTTTCAATTTTCTATTTTTTTGTGTTTGAATATATATATTGTATCATTTTTTTTTATTAAATTTTTCTTATAAATTTATTATCATATTTTTTATTATTTTTGTATTCTTATATGTTTCATTTAGGTCTATTAAGAATAAATGAGGTATCTCAATTAATATTATTTTATTATCATCTCATTAAAAATTAAATAAGACAAGATAAGATGAATTTTAAAAATTAATAAATTATCTTATAAATCTTATTAACATATTATCTCAATTTATACCTTTATTAAGTGTTAAGAAAAATTAGCCAAATTTTCTTTACAATCGATTACTTGATGCAAAAGAAATTGCCCAAAAATTAAAGTGTTTTTCAATCTAAAATAAAGGTATTGTTTCCGGTCATCCTTACAAACAACACTTAATCAATAGTGAATATAAATTTAAAATGGGTTATATTATTTTACATAATGTCTCATTTAATCTTCTTAATAAGAATATAATACAAAATTATCTAATTTTATTTAAATTTCATATCATTCTATCACATCACATATATTTTATAAACATAATATACCTTCCTCTAAAGATTATGTTTCATCCTTTTTTTTTCTTTTTCTTTGGTATAGTCTTCCATATTATAAAAAATCATATTATATTTTACTCATTATTTTTTGCATTTTTAATTGTTTAATTTTGGTTCATTTAGGAAATAATATATTCTAACTTGAATTAATTTAATAGCATCACATCCTATCAAAAAAATAAATAAATAAATATTGTGATATATTCTTAAAATAATAGATGGTATTATATGTTAATATTAAAAATAAGTCACATGCTCCCTTATATTCTGCAAAATATTTCTTAATGATAAAAAATTATTTTTTTTTTATAAAAATTGATAAATTAAATTTACATGTAACATATTAGTAGTATATATTAGGACAAAGTATTTTGATATTTTATATTTTTTAGAGTGTTTATTATCATATATCTTAACTCTACTTTAGTATTCTTAAAAAAACACTAATTAATTTAGTTGGTTTTTAGTAGATTAATGTGTTATTTGTTTATTTTAATTTGATAAATTCAATATATATTTACATGACTTAGAATGAAGTTTTGATTGCATGACTTACAATGAAGTTTTGATGTTATTAAATTAGGATACTCGAGCAACAAAAAACATTATATACCTTAAAATAAATATAAATGTCAAATAAAATAAAAAAATACGAAATAAATATACTATCACAATTATATACTAAAAGATATAAATTATTAAAAATATATAAAAAAATAGAAAATAGAAGAAATAAAAAAATATATTATTCACTTTAAAATAAATATAAAGTTATTAAACGAAATAAAAATATAATTACACTTCTACAAATTATCTACTAAAAGAAATATAAATTATCAAGCAAAATATATCAAATAAATAGAAAATAAAAAAATATAAATTATCAATTAAATATATCAAATAAATATATCAAATAAATAAAAAAATTAAAAAATTATATGATTATCAAATAAAATATATGGAATAAATATTAACCATTAATTCTTATATCTAATAAACGTCGTATAAGTCAACATCAAAAGAATCGAGGTTATCTTCTCATTTACTCTATATCTACTTATTAAATAGTCCTCTCTTTTTCCTCTACAAAAATTATCTTCTTTTTTACCTATTAAATTGTCCATATTGTAATCATCATGCGAAAAAAGTATTATCCATATTATATAACTTTATTTAATATATTTATTGTTCCATCTTGTTTTCTTTTGTTATTACTATTACAAAAAATATATATTTTCAATTTTTAACTGTGATTGTGGATTTATAACCACGATTACAATAACCGAAGTCATAAACATGTTCTATGGTCTCAGTCTTTCAATAACCGATGTCATAGGATATGCATAAATTAAAAAATATATAATTATTAATTACAATATTAAAAATCAATATAAATTATAATAAATTTATTAATTATAATATTAAAAATTATATTATATTAAAATTAAAGTATAATTACATTTAAAAGTTTATTATACACTAAAACATAATAAAATCTTACTATTACAAATAAATTTTTTACTATTAATTACAAGCATTTATAAGTGTACTTTAAATCAACATAATCAAGTCTACAACTTCAACAGAAGTGTAAAGAAAAAGAAAATACCATAGACTTCTATGTTGGACGATGTGCTGGTGCGCTCAGTGTTATGGTATCTTTGGTACACGTAGTGCGTTGGTGTCTTTGATGCGTTGGTGTCTTTGGTGCGTTGGTATGCCTGGTGCACTGGTACCTACCATGAAAAAGAAAAAGAAAAACTAGAATAGCATGTGTGCATAGATAGCAATCAACCTTTAACATATTTATAGTTAAACACAATAATAATCAAATTGAAGCACACATTTATCACAATCATGGCAATGCTTTGCTCGTGGAGGCTACAAACATATCAAACCTACATTAAAAGAAAGCAATATAAAATATATCAAATCTGCATCAAAAGAAAACAATTTATGGGCATAGTAACAGTTGGTATAGAAGTAAATTCACTTTGCTACAACAATATCACTCTCAGTTGTCATAGCTAGCAAGTACACCAATAATAAAATCCCAGACTATGGATCTAAACTAGTATAGAACTTCAATCAAATATCACTTTCAATTGCGTGCTAAGTTAAATGAGTAGTGGTAAGCAAACACTAGCAAATTATAAGTTACATTAACCTTGAGATTGTTTAGATAATGATAATGGATTTCATCAAGAATTTTCATAATAAAAAAAATAAAATCCTTAAAACTTTAACAAATATTGTCAGTGAATGACAACTATATCTAATGGTAGTTAATATATGAGAAATTTTCATAAAGGCTACCATCTTAGTTTATCCATATTAGGCTACTGGTTACACATTCCCATCATCTACTAACAATAACAATATGAACATTTATAACATATATATTTTCATATAGTTCAATTCTCTCTAAGAGGGCTAGAAGTTTCATTATGCCAAACAAATTCAAGTTTCATATTGTCTTCTTTTATACCTTTTATTTTATTTCCCTTTGCGGATAACATCTTTGAAATTATTAATTTCATCCTCATGTTTAACAAATATTGTCAGTGAATGGCAACTATATTTGATGGTATGAGAGATTTTCATAAGGGTTACCATCTTAGTTCATCCATATTAGGCTATTAGTTACACATTCACATCATCTACCAATAATAATATTAATGGGAACATTTATAACATATATATTTTCATATAGTTCAATTCTCTCTAAGGGTTAGAAGTTTCATTATGCCAAACAAATTCAAGTTTCATTTTAAGCGTATTCTTTTATATCTTTTATTTTCTTTACCTTTACGGATAACATCTTTGAAATTATTAATTCCATCCTCATCTTTTATTAAATGTTGTCACGCCCACTAATGAAAATGTTGTCATGATAATATTTTTTTATATATTTTAATATCAAAATATAATATTTATATATTTTAGTTAAATTATCACAAAAATATCAATAATATCACTAAATTGTTGATAAAATATCATTATAATTAAAATGTCTTTTTTGACTAGAATATTATGGATATTATTACTAAAATATCAAAAATATCAATTCTTGATTTATTTTTATCTTTTATATGAGTAATCATTTCAATTTAATTTTTTCTCACTTTTTTAATAGATAATATATTTTCTATTTTTTAGCATGTTTATTATATATAAGTTCTTTAAAAAGAAATAATTGATAAAATTTATTTTCATATTGTTAATATTTATCTATTTATAGTAGCTATAATTAGATAATATATTTAATTATTTTAAACCTTTTAACTACCTATTTTACAATATTTAGCAAAATATATATATATATATATATATTTTATTATATAAAATTTTAATTAATTTATCAATTTATTGATTAATATAAATATTTTATGTATTTAAAAATACATGTATTATATAAAAAATTAGTTTAAAATATAAATACTCAATTGTTTTGATATTTTATAAAATTTTATAATTTTTCATATTTTTGATAAAGTTCAATAGTTTTTGTGATTTTTTTCAAAGTTTTCATCAACAACAATAATATCTTCAACATTTTCATAAATATTATATCTCAATAATATCTTCACTAGTATCAATATTTTAAACCTTGATTATGCCAAGTCCATAATTCTTAGAATTCCTAAAGTGATCGTTTATATATATATATTGATAAGTGTTATTTTATACTTATTTTTATATATCAATTCAAGTGTATTTATACATATTTTATTATTATAATAACTTAAAATTATTTATTTTGAATTTATTGAAAAAATATTGATTTTTTGACTTTTTAGAATTTTTTAAATTTTTTTAGGATTTTTATTTGGTAGATGGATTTATTTTGAGATATCCGTTGATGTACATAGTATACCCGCGGATGTGCTTAGCACCAAGCACTTGAAATGACACTATTTTGATGCACTCTGAGATGGACGATGAGGCTAGCAAACAATGCATCGTATACTTTAGCACCCCATACGACCTATCGTATGGTTGTAACTCAACCTCTCAGCCAGCGGGTATATTATCTATACTCTTAATCCCATATGCTGACATGTGGCACCTTCTTTTTATTCATTAAGGTGATTTTCTCAATTTCACACGTGATTTGCGAGTTATTAGTCATAATACTACTTAAAAAACATATCAATTTTTTCAATATAAATACAAAATAACATACATAAAATATGTTAGTGTCAGAATTGCATGAAAATTAAGAAAAAAATTATAAAAATAAAAAAATTATAGAATTAAATTAGAGGTAACAATCGAGAAAAAGAGGATTCAAAAAACAATTAAAGGAGTTGAAGATTATATTCAAAAACAAAAATCCTAAGATGTCTTCCTCTTTCTTTTATTTTTTTTATAAATAATTTTCTTAATTTATTATATGTCAGTTAATTTTATATTTAATTGTAGGTGATTTCAAAACCCTAGACATAGATTGCAATATTTAATAAAATTTGTGATATTTTATTCATCTATTCTTTTTAATTATGTATTGATTCTCAATTTTAATCTTTATATGAATTTTCTTGATTCTTTTAGTGTATAATTAAATAATCAAATTAATTCATCCTTAATTAATTTAATTGATTGGGTATGTAATCGCTTAATCAATTTAAATAATTAGTGATAAATTATTTTTAATGAGAATTAATACTCAAGATAAATAAATCGAGCTTGCGTGCTTAACCTTTATCCAAGTTGCTTTTTTAAAATTAAATATTTTTGATAGATTAAATTTAAAGAGTTTATTTTATATTTTCTATTAAAAAAATATTAGATTAAAAGCTTATTTAATTTAAATAATAAGTAAGAAGAGGTAGAGATTTTTTCATTTTTGAATTTCTCTAAGTTGGTATAATCAAATAATAGAAGATTAGGATATGTTTTTGTTTATTTGCAATACATGCTAGTTGATAAGAGCTAAATTATTGCATTTTTGTTATGATTTAAATGTTGATATTTGTGTGAAAAATGTGTTTATTTGATTATTTAATTCACAAATATCATTTCACGGGTATTTCATGTTTAAAGTGCAATTTCAGGCAAAATCACGATTTTGGAGAAGTTAGGGACAAAGTACAATGATCGGGATTGAATAAAATTAAAAAGAAAACAAAGTTTCAAAATTTAGAAATCCCGCCGCCGGCGAGAATATTCTGGCCCCCGGCGAAAATCTTATTCAAAGCACGACGAAATTCTTCCTAAGAGCACAGATTTTGGCCAAGTGAATCTCGCCGCCGGCCAAAGTATCCCGCTACTAGCGAAAATCCTACAGAAAGCACGACGAAAATCTTCCCGAGAGCACAAAATTTGGTAAACTCATCACGTCGCCGGCCAAATAATTCTCACCGCTGGCCAAAGTATCTCGCCGTCGGCCACATTAATTTGGCCGCCGGCCAAAATCAGAAAAACAAAAATTTTATTTTCCAGAAATCTCGCCGCGGCGAGAATAATGTCGCCGCCGACGAGTTTCGTCCGAAAACACATTTTTTATGTTGTTTTGTTCCAAAATTGCCCCCAAACCCTAGATCTATATATACATTATGATGGAGAAAGAGGGGGACGGCATAGAGAGCAGATCTAAGTTATTTTTGGAGGAGAAAATGAAATTTTGGAGAGAAATGTTGGAGAAGCTTGAAGGATCATCACCATTGTTTCTACCAAGTCTTCATCTTCAAGAGTTTTTCATCTCTTCTCCTCAGCTTTTATTTTCTGCATTTTATTCAGATTGTTTTTTCATGGATTCAATTGAGAATATGTTTGTTCTTATTTTCGTTATGAACTAACTCATTTTTGCTAAGGCTATGATGTAGTTGAATCAAGAAAATCTAATTTCTTGTGTTATCGTTATATGAATTCATTGTTTTCAAGTTGAGTTTTTATTTCCATGCTTAATGCTTTTAAATTTCTGATCAAGATTTAGATGATTTGTTGCATTATATTGAGACCGAGAGGAGATGTGTAATGAATGCTTCTTATGATAAATACCGTATGTTGAATGCGAGTTTGACACCTAATGCATGATGTATGTGGTTATTCTAGAAATTCCATAAATCGTAATGTGCTTATTTGTGATTAAATCTTCATAGAAATATAGTTGGTTTTCATAGATAAGTAATTCTAATATAACTCGAGAGAGAGTATTAGATAAGTTTGGGTTTTTCAACCATCACTTTTAACTTTGATTTTCATATAACATGACTTGAAATCGGATTGAATTGATTTAGCGAAATCAAATGCCTTAGCGTTTTTAATCATTTGTGAAAAACATTAAATTTTGTTATTTGCGTTTAGTTTTAAGTTAATTTACTTTTTAAACAAATTCAACAATTCGGTTTTCAAATAAAATTAGGATTAGTCAATTTTGGTACTTAATAACGCCATTCCTTGTGGGTTCGATATCCGTACTTTTGTACACTTTATTACTTGAACGATTCGTACACTTGCGAAATTACGCATCAAGTTTTTGGCACCGTTGCCGAGGAATGGTTTGATTTTATTAATATCGATACTACCTAATCTTAGTTTTAATTTGAAGTTAATTTGCTTTATCATTGTTTCATTTTTAATTTTGTTTATTTTGATTTTTTTATTTTATTTATCATAAAAAAGAGAGGTAACTTTGTGTTGTTTTTGTGCTAGTTAATTTTTTGGTTGTAGGATTGTTGTATGAGACGTACAAGAAGCCTTAACCATTTTCCATTTGATTCGGAGATTGATTGAACATATAGGCGTCTAAACCGAGAGAGAAGGCTTTCAACCTCACCTCCTAATAGACAATCAGCTATGGATCCACCATTTGTTGAGGGAGGTGGAAATCATAGAGCTTTGAGGGATTATGCTATGCCTAATGTTGTTGGAACTACTTCGGGTATAAGGAGGCCAACTATTCAAGCCAATAACTTTGAGATAAAACCATCCTTTATCCAAATGGTTCAATCAAATCAATTTGGGGGAATGTCAAAGGATGATCCAAATGCACATATTGCTTACTTTCTGGAGGTGTGTGATCTTTACAAGATAAATGGTGTGTCTGAAGATGCTATAAGATTGAGGGTTTTTCCTTTTTCACTTCGGGATAAAGCCAAGGAGTGGCTAAACTCATTACCACCGGGATCAATTACGACATGGAATGAGTTGGTTCAGAAATTCTTGTCCAAGTTCTTTCCTCCTACTAAGACGGCAAAATTGAGGAATGAAATCACATCTTTTACATAGTATGACCAAGAATCATTGTATGAAGCTTGGGAAAGATTCAAAGAAATGTTGAGGAAGTGCCCACATCATGGTATACCAATTTGGCTGCAAGTCTCTACATTTTATAATGGGTTGGTTTCAAACTATCGTGCAATGATTGATGCTACAGCTGGAGGGTCTTTAATGGGAAAAACACCGGAGGATGCTCATGATTTATTAGAGATTATGGTAGAAAACAACAATCAGTGGCATTCAGAGCGGGTAATTACAAAAAGACCAGCAACAGTGCATCAAATTGATTCAGTAAATGCTTTGTCGGCTCAAGTTGCTACTCTTTCAAGAAAGATGGATTCTTTGTCATCCAAATTCGAATCCAAACCAACTGCACAATGTGATTTATGTGGTGGAAATCATGTTAGTATCGAGTGCCAAGCTGGAAATCCATTTGCTTCACCAAATGCTGAGCAAGTAAATTATGTTTCAAATTTCCAAAAACCTCAACATAACCCATATTCGAACACCTACAATCCAGGTTGGAGAAATCATCCAAATTTGTCATGGGGAAATAACCAAGGGGGATTCAAACCGTCATCATCTTCCTACCAACCCCAAGAAAAGAAACAAATAGATTTGGAAGGAATTTTGGGAAAGTTCATTGAGGAGACAAGAACAAATTTCAGAAATCAAGAGGTAATCAACAGGGACATCCAAAACCAACTGGGGCAGCTTTCAAAGCAGATTGCAGAAAGGTCTCATGGATCGTTGCCTAGTGACACAATAAATCCTAAAGAGAATGTAAAGGCTATCACATTAAGAAGCGGTAAAGAACTTGAATGGCAGGATAAATAAGAGAAAAAGATGGAAGAATCTAAAGAAAAGCCATCAACATCCCAAGATGTTCAACCTTCCCCAAATGCCAAATATGAGCCGCCTATCCCATATCCTCAAAGATTGAATAAGAAAAAGCTTGATAATCTATTTGATAAATTTTTGGATATTTTTAAGAAATTACATATTAACATTCATTTTGCAGAGATGTTGGAACAAATTCCAAGTATGCAAAATTCATGAAAGAAATTCTATCAAAGAAGAGGAAGCTGGGAGATTATGAAACTGTCATGCTAAATGAGGAGGGCAGTGCACTTCTTCAAAGAACACCGGCACAAAGAATTGAAAGACCCAGGGAGTTTTACTATACCTTGTACTATAGGAAGTTGCAATTTTGATAAAGTCCTATGTGATTTAGGAGCAAGCATTAATTTGATGCCACTTTCTATTTTCAGGAAACTAGGCCTGGGAGAAGTGAAGCCCACTTCAATCTCTCTACAGTTAGCGGATCGATCGGTGAAATATCCTCGAGGGGTAATTGAGGATGTTTTAATTAAAGTTGACAAATTTATTTTCCCTATAGATTTCGTGGTGCTTGACATGGAGGAAGATAGAGAGGTACCGTTGATATTGGGGAGACCATTCCTTGCAACTGGAAGAACATTGATTGATGTTCAGCAAGGAAAGCTCATTCTACGGGTGCAAGATGAACAAGTGACTTTTGATGTTTTTTAAGCAATGACATTTCCAAGTGAGGTACATTCTTGTTTTCAAATTAACACTCTTGACATGTTAATTTCGGAAACTTTTGAGGAGAGAACTCCATTGCTACCACTAGAAGCTTGCCTTGTGAAATCTACAACAAATGAGATGGATGAAATGAGGAATGATGCTTATGAGAATGCCCGAATATACAAGGACAAGACGAAGGTTTGGCATGATAAGCACATTTTGAGGCAAAACTTTGAGGTGGGACAGAAAGTGCCCGTCTCATACTTTTTCCAGGAAAGCTAAAATCTCGTTGGTTATGACCTTTTCTAGTAACCAAGGTGTTTCCTTCTGGGACAATTGAGATCAATCATGAAACAAAGGGAACTTTCAAGGTGAATGGACAACGGTTGAAGCCATATTTTGATGGAGAATTCAACAAGCAGAAAGAATGACAGAAAGTCTAGCTAATGACTATAAGTTAAAGCGCTTAATGGGAGGCAACCCATCAGATTTGTTTTCTCATCTTTTATCTCATTTTATTTTAGCAATTTTAAATTTTAAATTTTAGCTTAAATTTTAAGTTTTGGTAAATTATTAGTTAGATTTTAAATTCTGCACTTCATTTTATGATAATTTTATTTTTAATTAAATTTTCTTATTTTATTTGTCTTGCAGGTAAAAAAAAAGCCATTTGCAGTTTTTCTTTCTTACATTGAGGACAATGTAAGGTTTTGGTTGGGGGTGCGGTAAATGGTAAATCTTTTCTTCCCTTCATTTTTTAGTAGTTTTGTTTGTGTGTTTATTTGTATTTAATTTTTATTTTTCATTTATTTTTCTACATCTTTATTTAATTTCTTTTATTTGTTTATTATCTTATTTTTATTTATTTATGTTTATGTTTATTTTATTTTTCTCTCAATTGCAATTTTACTTGTTTTAATTTGCACTTTGATGATAATAATGTGATTGTGATAACAAGTAGCTTTTAGAAGACATTAAATTTTGCTTCGGTTTAAAGATAATTTCAAATGTTGATTTTACCAAGTTGGCGACTCTTTTGGTATGTGGTATGATTTGGTTGATTAGTCTAAATGCTTAGAGAAGTCTTATGTGGTAATTTTTCATGGACATTTTTGTGATCTCAACAAACTCTAGAACTCATTTGAAAACCTCTTGAGGTGAAATAATTTGGAATTACATTGTTTAGGATATGATGTAGGCCATTTTTGGATCGATTGTGCCATTTTAAGCCTACCTTGTTATCTTTATATCACTAGTTACCTCCTTGAGCCTATTTAAATATATTGTTAGCCTTATTTTTCTTTCTTTTTGCCTTCTATAACCTACCTTTTATTTAGCCTATATATATATAATTTTTACCTTATTTGTTAGGAGCACTTAATTTTGAACACAAACTTTTCAAGAGCAATTGGAGTAAGGATGGAATAAAAAAAATAAAAAAATAAGACATCTTCCACATATATTGGAAGAAATTGGTTGGGGGTTGTGTTTAAAAAAAATAGAAAAGAAAAGAAAAGAAAAAAAAGAGAAAAGAAAAAAAGGGCCTTCACATTCTAGTAAATAAAAGAGTGTTAGTGATAGATGTACTGAGGTGAAAGATTGAGGAAGAATTTTGTTTATCTTTGGAAAAATGGGTTATGATCGGAAGAAACAATTTGGGTTAAATAGTGTTACTCTTTTACTTAATTGGTTGTGTTTAATTTAATAAGTGTTATTATTTATATTTTGACACTTCCCATTCTTTCTTAACCAAATACCTAAGCCTAAAATTATAAGCCTCATAAAGTCCTATTGATTCGAAGTGGTGTATTTTCCTTCATTAGTGGAGAGAGTTTTGAAAAGTGAGCCTATGGAGTTTGAGATTTCACCTTTTTGTTTGTGGATGTTATGCATAATATTATCAGGGTATTATGGCAATTGGTTTGTGGTTTGATGAATGTTTAAGAGTCAATAACAAAAGTGAAATTTGCATTTGAGATTTCTTAAAGCTTAGGTGACATTTAATTATTCTATGTGTTGTGTTATTTACAATTTTTGAGACATTTGTGCAAATTAATTTTTGTGTGATTTTATTGATTTGAGTTAGAATAGTTATAGGTAAGATGTTTGTGGGTATCATCACTGATTTGAGTTAGAATAGTTATAGGTAAGATGTTTGTGGGTATCATCACTGGAAGCCCTCACGAGACTACAACTCGTCCTACTAGGGCCGCCTAGGGGTTTAAAGGCTTATTGCAT
The DNA here is from genome assembly GCA_033030585.1 of Hippophae rhamnoides. Taxonomy (NCBI): domain Eukaryota; kingdom Viridiplantae; phylum Streptophyta; class Magnoliopsida; order Rosales; family Elaeagnaceae; genus Hippophae; species Hippophae rhamnoides. The sequence goes on along the minus strand of CM065430.1, from coordinate 47,109,126 downwards.
ACGCTTAATGTAATTTTGTAAATAGAATAAAATTTTCTTTGAAGTTTCTCTTAATGTCTCCTTTGAATTTATTAAATAGATCGCTTTTCTTGCTAGAGACTAGTAAGAAGCTGGTTGGGGGTTGTTGATAAGAGCTAAATTATTGCATTTTTGTTATGATTTAAATGTTGATATTTGTGTGAAAATTGTGTTTATTTGATTATTTAATCCACAAATGTCATTTCACGGGTATTTCGTGTTTAAAGTGCAATTTCAGGTAAAATCATGATTTTGGAGAAGTTAGGGACAAAGTATAATGATTGAGATTGAATGAAATTAAAAAGAAAACAAAGTTTCAAAATTTAGAAATCCCGCCGCCAGCGAGAATATTCTCACCGCCGGCGAAAATCTTATTCAGAGCATGGCAAAATTCTTCCCAAGAGCACGGAATTTTGCCAAGTGAATCTCGCCGCCGACCAAAGTATCTCACCATTGGCGAAAATCCTACAGAAAGCACGGCGAAAATCTTCCCGAGAGCACAATATTTGGTAAACTCATCTCGCTGCCGGCCAAAATCAGAAAAACAAAAAATTTATTTTCCAGAAATCTCGCCGCGGCGAGAATAATGTCGCCGTCGGCGAGTTTCGTTCGAAAACACAATTTTTATGTTGTTTTGTTCCAAAATTGCCCCCCAAACCCTATATCTATTTATACATTTTAATGGAGAAAGAGGGGGATGACAGAGAGAGCAGATCTAAGTTATTTTTGGAGGAGAAAAGAAAATTTTGGAGAGAAAGGTTGGAGAAGCTTGAAGGATCATCACCATTGTTGCTACCAATTCTTCATCTTCAAGAGTTTTTCATCCCTTCTCCTTAGCTTTTATTTTCTGCATTTTATTCAGATTGTGTGTTCATGGATTCAATTGAGAATATGTTTGTTCTTATTTTCGTTATGAACTAACTCGTTTTTGCTAAGGCTATGATGTAGTTGAATCAAGAAAATCTAATTTCTTGTGTTATCGTTATATGAATTTATTGTTTTCAAGTTGAGTTTTTATTTTCATGCTTAATGCTTTTAAATTTCTGATCAAGATTTAGATGCTTTGTTGCATTATATTGAGACCGAGAGAAGATGTGTAATGATTGCTTCTTGTGATAAATACCGTTTGTTGAATGCGAGTTTGAAACCTAATGCATGATGTATGTGGTTATTCTAGAAATTTCATAAATTGTAATGAGCTTATTTGTGATTAAATCTTCATAGAAATATATTTGGTTTTCATAGATAAGTAATTCTAATATAACTCGAGAGAGAGTATTAGATAAGTTTGGGTTTTTCAACCATCACTTTTAACTTTGATTCTCATATAGCATGACTTGAAATCGGATTGAAGTGATTTAGCGAAATCAAATGCCTTAGCGTTTTTAATCATTTGTGAAAAACATTAAATTTTGTTATTTGCGTTTAGTTTTAAGCTAATTTACTTTTTAAACGAATTCAACAATTCAGTTTTCAAATAAAATTAGGATTAGTCAATTTCGGTACTTAATAACGCCATTCCTTGTGGGTTTGATATCCGTACTTTTGTACACTTTATTACTTGAACGATTCGTACACTTGCGAAATTACGCATCACTAGTAATAGGGAACGATCCTACAATCATCATTTTATTATTTTTTTATTATAATCTTTATATTTTATTTGAAATATTTAATTTTCAGTTTATAAAACTAAAATATTTATTTTACTAATTTTAGTTAACTTACTAACGAGCTAGTAATTAGGAATATATATTGTTACCGATCTTTGTAGGTATGATAATCATTGTTCTTAAAATTACTTATTACTTGCACTTGTTCATGTATACTTACGTGTTTTCAATTGTGTCAAGTTTTTGGCATCGTTGCTACCAATTAATTTAACAATTCTTCTAATGATTAATAGTTTTTATTTATTATTTTTTTTAAAATCTTTATTTTTTTAAAATTCATTCATTTATTTTTTATTTTATTATTATTAGTTTTATTTTTATTTAGATTTATTTATTTTAAGATTATTTTTGTTTTATTTTATTATCTAATACAATTAATTTTTTTCTTAACATGTCAAATATCAAGGGAATATGAATACACATATAGATGCAGCATACCCTACATACAATGGATTTCCTATACCACACTTTGAGCATTAAAAAGGTAAATGGGACTATGTTAATGCTATGGGTGGATTTGAAAGCAATATGCCTAAGTATGATCCATATTTTGACATGTACAATGTAAAATGATGGGATCATCAATACTCAAGCTATTTATATAGAGACATTCTCAATGCCACAACCAATTCCAACCATGGTAAGTCTCTAGAGGATTTAGTGAATACCATTGTTATTAATACTTTGAAATTTCAATAAGAGAACCAATCTTTTATCAAAGAATAAGAAATTTTAAGGAGAAATATTGAGATACAGGTAAACCAAATTTCAATGAGAAATTCAGTAGAGGAGTTCAACATCACACCTTGCTTCCTATTCCCAATGTCATTACCAATTCCAACTACTCACGGTAAGTCTCTTTAGGATTTAGTGAATACCATTGTTGTTAATACTTTAAAAGTTTAGTAGGAGAACCAAGCTTTTATCAAAGAACATGAAATTTCAAGGAGAAGTCTTGAGATACAGGAAAGATTAAAAGCATAGGCGGTTATTGAGCTCCTCTTCCAAATAGTTGTTAAATATAAAGAAACCATCAATGCTATTATTATGGAGAATGGTAAGCAATTAGAGGATATTCATGAAATCCCTATGAATGAAATATCCAAAGAAAAAACTAGTGAAGAGGAAAATACTATTACCCTCAATGAATCCAACGTGACACCAAAGGCAATATTCGAGCATTTCTTTTTTTTATTGATGATCATGCTTTATCTTTCTCTAAGAGGTTTAACAATTCTACAAAGTAGGATCATGAAAAAGAAATTTTGGAGACATTCCAAAAAGTGCAAACTCACATACCTCTTATGAAATATATTAAGAAGAAACTTTGATATGAAGAGTACTTTAAAAAACTTTTTCTTACCAAGAATAAGCTTAAGGATAATGAAAAGATAGGTGTGGGAAAGAATGTATATAGGACGCTTAAAAGGAGACTATCATTAAGGTGCAATGATATAAATAATGAACTACTAGCTCAAAAGTTTGACATCACATACTTCGAGATCTTTGATAATGATGGATGATAAAAAAGGTGCCATCAGGCTAACAACGTTAAACCAAACACTTTATAGGAGGCAACCTACTAGATTTATTTTCTACTCTCTTTTTACTTATTTTTACATTATATATATACATGTGCTTGCATTGAAAAAAAATGAAAGATTAAGGTGTTGAAGAGTGTTAACACGTCACTATCTTCTTTTTTTTATGCTTTATTAGTTTATTATGTTTTATGATACTTGTTTTTGGATTAGTAGACTCTAGGCATCATATTGTCTTTTTCATTTTTAGTATTTATTTTTGCATGTTCTTTATTTGTTTTCTAGCATTTATGATGAACTTAGCTAAATGGTATTAGGTCAAAAATGATAATGAATGTTGATAAAGTCTTGACCTTATTCCTAAGTGAAGGTAACTTTATGATAAATTTGCTCAAAGTTGGTATGCACAATAGCTAAATTGGTGATAGAAAAATCCTTTGGGACTTTGCTACATTTTTAATGAATAAGAATAAGTTGCTAGAAATTTTCTTTAAATTTATCAAGACAAAAACTAAATGTATTTCTTGAAAATTGATTAAGGCAATATAATCAACTTCTTTAGCTAAATTGTCCTATCTTGAATGTTGTTGTTCTTTAAAAAATAGCCCTTTTATTGAATCAATTTGAGCCTACATGAGCCACTCTTTTGTACCCACTACTTATACTTTGAAACAAATACATTGGTCATATGAAAATACTAGAATAAGATTTAAGAATATCAATTATGTTATAATTGATTAAATGCCTAATATATAGCAAAATAGCCTCTGCTACAATATGTAACTCACATATAAAATTTTGAAAAACAAAAAATATATATTAATAATAATAATAAGGGGATAAGATGAAAAGAATTACAATACAAGGGTGTTATTGAAAAAGAGTGGTAAAAAGAAGAAGAAGCCAATAATGATGTTTGGGTCCAAAACAATGAAATATGACCTAATTTTATTGACATGATTGGTCTTAGGATAGTATTATTTATAGGTCTCTTTCTCATATTCCATGGACTCTTGAACTTTTATTTTTCCTTTTCCTTTCATTTGATTCAACCAACAAGCCTAGCCCTACTATAACCAAATAAGACATTGTGATTTTTAAGAATACCTTTGGTGAATGGAGATACAATTTCAAAGAAAAGCCTATGGTACTCAATTCTAATCTAAAAAGAATAGTGATATTTTATAAGAATGTATAATGTTCTAACTTGTTAAAGTTACTTGATTTGACTAATGCTAATTGATATTATATTATACATACACTTTGAGTATAATTATTATATAGTAGCTAGAACAAAAGGATGATTAGGGATAACATCTAACATTTATTAGAATTTGAAACCATAATATTGTTAATCCTCTGAGGTCAAATATCAGAAAACTTATTCTTTTAATTAAATGCATTGACTTTACTCGAGGACTAACAAATAGTAAGTGTAGGGAGTTTGACAAGTATTATTTTATATACATTTTTAGATATCAATTTCTTTTCATTTATATATGTTTTATTTTTATAATGAACTAAAACTATTTATTTTGTATTTATTGAAAAAATATTATTTTTTTAGATTTTTTTGAAATTGTTTTGATTTTTATTTAATAGGTAAATTTAATTAGAAATATTTGTGGAGGTAATTAGAAGAAGTGGCTGTACTTAGCACTAGACACTTGAAATGATGCTATTGTGACACACTCTAGGACACAAAACGAAGCAAGCAAACGATGCATCATTCACTCCAGTACCCATGTGACTTATTGTATGGTCGTGACTTAGACTCTCAACCAGAGTATGTACTATTCACACTCCAAATCCCATAAGCTGACATGTGGTACGTCCTTTTTGTTCATCAGTGTGATTTTATTGATTTTATGCATGATTTATGATCCACCCGTCCTAATAAAACTAAAAAAGAAATCAATTTTCTCAATATAAATACAAAATAACAACACATAAAATAAGACAATATCATATGTGCACGAAAATTAAGAGAAAATAGAGAAATTATAAAATTAAGCAAGATGCAACAATTGAGAAGAAAATAATTCTATAAGCAATTAAAAGAGTTAAAGATCAAATTGAAGAAAATAAATCCTAAGATCTCTTCCCATTTCTTTTATTTTTTTCAGGAATAATTTTCTTAATTTCTTGTTTGCCATGAATAGTTAGTTTTTTATTTGATTGTGGGTGATTTCAACGCCCTAGACATAGATTGTAATATTTAATAAGATCTACAATATTTTATTCATATATTCTTTTTGATTATATATTATTTATCGATTTTAATATTTGTTTGAATTTTCTTGATTATTTAAGTGTACAATTGATGACTCTATGAAGGTAGAGTTATTGACACACTTTTTTACTTAATATTTACTTATTTTATTTAATAAATAATATTTTTATGGAAAAAATATTAAAATATAAAGTTTTTATTGAATATGGGTGAAAATATAATTTTTGAAATTTTTATGGAATTTTTATTAATTTTTAACGTAAGACTAGTCAGAAGCTACCACGTGTCATGCCACGCAAGCAAATGAGCTGATTAGGCAAGCCACACGAACACCACGTAAGCTAGGACAGCGAATCATGTTTAGCCATGTGTGAGAAGGACAAAATGTGTGCCACGTGTTAGCACGACGTTCAATCTAAGTTCGGATTGCGGTCAAACGTTATTGCCATGTGTCACCATCTGATTGCTCGTCGCCTTCCATATGTGTGCCAGGTGATAGCACGACATTCAATCCGAGTTTGGATTGCGGTCAAACGTTATTGCCATGTGTCACCATCCGATTGCTCGTCGCCTTCCACATGTGTGCCACGCCATCCATTTTCGTGAATCATTTCATGCCTCGTGGTGCTGACTTAGTGAGCATTGGCTTTGACCAATTTTCCCCACCATGTGTCTCTCTCTGATTTGTTACTGAATTTCCTCTTCCATATGTTGCGTTGTGATTGGTTTGCCCTGTCGATTTTACTTATTTTGATCGTAGCCCTTGATTTGAAGCTGATCTGATGGTCCAGATCACACTTGAGCAATATTAAAGCCCTTAATCACTCCATAAACTTGAATGGGCTGTCATTATCATAATTTTGATCAATTTTATGAGCTAAAAAGAGAGAAAAATACATAAAAATTTAAGAGAGGACACAATTTTGGTGGAGATTTAAGAGGAGATTAATACTACAATTCAAGAGATTGATTATATTTCTTCTTCTACTATTTTCTTTATCAATTTTTATGTTTTCCTTTATGAAAAATATGAGCTTTATGAAAAATATGAGCTTTATGAATACAATTATGTGTAGTTAATTTATTAATTTAGGGATTTTATAAACCCAATTTTTACCATGTGATGATTTAATATTTTACCTCAATTATAATTATATTATTTAATCTAATTTGTATACTATTAATTGTTTGGCCAATAATTTATCTATATAGACAATTAAATAGATTTGAGAGAATTATTTAATTGTTTGTCTTGATTAAATAACATGCATAGTTTCTAGATAGAGATGCATGATTCTTATGTATATGATTCATAATTGAATGAGTATTATACAATTTAATTGGCCTGAGAGTGTGATTAAATTAATTACCATATGGTGTGTAGTTTACTTGAGAGTAATACATGCTAGGTTAGATTCAAAAGATCATATAATTAATTGATAATTATATTGGGGGGATTTTAGTGATTCACATATTTAGAAAATTGGGGGATTAAGTATTTCTAAATATGTTGTCATATATCTTTTTAGTTACCAAATCTAATTTAATTAATTATTGCTATTTAATTTTAGTTATTTAATTTTGCTTCCTTAAAATATTAAAACACAAAAAAAATTGATTTTTATTTTTTAAGTTTTAAAAATTAGTTTATAATAAAATAATATCTATGGGAATGATATTTTCTTATCATTATATAACTTGTTACAATATATATACTTGCGTATTTATTGCATACACTTCGTATGTGGTGATCAAGTTTTTAGCGCAATTGGTGAAGATTATAAATATTAAAAATTAATAATTTTTTTTAGTATTTTTCTTTACTTTAATTTTAATTTTAATTAATTTATTTTCTTTTATTAACTTATTTATTTTTTTATTTAGTTGTTTATTTAGTTGTTTATTTTTTATTTTTAATTTAGACACATCCTTTAGTGATATTAGAAGCATAGAGTAAAAAATGGCTAGCAATAATTATCCATGGTCAATGAACATAATGATAGCGAGAAGAAGAGTAGGTGAAATGCGTGAGATAAATGATATCATGACACTTATAACTTATATGTCCTCTTTGGTAAATCTTTTGATGGTTCAAAACTCGATAGTGAGTATAAACTAGGTTCAAGATTCAATGGTGTTTTGTGTGTTTTGTGATGATGCCCATTTGTTTGATAATTATCCACATAATCTTGAATCGGTCTTTTATATGGGTAATGTGAATCAAAATAATAATTCATATTCAAACAGATATAACCCAGGATGGAGACAACATCCAAATATTTCTTGGAATTACAACAATCAAGGTGGTAATCAATTCAACCATCAATCATTTCCACCCCTTGGTTTTCAACAACTACAACAATTATGAGCCTAAGAAAAGAATCCATCTATTGAGGATAATACAAATGCTTTAATGGGGGATGATGAAAGACTTCATCTAATCATTTAATACAAAAGTGTCAACTCAAGAAGTTTCAATTCAAAATTTAGAGAACCAAATTGGGTAACTTACTTAGGTTATAAGTTAAAGGCCTTAAGATAATCTTGCAAGTGACACAATTGTAAACCTAAGAAGAGAATGTAAGGACCATTGCAACACCATAGACTTGAGGACTGGTAAGACTTTAGAACAGGAACATAAGACATAAAAGGATAAGGAGAAATGGGAAATTAAAAAGGGATGAAGAGGAACTAGTGGATAAAGAGAGCATCGAAAAGGAAATAACTCAGCCAAAGGAAAACAACCTTTGCAAACCATTATTCCTTTCCAAAAAGGAAATAACTCAGCCAAAGAAAAACAACCTATGCAAACCCATTATTCATTTCCCTCAAAGATTGCAAAAGCAAAGTCAGATACACTGTTTTCAAAATTTCTTGATGTCTTTAAGAAGCTTCATATAAACATACCATTTGTAGAGGCACTTTAACAAATGTCGTCTTATACCAAATTCATGAAGGATATACTATCAAAGAAAAGGAGACTTGGAAATCATGAAACAATAACCTTGACTGAAGGTTGTAGTACCATCCTTGATAGAAAACTACCATAAAAACTAAAAGATCTAAGTAGTTTTGACATCCCTTGCATTATTGGGAACATCCGTTTTGGCAAGGCACTATGTGACTTGGGTTCTAGCATTAATCTCATGCCATTATCTCTCTTCAAGAGTTAGGGGTTGGTAAAGCCAAACCCACTTTAGTAACATTACAAATGACAGATAGATCAATTAAGAGACCTCGGGGTGTGGTAGAATATTTGCTAGTAAAAGTAGACAAATTCATCTTTCCAGCAAACTTCATTGTGCTAGACATGGAAGAGGATCGTGACATTCCTACCATACTTGGTCATCCATTCTTAGTAACCGGAAGAGCACTCATTGATGTACAAAAAGATGAATTTACATTGAGAGTGCAAGATGAACAAGTAATGTTTAAAGTTTTTAAAGCATTTGAACCTCCTGAAATTGATAGTGTGAATGAATGCTTAAGGATAAATGTTATTGAATGTGGGAACAACTTAAAAGAATTTGTTGGGTCGCCCAGAAAACAAGGATATAAACTCACCAAAAAAACAACTCAACTTGTTTTAACTTTGAAAGTATGGCATCGAAGGTTTACATTGTAGATTGTGTGAACTTTTTGGAGGATGCACTAGGCCACATGATAGCTCTACCAATTATGGAGAATTTTGAGATAAGATCAAAGCTCAAAATCTTAATTGAAGAGCCACCAAGTTTGGACCCCACACTTTCACCCTCATATCCCCAGTCAAGTATAAAAGTGAATGAGTCCAATAGAGAGATGAAAAAGCTATTAGAAATACATAAATTGAATGAGTTATGGTGGAATGATTATAAGAATGCCAAAAAGTTTAAAAAGAAAACAAAAATATGGAATGAGAAGAGAATTGAGCACCGTGTTTGCGAGCCAGAACATAAAGTATTATTGAACAAATCAAGACTCAAATTGTTTCCAAGCAAACTCAAAAATAAATGGATACAAAGGGATGTGCCTTAGGACTTGATATGACCATCTAGTTAAGGACGTTAAATGTGATGCTGGTTGAGAGGCAACCCAACATTATTTTACTTATATTTTTATTGTTTTTATTTTGTAGGTAAATAAATGTGGAGAGCAATGACGCAACAAGAATGAGCATTTCAATGACAGATGTGGCGTGCTATGATTAAGGGAATTTTCTTTTCTTTTACCTTTTCATATTTATATGTGCACATTGAGGACAATGTGTAATGTAAGTTTTGGGAAGGGAACTTTAGTCTCTATATTAGTATTTAGTATGCATTTTTAATTTTTGGGGAATTTGTTTTTTAAATTTTAGGATGTTTTTAATCATGATTTGGGTAGCAATTGATAAATATATGGAAACTAAATGCATGCATGCTTGATATGAAACATATGAACTTAATGATAAAAATTGGTTGTCATGACCACGATAAGAAATGTAACATATTTGTTAATATATTTATATTAATCATGTTATGTGCTTGCTAGTTTTGATTGGATTGATTCAAATTCTAATGCACATGTTCATGATTGATTTTGGTGTTCTTATAGAGAGAAAATTTGTAGTGAGTTATGTGAGTTGATAAGATCTACCAAGTTTTAGAATCTATTTGATCATCCCTTGATGCGAGTCACCCATTTGAGCCTAACAAAGAATCATTCATATCTTTAAGCCACATTTTATACCTAACCAATAAGCATTACCTTTACCCTTTCACCTTTAACTTATGTGAAAAGGAAAGAAAACTACAATCTTGTGTCATGCTATAAAATAAGGTGAAATATAATGCACCCTATACAAAAGAAAAGGCGTAAAACTCACAACAAAATTAAGATGTTTTTAAAATATGTATACATAAAAGAAAAAAGAAACAAATAATGGAGAATTATGGAAGTTGATATATATATATATATATAAAGAGCTTGCATAGGGATGGGTTATATATATATAATTAAAGACGAGAGGGAGAAGAGAAAGAAAGGAAGAAAAGGTGAGACAATGCGAAAAAAAAGAAAAAAAAAGAGATTTTGCATATCCTAGAAAAAGAAAAGAAAAAGAAAATGTAGGAGAAGACACAAAAGTAGATTCTTTTTACGATTCAATTTTCTTTCAATTCCTTTCAAAAAATTATGGTGAATTCATTTATGTTAAATTTAATTTTTAGCATGAACTAATTTTTCTTTATTTAGGAAAAGTAATTTAATTCTAAATTATGCTTAATTTTCTATGTTAATTTGAATTATTTCTCTTCATGTTTGTCTGATTTATTTTGAGTTTATTGTTTCTAATTAACTCACCATTAATTAGATGATTTTAGTCTTATGATTTACTATTGAAAAAGAAAATTATAGGATAGATCTGAAATATTTCGGCATAGGTAAATATAGAGATCGATAGACTTGTATAAACATGTGTAGTTTTAAAATACTTGATTTTAATGCTTTCTTGCTTTATTAAATTACTGTTAGGAAATTTGGATAAAATGGTATTATCACAAATTCTCCCTCCCAAGATCTTGCTTAGTAGAATATCAAATAACAGAGAAATAGATAATACACAACACAAGAATTATAGTGGAAACTCCAAATTAGAGAAAAACCACTTTCGTTGTCAAAAGACAACCAGAGAAAAATTCACTATGTGGAAAATTGTTACAACCACACTCTCAATAATTTTCTCACACACCCAAAAGACAAGAGCAATTACAAGCCCAAGAGAATTTTCCCACAAAATTCTCTCACTTAAGAACTTCTCATACAAGCTTTTCTCTATTTTTGGGATGATTATCAATGAAGAAATGAAGCCATATTTATAGCCTTCAAGTTCTCATTTCATATGCCAAACATTTCTTCATTCAACAAAATTAGGCTACCTAATTTTCCTATTCTTTATTCAAACAAGGTTAGGCATCTCCATCTTTGAAAATATGCTAAGCCACCTTCCATGAATTTTCTTCTAAATTAGGCACCTCCTATTTTGACTAACAAACCTAATATTATTTTTAATCAATCATAACAATTACATACTCTTGTGTAAATTAATTTACATTGGATGTACCATGTTAGAACTCGAAACATTATTTTTTTTATCCAGAGATTGGAGAAACCTTTAAATCACGAAGAAAGAAGAAAGTACTAGTCATGGTTGTAGGAGAACATAATGCACATCCACGTACCTTGATGGATTATGTTAGGTTAATTATGAATGAAAATTACTTATGTGTAAGACGCCAGATCATTAATGCCAATAATTTTGAACTCAAACCTGTGTTGATCAGCATGGTGCAACAAGCCCAATTTAGCAAATTGCCACTTGATGATCCCAATATTGATTTGGCAATGTTTTTGGAGATTTGAGACACTATAAAGATGAATGGTGTTACTGAAGACACCATTAGACTGAGATCGTTTCCTTTTTCATTAAGGGACATGGCTAGAGGTTGGTTACAATCTCTACAATTGGGAAGCATCATTAGTTGGTAGGACATGGTAGAATTTTTTTTTGCTAAATTCTTTCCCCCTGTAAAAATAGCCCAACTCAGAGGTGAGATTGGTCAATTCAAACAAAATGATTTTGAGACACTCTATAAAGCATGGGAAAGGTATAAAGATATAATTCATCGTTGCCCTCAACATGGATTAAATGGGCAAACTAGAATTATAGTTGATATTGCTTCTGGTGGAACTTTGATGTCAAAGACACTTGAAGGTGCTACTTCTCTTTTAGAAGAAATGGCCTCAAACAACTATCAATGGCTAGCTGAAAGATATATGGCTAAGAAAGTTACCAAGATTCATGAATTGGAGTCATTTGCTACCGTTTCAGCTTAAGTAGTTTCTCTATCTCATCAAATTTCTACCTTGACAACCCAAAGGATTCCATAGAGTACATAATATATTGTAGACCCAAGTATAACAGTTTCGATGAATGAATCAAGTCAAGAACATGTTCAATACACCAACAATCAGAACTACAACTATCATGGTAATCCTATGCAAAATTACTACCATACAAGGCTTCAAAATCATGAGAATTTTTCTTATGGAAACACAAAGAATGTGATGCAACCTCCTCTAGGGTTTGATAGTCACTTGAGGATTCCATGGTTTCTTTTTTTGAAGAGACCAAAGGAAGGTTTAAAAGAATGATTCACAGCTAGATAACATTGAGACTTATTGTAGCAATATGAGAGCCACTATGAAAAATCTTGAAGTGCAAATTGGGAAAATAGCCACAACCATTAATGCTCAACAAAGAGGAACTTTTCCTAGAAATACAAAAGTGAATCTAAAGGAACAATGCAATGCCACTACACTTAAGAGTGAAAGAGAAATTGAGAGGTCACCATCAAAGGAAACCAAGTCCACTCTTATAGCTCCAAACAATGGTCAAAGCAATAATAAAGTAGAAGAAGGGGAGATTGTTGATGTTACACTAAGAAAGGCTGACATGCCTCCATCAATTTCATTTCCTAACAATCCTCATATTCTCTATACTCCACTTTTTTATCCTCTACACTTTCAAAAACAAAAATTAGATCAACAATTTTCTAAGTTTTTGGATATTTTTAAGAAAATTCACATAAATATTCCTTTTGTAGATACCTTTGAACAATATACCAAATTATGCCAAATTCCTGAAGGACATCATTTCCAAGAAGAAAAGGTTGGAGGAGTTCGAAACAATGAAGCTTTCTGAAGAATGTAGTGCCATTCTTCAAAAGAAATTACCTCAAAAATTAAAAGATCTAGGGAGTTTCACTTTGCCTTGCACTATTGGAAATTCATTTTTTGATAAAATTTTATGTGATCTTGGTGCTAGCATTAATCTTATGCCAATTTCTTTATATAGGAAATTAGGACTTAGAGAAATGAAATAAACAAAAATTTCTTTGTAACTAGCATACCGATCTATCAAGTATTCACGTGTAATCATAGAAGATGTATTAGTAAAGGTGGATAAATTTATTTTTCCTACTGATTTTGTGGTGTTAGATATGGATGAAGACCAAGATATCTCACTAATTCTTGGCTATGAGAAGAGTTTCAATGGATGTTCAAAAGGGTGAGTTAACATTAAGAGTGAATAAGGAAGAGGTTACGTTCATCATCTATGAAGCCATGAGATTTCCAGAAGATCCAAGCACTTGTTTTTAGGTAGATATCATTAAGTAATGTGTAGTAAAAGCCTTTCAAGAAGATATGCTGGTTGATCACCTAGAATGATCATTGTAGCAGGTTACATCATTTGGCAAAGAAGTGGAGAGGCTAGAGCCAATAGTATCAAAGATGGATTCTGTAATCTCTACAGAAAATGTGCAGCAAACTACAACTCCTGATTTGAAACAATTGTCTGAGCATCTTTGCTATGAATTCTTAGGTGATAATTACACCTTTCTAGTGATTGTTACGGCATCACTTACACCCGAAGAAGAGGAAAAGTTATTATGTGTGTTAAGGGAGCATAGAAAAGCCTTAGGGTAGACTATCTTTGACATAAAAGGTATAAGTCCATCCATTTGAATGCATAAGATTCTAATAGAGGAACCTTACAAACCATTAATTGAGCCCTAAAGAAGATTAAATCCAATAATGAAGGAAGTTGTGGGAGCTGAAATTTTGAAGCTTTTCAATGTTGGAATTATTTATGCTATTTGAGATAGCTCATGGGTAAGTCCAATGCATGTTGTACCAAAAAAGGGTAGAATGACGGTAGTGAAAAATGAAAACAATGAGCTTATTCCTACAAGAATAGTCACGAGTTGGCATGTATGTATATATTACCACAAGTTGAACAAAGCAACAAGGAAGGATCATTTTCCACCTGTATTCATTGATCAAATATTATATCGATTGGCTAGATATCCCTATTATTGCATCTTAGATGGCTATTCGGGGTATAAACAGATTGTCATAGCCCTCAAAGATAAGAAGAAAACTACATTCACATGCCCATATAGAACATTTGCTTTTAGAAGGATTCCCTTTGGATTGTGCATTGCCTCAACAACATTTCAATATTGTATGATGGCTATCTTTTTAGATGTGGTGGAAGATATAATGGAAATTTTCATGGATGAAATTTTGGTTGGAAAAGTATGTCATCTCTATGTTGAGTTAGAGCATAAAGCTTTTTGGGTTGTAAAGAAGTTTAATTTTGATTTGAAAGCAGCAGGGGAAAAACAACTTCTTCAATTGAATGAAATGGATGAGTTCTGAAATGATGCGTATGAAAATGAAAAGATCTACAAAGAACACAAAAAATTGGCATGAAAAATAGATTCTTAGGCATGATTTTGCTCCAGGAGAACATATTTTACTCTTCAATTCACAACTAAAATTCTTCCCAGGTAAGTTAAGATCAAAATGGACCGGTCCTTATATAATTGAAAAAGTTTCCACTTTTGGAGCAATATACTTGAAGAACGAGGTATGGAATATATTGAGAGTTAATAGTTAGAGATTGAAACACTATTATGGAGAACAAGTGGAGAGAAGTTGTGCATTTTTTCCTCTTTGAAATCCTAATTGATAAAGATTGAAAAGTTTGGTTGTAGATTATAAAACAAGCACTTCTAGGAGGCAGCCCGTAAAACGTTCTTTTATTATTTCTCTTATTTTATTTTATTTTTTATTATGTATTTGAGTAATTTGGATTTTGATGATGGTTTATTTTGGAGGAATAAAAAGATGAAAATTACAAACTAATGCAGATCCACCATAAAACCAGGGAAGTTCCTTTAATTTCTTTTATCTCACTTTTGAATTACAATGAGGACATTGTTTAGTTTAAGTTGGGGGTTTCAATTCCTATTGTATTGAGTTGTTGGATTCTATTTTCAAGCATGTATTTGAGTATGAGTGAATTTGCTATGAGTATGAAATTTGTGATTAAGGATGAGTTTGAGAAATTGTTTTCAAAATCTACTATTATGGTAGTGAGAGTTTTGAGGGTACTTTGATTTAAATCTTTTTCCTTGAAAATACTTGAGCACATAGTAAGTTTTTCTCTACTCCATTTTGCATATGAAGAGAAGGAGTTGAATTAACTGGGTTAGGAAAGTTCTATATTGTTTTGCTCTAGAATTTGTTGATGGATCCTTAAGGTGAAATCCTAGTTGATACCAAACATTAGAGAAATGATCTAGGAATATTTTTTGTCATAACCAAAGGCTTTCCCAACTATCCTAATTATTACGTCATCATGGCATGGTGTATTTCCATAGTCAACCCCTTTTGAGCCTTATTTTACATAAACCTTTATTTGTTCTTTTAACTATATAAACTATTCCCATTCTAAGCTTAAAAAACCATGAACTTACCTTAAATTTTGAGAAAATACTTTGGTGAATATTTATATTTAAAAATAAAATTCAAATTAAATAATCCACATAATATTTTCTCTATTTGATCAAAGTGTGAAAAAAGAGAAATAAAGAAAGTGAAAGGAAAGAATTGAAAAAGGGTTAAAGTGGTTGAAATTAGTAAACTATGAGTATCAAGGCAATCACATCTTTAAAAAAATAAAGAAAGAAGAAAGTGAAAGGAAATAATCGAAAAAGAGTTAAAGTGATTGAAATTAGTGAAGATTATGAGTATTAAGGCAACCATACAAAAAAGAAAAAAAAAAGAAGAGCACTCCACTTATTGAGTATGGCTACAATATTGTCATTCAGTATAAGCATATTGTCGAGAAAGAGCTATAGTGTGAATCTTTTGAGTATTCTTTTTATTGTTTTTTTGCACTTTAGCTAGAACTTTCATGGCTTACCGCCCCGCCGGCAGAGCTACATCTGGATGTCGGCAAAAATCCTTGAATCTAAGTTTCCTCCCGCTCTACTGCAGCTTTACCAAGTATTTTCCCAGATTGCTTTGATTTTCCATATCCATTTCTTTCTTATCTCTTACTATGTGGCCTATCATTACAACCTTGATTAAAGACCTTTTGGATCTCTGAATTTGGTATTTGATTACATTAGTGGAGAAGATTTCTGAAAATCAGACTTATGGAGTTAAGTTTTGAGAGAATTCTTCTAATTTTTAGTTGTTCTACTTTTATCTGAATTTGCTTATGGTTTAGAGTTAAATTGATTATTTCATACACACACTCAAAGACCTACCTTTAGGTTGAAATAAATGCTTAACTCTTGCTTGACAAATTGCAGAATTATGATTGATTTTCTTGCTATCTTCGATGTAAAAAGAGTAAGTTATTAGTGATAAAATCTAAATTCATATCATGGCTTTGTGAGTGATGGTAGTTATCTATGGGGTCTTGTTGACACTGTCTATAAGTTTCTTTTCTCTTATTTTCTTTTTATTTGAGGACAAACAAATTTCTAGGTTAAGGGGTGTTCGATGACTTGCATAATTTGGCACACTTTTTCACTTCTAAACTTTAAACTTTAGTCTAATTTTATTTATTTTTATTGATTTTAGACTTCATTGTTATTATATAAATTTTATTGTAGATTTGAAGATAATGAAGATCCAAAATTTTAGAAGCATATCATCTAAAGACTTTCAAATTTAGATGAAGATTTTTTAAATGAAATTTAAATTAAGTTATTTTTAAATATTATATATATATATATATGTGTGTGTGTGTGTGTGTGTGTCGTGAAAGAGAGACATGGTTTGATATATTTATATATATGGATATAAAATAAAGAGTTGGTGTAGGGATAGGTTATATATATATATATACATAAAGAGGAGAGGGAGAAGAGAAAGGATGGACGAGAAAGTGAGATAGCACGGAAGAGAAAGAATAAAAAGAGATTCTATGCAGCACAGAAAAAGAAAAAATAAAAGAAAACGCGGGAGAAGACACAAAATTCGATTCTTTTTACGGTTCAATTTTTTTTCAATTCCTCTCAAAATATTATGGTGAATTTATTTATGTTAAATTTAATTTTTAGCATGAACTAATTTTTCTTTATTCTAGGAAAAAAAGATGTAATTTAATTCCAAACTATGCTTAATTTTCTATGTTAATTTGAATTATTTCTATTAATGTTTGTTTAATTTATTATGAGTTTATTGCTTTTATTTAACTAGCCATTAATTAGATGATTTTAGTCTTGTGATTTATTATTGGAAGAGGGAATTATAGGATAGATCTAAAATATTTTGGCATATCTAAATATAGGGATCAAAAGACTTGTATAAACCTCTGTAGTTTTAAAATCATTAGTTCTAATGCTTTCTTGATTTTTTAAGTTGTATACTCTTATGAAATTAATTGACAAGAATGTTTCCAATTAACTATTGAAAGAGAGTTTTAGATGTTTTTTTGGAGATTGCTAACAAACAGAGAGAATTACATTCAATTTGTTAGATGAGTAAATGATAGGGAGGGATTAGGTCGGCCCAAATTCTTTTATTTAATATTAATTAATTAATATCTTTAGAAATGACCTATTAATTAATTAAGTATTAAATTTTAGTTTTATTTTTAAGAAAATATCAAACCATTTAATCACAGCTTTAGGCGGAGTCAGTTAATTAGATTTTATTCAAGGTGTTCAAATTAAACCTAAGAATTTAATCATCCAAGTACTAACTTTCAAGTTTTAAAACCATTAGTGATAATATGTTGTCAATACATTTTCGAATGATAGTTCTTATAAAAACTTTTGAAATAGAGCTTCATTCTAACTATTTGACGATTATACCAATAAATAAAAGAGCACTACTCTGAATCAGACCGGATAATTAAACCTTAAAATATAATTTTCAGATTTAAGTTTGTAATGAAAAATAATATATTTCTCTCTAACATCTTTAATATAAAATCTTTAATAAAAACAAAATTAATTTATTTTATAAAAATACTTTACCTATTTAATATTTTGCAAGCATAACAACTTTATAATTATATCATATTTACAAATAGCTAGCCATATTAAATTTAATCATAGAAAATGTAAATATAACATATATAAGAATAAAACATAAAAAACTAACTATTAAGAATCCATTAAAATTATACTTTAAAAGAATCCTTACAAAATTTTGATGCTAATTCTGTTGTTAGAAAACCTCCAAACAGATTTGTATTTCCGGCTATTGAATCCAAAACTAAAAATCTATAAAAACATAGCTATTTCTTCTCAAAAAGAGAAGAACTCTAAAACTAAAAACTAAAAAAAAGAAAAATTTATAGAGAGAGAAAGGGTTGAGAAAATTGTGTATTTTATAACGGGGAAGAGAATCCTTTTATAGGTGAGAAAAAGACTAAAAAAAATGGAAAAATATTTCAAAATTTGATTTTTGACACGTTTAAACAGGCTAGCATGTGTGTAGGGCACAAAAATAGTGGCAAAAAGGCGTTTGGTGCACAAAAAAATCAGTGTGGCATGTGCTAGCATGTGCCGACATGCTGCTACGTATGGAACTCAGCGCGGATGGGCATGCAGATGGGTGGCTGCACAAGGGATTTCGTCCTTTTTGACATTTTTGACCATTTTGACCCATTTTGTCCAATTTTTCCATCTTTTTGACTTTTTCTCATTTATTTTCTCAATATATTTGTGATGTATTTCCTCTAGTTTTTTTCTTCGAGTCTTTAAGTTATATTTGAAAGAAAATACCTGAAAAAGAATAAAAATATCCATGATTCCAAAGAGACAAATTTATATAAAAACATGATAAAATCATACAAATATAAATCTATTTAATCAATGAAAAGTACCTTAAATCATAGTAATTTTAGTGTTTTTTATGTATTCATCATCTTTTCATGGGTTTGTTGTCTTGATAGTAAACAATGTATCCTATAAGGTTGTTGGTATTGATATATTCGGATTAAAAAGCATGATGGTATTGTTAAGACTTTTAAAGATGTTTTCTATATTATAGATTTAAAAAATAATTTGGTATCTTTGGGTACTCTTGACTCACAAAGCTATAGGTACATAGCAAAAGGTGGAGTTTTAAGAGTTAGTAAGGGTTCTCTAGTTGTCATTAAAACGAAATTGTCTTATGGTTTCTCTGTGTTTCATGGCAACATTGTCATTGGTAGAGTTTCAGTTTCATCCTCATCAGATTATTCAAATACTACTCACTTATGGCATATATGATTCAGGTATATGAGTAAGACATGGATGTCTATTTGGAGTAAGAAGGGTTTACTGTATGGTTAGAAAACTAGGAAGCTTGATTTTGGTAAGCAAAGCATTGTAGGGTCAAGTTCAGTACAACCATCCATAAAACGACATGTACTATTGATTAAATGCATTTTGATCTTTGGGGTCCTTCTCGTGTTGTGTCTAAGGGTGGTGCTCGGTATATGTTGACATTTTTTGATGTCTTCTCTCGTCATATTTGGGTGTATTTTTTGAAAAAAAGGATGATGTGTTCTCAAAATTTGTAAAGTTTAAGGCTTGTATAGAAAATCAAATAGGTAAGAAGATCAAGTGCTTAATGACACACAATGGCTTGGAATTTTTTAAGGGTTAGTTTAATGTTCTACAAAAGACATGGTATATCGAGAAATGACACTATGTGTAATACATCACATAAAAATGGAGTTGTAGAACTTATGAATGAGATTCTCTTGAAAAGAGCTCTTTCTAAACTTTTAGAAGCTATTTTGGATAAATCCTTTTGGTATGAAGCTTGTAATTGTACTTACTATTTGGTGAATCGATCTTCATCAATTACGATTGAATTGAAGACTCCATTTGGGGTATTCTTTGGAGCTTCTGCTAATCATTTTGATTTGAAATTTTTTGGTTGTCCTTCTTATGCTCATGTTAATGATGGTAAGCTAGAGCCTAGGACATTGAAATGCATATTTTTGGTGTATTATTCGAGGGTGAAGGGTTATAGATCGTGGTATATTAAACCCAATTTACCTAAATTTTTGATTAGCAAAGATGTTAAATTTAATGAGTTTGCTATGTTAGGAAAGAAGAAAAGAGTATATTATTATAGGTAAATACTTTTTTGTTAGTGAGTAGGTGGAGCTTGAGAGTATAACTCCTAATCAAGTGTACAAAGTGTCACATCCCGCACGAAATGTCCCTAAAAATCCAAAATAAATGGTGGTTGCCTAAAGGATCTAGACTATTCTACATGGAAAGTTCTAGAGTTGCCTAGAGATGTCTAGAAAAGGCTAGAGTTGGACGGACTCAACTCAAGCTTGAAGACCCTAGAATGTTCTAGAGCACGCTGGAGAGTGCTAGAATGGGCTGGAATATTCTAGAGCATGCCGGATGGTTCAGGAAGGATGTAGAAGCCGCTGGAAGCTTACGGAACATCCCGGAACGTGCATGAAGGAACTAGACAAACCTAGAAGACTCTAGAGTTGGCTAGAAGGTCCTAGAGCCTTGTGGCACATTGTACATAAACCTAGAACACTCTTGTACATTCTAGGCTTAGAATAATCTAGAAAGGTGTGGCATAGTCTTAAGCTTAAAGCCACACTATAAATAGACCTATTGGTCTTCATCTGTAATAATCTTGGGAAATCTTAGGAATTCTTAGCATCTTGTAACATAAACTCTCTCTAGAGCAATACAAAGCATTCTTTACAAACTCTCTTTCTAGTTTCTTTGGAGTTTCATTCGGATTCAAAGGCAGGCTTAGTACAACGGAGGTGCTAAGTGCCACATGATCGATACTTGAAAAATTGAGGTCATGACAGTTGGTATCAGAGCTTTCGGTTGAAGCATTTCTACCTTTGGCATAATGAAGAACATTGCTCCATCTACACCAAGCGTCGATGTTCCACCTATGGAACATGGCCGTGAGAAAACTTGTAAACCATGAAAAGAATCTCGAGCCAAGTCAAAAGACATACTTTCTAGCTTAGAAGCACGAGTGGGGAGTGCGCAGGACAGCTTAGGAGAGCTATTCGACAGGGTGGACAACTTAGAGGAACGTTGCAATGGCTTGGAGGCCGAGGATGTGGAGATCCATGCAAAGGTTAAGATGTCCCTCAACGAGCTAGAGGTTGGGTTAAGGCAAGAGATTGATGGGTTAAAAGCTGAACTTGCCAAGGTAAGGGATCTTGTCCAAAGAGAACTTGCTAATGTCTTGCTTAGAGTTGAGGATATGGGTGGTGATCTAGCTCTATGTAAGCGGGCTATGGCCGCGGGAACTAGCACAACCACCGTCATTGAGGCTAAGAGGGTGGATGTTCCCAAGCCTAAGACCTTCAATGGTGTTAGGAATGCTAGGGAAGTGGAGAACTTCCTATGGGGGCTGGAACAATACTTTGAGGCTACTGGCATAACGGACCATGCCAGCAAGATCCGAACTGCTGCCATGTATTTGTCCGACACTGCTATGTTGTGGTGGAGATGGAGGCATGGAGATGTGCAATGAGGGGTATGCACAATTGAAACCTTTGATGACTTCAAAAGGGAGTTCAAAATATAGTTCTTCCCCGTAAAGGCTGAAGAGGAGGCAAGAGGCCGTTTGCGACGGTTAAAGTAGTCAGGTAGCATAAGGGATTATGTGAAAGAGTTCACAACTTTGCTGCTTGAAGTTCCTGACACGTTTGACAAGGATGCGCTATTCTTGTTCATGGATGGTCTCCAATCGTGGGCTAACCTCGAGCTCAAGCGACGTGTGTCCAAGACTTGTCTTTGGCCATTGCGATTGCAGAAAGCTTTATTGACTACTCCACAAACAAGGAGAGCTCAAAAGCCATAGATGAGAAGTTTGTTGGAGGAAAGATTGGGGGAAGCCACAGTAAAAGTCAAGGACCTAAGAATCATAAAGACAGGTCCTCATTCAAACCACGGGACAAGGGGAAGGAAAAGGAGGATCGTGGTGCCTCAAAGCCCCATGTGACGTGCTTCATTTGCGATGGACCGCATTGGGCATGGGAATATCTGAAAAGGAAGGCCTTGAGTGCCTTAGTTGCTTCCACTCATTACCAGAATGGAGGCGAGTCGGACGCAGGTACAAAGATGGGTTCTTTGCGCCTACTTGGTGCAATACAGAGCACCCCAAAGACCCCTCAAGGTTTGATGTACGTAGATGCCAACATCAATGAGAGGGTCACCAAAGCTTTGGTGGACACAGGTGCATCTCATAACTTTGTTTCAGTGGAAGAAGCAAAGAGACTCGGCCTGAAGGTTGTCCATGGATGGGGATCTCTCAAAGCAGTTAACTCAGTAGCACTACCATTGCATGGAGTTGCTCGAGGAGTTAAGGTCAGTCTTGGTGCTTGGACTGGGCAAGTGGACTTATCAGTAGCACTTATGGATAACTTCTCAGTAATCTTTGGCATGGAGTTTCTGGACCAAGTTAGAGCTTTCTTAATGCCATGTTTAAACTCTATATGCGTCATGGATGGTTAAAAGGCTTGCGTGGTACCAACGGACAGGATCACCAAACGTACCACCCAAGCTCTCTCGGCACTTCAATTCAAGAAGGGATTGAAGAGAGAAAAAGGAATTTACCTGACCATCTCAAAAGAGTACAAAGACGAGGAGTCACCAAAGCCAAGCTTACCGACAGAAGTGCAAGTTGTCTCAAATAAGTCCCATGAGGTGATGTTTGAGGCGTCACCAAAGTCAAGCTTGCCAACGAAAGTACAAGCTATCCTAGATAAGTCCCATGGGGTGATGCATGAGGCCCACCCAAATGGTTACCTCCAAGGAGGGAGGTGGACCATGAAGTTGAGTTGGAGCTCGACACAAGACCACCAACAATGAGCCTTGATCAGGTGGAAAGGCCGAGCTAGTAGCCTTGAGTAGGCCAAGTAGCCCTTTACCAGAAAGGACCAAGAAGGGTTAGAGCATGATGCCCTTGCTCAAAACCTCCTTGCCCTCATCAAGGAAGGAAAGACTAGACGATTTTGGCTAAGTGACGAACCACTCTATGCCAAGTAGAATCGCATCTTTGTACTGAAGTGGGGGAACTTAAGGAAGGAGCTAATCAAGGAGTGCCATGATTCTCTCTAGGCCAGACACCCAGGAATGAGGTGCACCCTTACTTTGATTAAGTCAATCTACTATTGGCCTCAATTACGGGATGATGTAGAAGCTTATGTGAAGACTTGTCTTGTATGCCAACAAGAAAAGATAGAGCAGCATGCACCCAGAGGCTTGCTAGAGCCGCTGCCTATTCTAGAGAGACCATGAGAGAGTGTCTCTATGGATTTCATCACTTGCTTGCCAAAATCAGAGGGCTTTGGCAGCATTATTACGGTGATTGATCGCTTCAGCAAATATGCAACATTCATACCTGCCTCAACGGATTGCACGGTAGATGAGACGGCACGCTTATTCCTTAAACATGTTGTGAAGCATTGGGGGATTCCATCCAATATAGTGAGTGATCGAGACCCACGATTCATAGGGAAATTTTGGACGGAATTGTTCAAGTTGTTGGGATCGGACTTGAACTTCTCTACAAGCTTTCATCCTCAAAGTGATGGAAAAACAGAGCGCGCTAACGCATTGCTGGAGTTGTATCTCAGGCACTTTGTGAGTTCCAATCAACGGGATTGGGCAAAGCTGTTGGATGTAGCCCAATTTTCCTACAATCTGTAGAGAAGCGAGTCCACCGCAAAGAGTCCCTTTGAGATCGTCATGGGGAAATAACCCATGACTCCCTATGCCTTGGCCACGAGTTATGAAGGGAAGAGCCCTGCTGCCTTCAAGTTTTCCAAGGCATGGCATGAACAAGCGGAGTTGGCCCGAGCCTATTTGAACAAGGTGTCTAAGAAGATGAAGAAATGGGCTGACAAGAAAAAGAGGATGGTGGAATTTCAGGAAGGAGATTTGGTCTTAGTTAAACTATTGCCCCAACAATTCAAGTCCTTGCGGAAGGTTCATAAGGGGTTGGTGTGGAAATATGAGGGACCGTTTCCTGTCCTCAAGAAAGTCGGTAAGGTGTCATACAAACTGCAACTCCCTCCAAAGCTTAAAATCTATCTGGTCTTTCATGTAAGTATGCTAAAACCTTTTCATGGAGACAAGGAAGACATGAGTAGGGGAGAATCCAAGAGGGCACCTACCGCAGTGGTAACCTCCTTTGACAGGGAAGTGGACTCAATTTTGGCGGACCGTTTGATCCGACGAAGGGGCGTATCAAGTAATAGGGAATACTTAGTCAAATGGAAGAACGCCTCGGATGAAGAAACAAGTTGGGAACCTGAGGATTCCTTGTGGAAATTCAGAGATGCCATAAAGAGGTTTCAACTTGAAGGCACGACGAGGGCGTTGCAAACTTGAGTGGGGGAGGGTGTCACATCCCGCACGAAATGTCCCTAAAAATCCAAAATAAATGGTGGTTTCCTAAAGGATCTAAACTATTCTACATGGAAATTTCTAGAGTTGCCTAGAGATGTCTAGAAAGGGCTAGAGTTGGATGGACTCAACTCAAGCTTGAAGACCCTAGAATGTTCTAAAGCACGCTAGAGAGTGCTAGAATGGGCTGGAATATTCTAGAGTATGCCGGATGGTTTAGGAAGGATATAGAAGCTGCTAGAAGCTTACGGAACATCCCAGAATGTGGCTGAAGGAACTAGACAAACCTAGAAGACTCTCGAGTTGGCTAGAAGGTCCTAGAGCCTTGTGGCATATTGTACATAAACCTAGAACACTCTTGTACATTCTAGGCTTAGAATAATCTAGAAAGGTGTGGCATAGTCTTAAGCTTAGAGCCACACTATAAATAGACCTATTGGTCTTCATCTGTAATCATCTTGGGAAATCTTGGGAATTCTTAGCATCTTGTAACATAAACTCTCTCTAGAGCAATACAAAGCATTCTTTACAAACTCTCTTTCTAGTTTCTTTGGAGTTTCATTCGAATTTAAAGGTAGGCTTAGTACAACAGATGGTGCTAAGTGGCGCATGATCGATACTTGAAAAATTGAGGTCGTGACAAAAGGCACTTCAATTCAACCATTTATGGACGAGGTAGATGATTATGCTCATGATGTAGCAGATAAGTAACATAAGCAACCATATAGTATCGCTAACGATTTGGCATTCTTAAAGGTATACAGATGGAGACTTAGTTTCTTAGGTATTATTTATGGCAATCTATTAAGGTGTATGAACTTTCTAGTTATTATAAAGCTATCACTTGTGATGAGTCTACTCAATGGTTGGTTGCTATAAATGAAGATATTGAGTCATTTCTTATGAATAAATTTTAATTGCTCATAAGTACACAAATCATTAATAGACTAATGATAAGTTACCTTGAGGTCGTGTCTAAATGAATTGGCCGATTGTTTTAAAAAGTCAAATTATTTTCTAAATTAGTTAAGAAAAACAATAATCCCAAACACTATCAATTGCTGATTGGTAGAACAAAACTAAAAATTCTAAATTGAATTAATATATAAAGATTCAAGTAAATTAAAGCAAATGAACTAAATTATAGCCTAATTAAGTATGATAGATGAATATGATATTTTAGTAAGCATAATCAATCATAGAGAGAACAAATTAAATGTTTAAAATAACAAGTTATATTTACTTTTTTTTAAATAATCAAACCCCTATGGTTATAGTGAGTCCACACAATTCTAAATTAATCAATGACTTCTTAGGTTTGGCTTGTAATTGATTAATTAAAAAATTAAGAAAAATATATAAATCAAGATCCTCATTTAATTAATGACTTCCTTGGTCGGGCTTGAAGTTAATTAATAGGTAAATTTATTGTAAATATATTCTTTAATTATAAATTAAGATTTTATCTATCATTAATTTATTCCTTAAAATATTTTTAACCATCTAATTTAATCTCATTTAACAAACGACTACCTTAATCAGGCTTGATATTGATAAATGAAATGAAATTAAACTCTTATTCATTAATGCATAATTGACCATAGATGATGCTTCTAATGCTTATTTCTAAAATATTTTCTTTATTCATAAATCAAGAATTGATCCATTGTTAATTTATAATTAAAGATTTTAAAAATGTAAACAAAAAATAAATAAAACTATTATTTATTCAAACCTTAGTCTTTTTAGGTCTAGGGTGCTATTTGATTGCTCCAAATATTGTTTCTTCGTGTGTTATCTCTTTTGAAGCTAATAGTATTTGAAATATATTAAAATATACATATGATTCCAAAAAATAGATTTATATTAATAATAAAATTAAATGCTATAATGAAACATATTCATTCCAAATAAGCATAGTAAACTCTTGGAATATTAGTGTTTTTGAAGCACTTATCAATTTCCTAAGAACCATACATGGGAATTGGTGAAGTTGCCTAAGTGCTAGAAGATTGTTGGAAACAAATGGGTCTTTAAGAAAAAGGAAGTTATACCTGAGGTTGAAGTAGCTATATTCAAGGCTTGTGTTGTTTCAAAGGGCAATTGTTAGAAGAAAGGTATTGACTTCAATGAAGTATTTTCACTAGCTATGAAACATTTCTCCATTTGTGTGTTGCTTACTATTTGGTATCATTCAGCTGATAGGGATGCAACTCGGGCAACATGCATCACCCTACTATGGAATGAGTTGATAGCTTTGTTACACTAGAGGTCATATGATGAAGTAGTGGTCCACAATCTATAAGTAGCGAACTAATCCATGGGGATAAAGATGATCCAATTTTAGAAGGCTAAAAGTTAATTCAGTATGTTACGACTTGAGGAATGCAGTCTGTTGGACATAGCCTGGTCTTTGGGCTATCCAAGTCCATTTTTGACAATTTAGGGGTAACTACTTGAAGAGAGTGACCTATATTAATATGTTATTTATAGTTTTGTCATGGGTTTACTTTGACACACCTTGGATAGAGTGCCTTATTGTAATGATGATACATGACTCTTATATATGTGTATGTACACACACACACTATTAGCATTAATAAAGGATCTTAATTTGCATCTCTCTAGCTTTTCTCT
Organism: Hippophae rhamnoides; assembly: GCA_033030585.1. NCBI lineage: Eukaryota > Viridiplantae > Streptophyta > Magnoliopsida > Rosales > Elaeagnaceae > Hippophae > Hippophae rhamnoides. The sequence goes on along the minus strand of CM065430.1, from coordinate 47,081,786 downwards.
AGAAATCCTAACACATTATCAATTCCCTAATTAATTGGCGCCCTACCATAGAGCCTTAAAATTTTCTAGTATTTTGTAATAATTTGAGACCTTTCACTTTATATTTAAGGAAAATAATCCCATTTCATAAGGAAATATAATCCATTCAGAATGGCTAGCCATCACACTCACTTTGAATCGAGAAGGATCCAACCTAATAGCAACCCAATTCACCCCACCCTTGAGTTCGACCTCAATGACCATATACTACATGTTTCACCCCTAGTAAACATCCCACCTTGTGTTGGGGTATGACACAGTTCAACCTTTAGCTATCAAAGTAGAAAAAAGATGACAAGGATGATTCCTGTGCATCTAGTTCAATTAGTTATAGTTTTAAAGATGCATTTTTTGAAAGGGTTGCAAAGATGGAAGAAATTGAACAAGAAGTAGCAAAGCTACAATGAGCATCTCTCATGAGACCACACAATCTAAAGAAATCCAAACAGGTCTCTTGCGAACCTTGAACTCATTACAACCTATATCGGCCTAATTCTATATATGAGCAACCCACACCTACAACTCCAATTCAAGAACCTACATAAATGACATACCATCATCCCGACCACATAACCTCTCACTACTTATTAGAATCACATGGTTTGGAAACCTTTACTACAAAGGGACCTCAAGTAGAACTTAAACTTTCCAATAGTGATTGAGATGAGAGGCTTAAAAAGATGGAAGAACAAATGACCGACCAACTGAAAACCAAGGAAAACTATGCCTCTTAAATGATTTAGAGGTTGTTTGCGACCAATTATTGTTGTCCCATTTTTTCTGATGATATAAAGTTAAGGGAGGAATAAATGGTATATTGAATTATCTCTAAAAAGCATCAAGAATTTCAAAGAGTTGGACAAGATCTTCATAGCAGCTATGTATGAAAGAAGCCTAGCAAGAAGGAATCACATAATCTATTCTCCATTGTGAGAGAAAATGATGGAACAATGAAGAGTTATATGAGAATATTTAAGATAGAAAATAGAAATATCATAATGTCCCGACTTTATTGTTATTGAAGCCTTTATAAACAGACTTAAAAAGAACATTGGTCTGTACATAGAGATGATTAAAACTACCTCACGTTCTTTTGGTGCAGTCTATGAAGAGGTCCAAAAGTTCATTAACATGGAAAAAGAGTTGAATTCATCAAGAACTTTGGTATTTAAACCTTCAAAAAAATCCACCACTATTAAAAAAAAGTGATGAAAGGAAACCATTCATCGATAGATGTCCAAACCTATACCATTTTGAGCCAATTGTGATACCCAAAGGATGGATTAGGATTTGAGGGAGAACTTTTTCTTCTTTTTGGGGACCACTATTACAAGTAATGTGGCCACAACCCATAAGGGCTACTCAGAGAGACCCTTACAAATATTGTGCCTTCTAAAGGGACACTAGTCATTGGACCAGAAATTGTAGGCATCTTAAGTGGAAGATGAAGTGGCTTTTGTCCAACGAACACTTGGAGGATTTTGTGGAAGGAAATAGAGGTCGTAGATAGGATAGCATAGAGATGAATTTATGAGGCTGTATATATGATCCGTGTAATTCATACCATTCACGGTGGTCCCACCATGTGAGGCCACACCTATAATTTACAAAAAAGGTATTCTTAGAATGCTAGAGATATGCATAAACTAATTTATACATTGAGATGACATGGACCAGTGCTCCTTATTGTTTTTGAGAAAGGGAGGTCTTACCACCTCACAATGATCCTTTGGACATCATAGTTAAAATTGAACGTGTGGGTTGGGTTAGAGAATTTTTTTGATCTTTTCTCTTGAAAACCATAAGACATGCCAAGTATCAATCTTGAGATTATTTCACATGAGCTGAATGTCAATCACACCAAAAAGCTAGTCTAATCAAGGTAAAAAGGTTTGCATGAGAAAAAAGAGGCATTATAAAAAACAAAGTCAACTTTCTAAAATGTGTGGGTTGGGTTTGAGAGGTCAAGTGCCCAACGTAGTTGTCAAATGTTGTTTTAGCAAACAAGGTGGGATGAGGCCATTAAATGTGCGTTCATTTCATAGATGTTAAGATAGCCAACCCAAAGTAATGTTTTCCCTTACCCAACATTGATTAGTTGATAGATGCAATATTTATTTTTGAAATAATGAGCTTATGGTTGCATACTCGGGATACATCAGATCCAAATTCACCTTAGGGATGAAGAACAAACAATATTCATATAGAAGAAATAATATTTTGTTATGCCAAGATGCCTTTTGGCTTGAAAAATGCCAGAGCTACTTATCAAAGGTTGGTAAACAAAATTTTTAATGCCAAATTGGATGAAATATGGAAATTTCATTTGATGACACGATGATTAAAACAAAATAGTCAGAAATCATGTCTCAGATCTTGAAGAGATCTTTGCTTTAATGTGATGCCTTGAAATGGAACTTAACACAAAGAAATGTGTATTTAGAGTAACCTCAGGGAAGTTCTTAGGTTATTGATGGACACACGAATTGTGTTAAATGAATATGTAAGTATACACATCACAACAAGTAATATAATGATAATAAAGGATCGTTCCCAATGAGATTATGTTATAAGAAACTAATTTTTAAAACTAAAAAAATAAAAATCAATTTTTTTTTGTGTTTTTATATTTTAAGAAACCAAAATTAAAAGAACTAAAAATAAATAGCAATAATTAATTAAATTAGAATTGAAAACTAAGAAGATATATGAGAAAATATTTAAGAATACTTAATCCCCCAATTTTCTAAACATATGAATCACTAAAACCCCAAATATAATTATCAATCATTTACATGATCAATTGAATCTAATATAGCATTTATTCATCTCTCAAGTAAACTACACATTATTTAGTAACTCACCTAATCACACTTTCATGCTAATTAAATTGCATACTACTCATTAAGTTCATCAATAATGGATTATATACATAAAAATCATACATATCTACCTAGAAACTATGGATATTATTTAGTCAAGAAAAATAATTAGATAATTCTCCCAAATCTATTTAATTGCTTCAATAGATTAATTATTGGCCAAATAATTAATAGTACAAAAATTAGATTAAATAGTATAATTAAATTGAAATCATAATTAGGGTAAAATATTAGATCATCACATGGTGAAAATTGAGTTCATAAGACCTCTAGATTAATAAACTAACTAGACATAATTTTGCTCATAGAGCTCAAATTTTTCATAAAGAAAGATATAAAAATTGATAAAGAAAGGAGACTAAGAATAAATACAATCAATCTCTTGAATCTCCACCAAAATTGTATATTCTTTTGATTTTTATGTGTTTTTCTCTCTTCTTAGCTCCAAAAACTGATAAAAATTATGTTAATTACGGATCATTAGGGTTTATGAGGGGTAATTAGTGGGTTAAATATAACTCAGATGAAATCTAGTCCGTTAGATTAGCTTTAGATCAAGGCCTGAGATGAAAAAGAGGAACGAAAAATTTAATGGGTGAATTATAGTGCAATGCATGGAAGGGAGGACTGGTATTGCTCAACGCTCATTGAGTTTATAGCATATGAAAATCTGTGATTCACTGTTGTAGGCATGATGTACATTTGGAAGGAGTGGATGATTAGCATGATGACACGTGGAGTGAGCGTTAACCGTGCAGAAAACTCAAAAGGAATGTAGTATTTACATGTATCAAAATACTACATCACTCTATACATGCGGCTTTGCATTATTCACCTGCTCCTATTGTGTGGCATCCATATGGTTGCTTCTGATTGGTTATGCGTTAAAAATTCATAAAAATTTCAAAAAAATCCCAAAAATTATGTTTTCACCCATTTTTCACTAAAAGTTTTTATTTTAATATTTTTAACATTACAAATACTACTTATTGAATAAAACAAGTAAATATTAAGTAAAAACGTGCACTGATGACTTTAATTTCATAAAGTCATCACACCCCAAACTTAACTATTTGTTTTTCTCTAGTAAATCCAAGTCTAACTAAATAAAATGATATGGGCAGTATATTCATATATATATATATATATATATATATATATATATATATATATATATATATTAATACATGCATAATTAGCAAAAATTATTATCTTCAAAAGTCTTACAATTCTATGGCAATGAGGTTCATATATTCATCAATCAACGTTCCATTATATGCAAGGTTTTGATGAATTGATTTGTATGTGTGTGTTACATATGATATAATCCAATGCACTCGTGAAATCAACCTATATAAGCATGCTAGTCAATTCAATCTTAGAACAAGTTTCATAAGTCTATTTTTCACATTCCTCTCCACTAAAAGAGATATGCACTTAGCTAAATATTTTACATGCTTGTAATGCAAGGCTTAGGCGGGGGTCAATGAATGAAGAAATTTAGGCTCTTTCCGTATCTTAGCTTTCTTTTTATTCATCATGCACTTTTTAACTGCAATTGAGCTTTAACTTGATATTTAGTACACCCACTCTTTTCATTCTTTTCATATTTTTTTATTCCACATTTTTTTTGTAACTTTACAACACCCTCAAACTTATTAGCAATCTTGTTTTTAGAGGGATAATTGTGTTGTGAGTTTTTTTTACTTTTTTTTTTATTTTTTTATAGGGTGCATTACATTTCACCTCACTCTATAGCAGAACACATGATTGTATTTTTTTTTCCTTTTCATGCAAGTTAAAGGTGCAAAGGTAAAGATAATGTTTATTGGTTAAGCAAAAAATGTGACTTAAAGATATGGAAAGTTCTTTGTTAGGTTTAAATGAGTGACTATGAATATTAACAATAGTTAGCTTAAAAGGTTCAATTGATTCTAATAAGGCCTAAATAATCTCTTTTACTAAATACTATCAATGATTTTGCCTAAAGGGATGATCCAATAGATTCTAAAACCTGGTAGATCTTATCAACTTGCATAACTCACTATAAATTTTCTCTTAATAAGAACACCAAAATCAGTCATGAACATGTGCATAAAAATTGAATTAATCCAATCAAAACTAGCAAGCATATCACATGATTAATGTAAGTATCTTAACAAGTATTTTACATTCCTTATCCTAGTCATGACAACAAGTTTTTATCATTGAGTTCATATATTTCATATCAAGAATGCATGAATGCATTTAGTTTTCATATGCTTACCAATTTCTATCCAAATCATGATTAAAAACTTTATAATAAAAAAATAAAAACAATTCCTTAGAAATTTATATTGCATACTAAATACTTAAGTAGAGAATGAAGTTTCTTCCCCTAAACTTAAATTGCATATTGTCCCCAATGTGCACATATAAATATGGAAAATTAAAAGGAAAGAAAACTCCCTTAGCTTTGGCACACTATATTTGTTGTTGAAACTGCTCAACCTTGTTATGTCATTGCTCTCTACTTTATTCATCTACAAAACAAAAATACTGAAAATATAAGTAAAATAACGTTGGGCTGTCTCCCAATAGCTGTCACATTTAACGTCCTTGACTAGATAGTCATATCAAGTCCTAAGGTACATCCTTCTGTGTCCATTTACTTTTGAGCTTGTCCGAAAAAAAATTGAGTCTTGATTTGTTGAATAATACTTTATGTTCCAATTTAAAAAGACGGTGCTCAATTATTTTATCATGCCATATTTTTGTTTTCCTTTTGTACTTTTTGGAATTCTTTTATGCACTCCACCATAGCTCATCTAATTTGTGTATTTTCAGCATCTATTTCAAATCTCTATTAGACTCTTCTTCTTGCCCACTTAATTGGGGATGATAGGAAAAATGTGTGAGGTCTAGCCTTGGTGGTTCTTCAATAGATGGTTTGAACTTAGATCCAATCTCAAGACATTCCATAAGTGCATTTGATACACACATTACCAAAAAGTACACACAATTCACAATATCAACCTTTGATTCCATACTTTCAAAGTTAAAACAAGTTGGGTTGTTTTGTAGTGAGTTTATGTCCTTGTTCAAGACATTATCTATTAAAGTCTTAAGTGTGGGCGAATCAATAGAGTTTTTTAAGCTGTCATCACAATCAGTAACATTTATCCTTAAGCATTCATTAACATTATCAATATAAGGGGGTTCAGATGCTCTAAAAACTTTAAATCTTACTTATTCATCTTGCACACTCATTGTAAGCTCATCCTTTTTTACATAAATTAGTATTTTTTTGGTTGCTAAGAATGGACGACCAAGTATGATAGGAATGTTATGGTCCTCTTTCATGTCTAGTACAATGAAATCTATCAGAAACATGAACTTGTCTACTTTTATTAGCACATCTTCTACCACACCCTAAGGTCTTTTAATTGATCTATCTACCATTTGTAATGTTACTGAATTGGGTTTGACTTTACCAATCTTAATCTTTTGAAAATCAATAATGGCATAAGGTTAATGTTGAAACCTAAGTCATATGGTGATTTCTCAAAATGGACGTTCCTAACAGTGTAAGTGATGTCAAAACTACCTGGATTTTTCAGTTTCTGGGGTAGTTTTCTTGCAAGGATGCCAGTACAATTTTCAGTCAAGGTTATTATTTCATTATTTTCAAGCCTCCTTTTCTTAGATAGGATGTACTTTAGAAATTTGGCAAAAGAAAGAGTTTATTCAAGTGTATTTGCAAATGATATGTTTATATGTAGCTTCTTAAAGATTTCCAGGAATTTTGAGAACTACATATTTGACTTTTGCTTTTGCAGTTTTTGAGGGAAAGGAATAGTAGGTTTGTAAAGATTTCTCTTTTTTGGCTATATTATTTCCTTTATATTACTCTCCTTATCCACTAGTTTTTCATCATCCTTATTAGTTTCCGGTTCTTTCTTATCCCTTTTAGTCTCATGGTCGTTCTCATCCTTTAAAGTTTTACCACTCCTCGGAGCTATGGCATTGCGATGCTCTTTACCTTCTCTTCTTGGGTTTATAATTGTGTAACTTGGAAGGTTTATTAACTTGAGGCCTTTGACTTATGGCCTAGGCAAGTTGCTCCATTTGAGTCTCTAAATTTCGAATTGAAGTTTCTTGAGTGAACACTTTTGCAATTACTAGTTGGATGAATTCTTTCATCATCTCCGTTAAAATATTTGTATTGTCCTCCATAGGTAGCTTGTTCTCTTGGGCTTATGATTAATATGGTTGTTGATAATTAGGTGGTGGAAATGATTGATAGTTGAATTGGTTACCACCTTCATTGTTGTTATTACCCTAAGAAAAATTTGGATGTTGCCTCCATCCTGGGATATATGTGTTCAAGTATGGATTATTGTTTTGGTTCACACTACCCACATAGAATGTTGATTCAGGATTATCTAGTCAATTATCAAACTAATAGGCTCCACCATAAAACACATAAGACACCTATGAATCTTAGAATTTGTTTATATTTGCTGGCAAGTTTTGAGCCTTCAAAAGGTTCACTAAGAATGACACTTGAGTTGTAAGTACCGTGACATTATGGCTACCATTCTATCCATTGGCCATTGATAATTATTGCTAGCCATTTTCTCAAGTAAATCATAAGCTTGATTATAAGATTTGGCTAGCAAAGCTCCATTAGCGGATGCATCAACAATGGTTCTTGTTTAAGCATTGAGATCATTGTAGAAAGTATCCATTTGAATCAAATGAGAGATACCATGATGATGACATTTCCTTAACAATTCCTTAAATCTTTTACATACTTCTTACAAAGATTCTCCTTTATATTGTTGGTCGGAGGTAATGTCATTCCTAAGCTTAGCATTTTTTATTGGTGGGAAGTACTTCATCAAGAATTTATCCGCCAAATTATTCCAAGTTGTAATAGAATTAGGTGGAAAAGAGTTTAGCCAAGCTCGAGTACAATCTCACAAAGAGTAAGCGAATAATCTAATCCTAAATGCATATTCGGTCACACCACTAAATTGAATCAATCTCCAACTTCAATAAATAATCTGAGATGTAGATGATGATCCTCTGTTGGTAATTCACTGAATTGTCCAATTGTTTGTAGCATTTGAAACATCATTGGTTTTATTTCAAACTGATTAGCTTGAATATTTAGCTTTGTAAGACTTGGATTCATCCCTTCCAACATAGATATTATATATTCCTTCATAGCTCTATCCCCATCATCCATCAAAAGTATATAATTGTTCAAGTTTAGCTCATTATTGTTTATTTCTAATAGTCATTTCTTCCACTTCGGTGATAGCTTGTTGTTTTCTTATTAATCTTAGAGTACTCTCGATTTTGGGATCTAAAGGCAAAAATTTATCTTTTACGGACTCTGCCCATGCAATTGACTCACTATGTTTCTAATAGTATTAAATGAGATGTCTAAATTAAAACTAAATATTAAAAATAAATAAATAAATAAATAAATTAAAAATAAAAATAAAATAAAATAAAATAATTAAATTTTTTTAACTAAAATAAATAAATAAATAAATAACCAACTAACTAGATAACTAAATAAATTAAAATTAAAATCATGAAAAATAACTAAAATAAAATAAAAATAAAAATAAAAAGTTAACTTTCTAATATTTATAATTCCCAACAATGGTGCCAAAAAACTTTATCAACATACGAATTGTGTTCAATGAATATGCAAGTATACCTATCACAACAAGTAATATAATGATAAGAAAATATATTTTCCACAGAAATTATCTTATTAGAAACTAATTTTTAAAACTAAAAAAATAATTTTTTTTTGTGTTTTAATATTTTAAGAAACCAAAATTAAATAATAATAATTAATTAAATCGTAATTGGTAGCTAAGAATATATATAAGAAAATATCTATGAATACTTAATCTCCCAATTTTCTAAACATATGAATCATTAAAATTCCCCCAATATAATTATCAATCAATTATATGATAAATGAATCTAATATAACATGTATTCTTCTCTTAAGTAAATTACACACCATATAGTAATTAACCTAATTACACTCTCATGCTAATTAAATTATATACTAATCATTAAGTTCATCAATTATGGATCATATACATATCTTCTTAGAAACTATGCATGTTATCTAATCAAGACAAATAATTAAATAATTCTCTCATAACTATTTAATTGTCTTTATAGATCAATTGTTGGTTAAACAATTAATAGCATAAAATAAAATAAAATAATATAATTAAATTGAAATCATAATTTGGGTAAAATATTATATCATTATATGGTGAAAATTGGGTTCATAAGACCCCTAGATTAATAAATTCACTCGAAATAATTTTGCTCATAAAGCTCATATTTTTCTCTTTTCTTAGCTCCAAAACCTGATAAAATATGTTAATTATGGCTCATTAGGGTTTATGAGGTAATTATAGGTTAAATATAGTTCAAGCAGAATTTGGATTGTCAGATTAGCTTCAGATCAAAGGTTGAGATAAAAAAGAGAAAAATTAACAACGTTAGCCAATAGGAGAGTGACACATGGCAAGAGAAATTTAATGGACAAATCAGATCGCAACTCTTGATGGGGAATATTGGTATAAGTCAATGCTCATTGAGTCAGTGACACATGGTGATCTATGATTCACTATTGTGGATAGTGTGCTGCACAGTTGGAAGGAATGGATGATAGCATGACAACATGTGTTATGAGTGTTGACCGTGCAACGAACTCGGAAGAAACATGGTGCTAACATGTGTCAAAACGCTGCATCATTCTGTACACATGGCTTTTCACGATTCACCTACTTTGATTGCATGGAATCCACATGGCTTACTCCATCAGCTCCCCTACTTGTGTGGCATTCACGTGGCAACTTTTGATTGGTTTTGCATTAAAAATTGATAAAAAAATCCATAAAAATCCCAAAAAATTTCAAAAATTATATTTTCACCCTTTTTCCCTAAAATAATTATATTTTAATATTTTTAACCCTAAAAAATTACTTATTGAATGAAAAGAGTATTAAGCAGAAAAGTACATTGATGACTCTATGAAATTAGTTATTTAGTATCTTTTCATGGGATCAAGGCCAAACTGACAAGATAATGACCCTTGTAAATATTCAGTCACCAAGATGTGTTAAATAAGTTTAGTAGTTAAATGGAAGCATAGAAGTGCTAAGTCGTTTTATCTCTAAATGTATGGAAAAATTCCTACAATTTTTTATATTGTTGAAGAAAAACAAGGATTACTTATAGAGTGAAGAATACATGGAAAAGACACATTTTTGACAAATCCAACATTAATGTAGTTCTATACCTATAAGTGACATTTATAGACAAAGTAACCAGTGCCATTCTTGTGGTTGATATAGAGAGAGGAGGCAATGTCCAATATACTATATGACTCATTCTTTGATGGAAGCACAATAGAGGTATCCTTTTTTGGACAAGGCACCATTTACTATACGGCCTAGCGAAAACTAAGGCATTATTTTGGGACTAACAAGATATTTGTCTTGAAATATCACCTATTGAAGAATTTTTTGGATAAGCCAGATTAATTCAGATGACTTTCTCAAATAGCCATAGGAATGAGGAGGAACCCACAATTGAATTAGATGATCAAGTGGAAGTTTTAATTATGGAAGCTTCAATCTGTGACCTATAGATAGTATATATGGATGTATCTTGTAACTTAAAAGGATCTGGGATAGAAATTATTATACTTACTCCAAGAGGGGGATTAATATAACAATGTGTCTATGTTACATTTTAGGCTACTAACAATGTTATAGAATATGAGGCATTCCTATTGGCACTGTGGCAATTATGATTACTAGAAGTAAAGAAATTTTTAATTTCTTATGACATACGCCAAATAGTTAATCAAGTAAATGATGTTTCTGAAGCAAAAAAGAAAGGATGAAAAGGTATTTGGAAGAGGTAAATTGAGAAATATTAACATTCACAAAAATTCAAGATCAAACAAACACCTAGGGGGAAGTTTGCATGTTGATTCTCTCACTAGTTTAGCATCGACGATAAGTACCAAGTTAAAAAGAGTGATCCCCATTTCATATTTGTCTAGTGCAAGTATCACTAAAGGTGAGGATAAGGTGAGTGAACCAAAACTCACCAGCACCACCACATGCACTTCATGGTTAACACCTTACTTGGAATACCTCATTCAAAGGACTCTACATTTAAGTAGGAAGGAGGTGAAGAAAATAGTGATGAATTCAAAGAACTAAACCATTATCCAAGGATTCCTCTATAGGAAAAATTATGGCAGATTGTGGCTAAAATGCTTATTGATTCAAAAATCATAAATAATTTTGGGAGAGTTGCATAAAGAGAAGTACGGTGCCCATTCGAGAGGAATGGCTTTTTTATCAAAACATCATACGACATGGTTAATACTAGCCTACTCTTTAAAAGGATTCTATTGACCATTCCAAGAAATGTGACAAGTACCAAAGGCATGCCAACATATAACATCAGCCAGTCAATGAATTGAAATTCATCGTTAGCCCTTAGCCATTTCAAAAGTGAGGTTTGGACATTACCTCCCACTTTGGGTAAAAAGAAACTCTTAATTATGACCACCAATTATTCTCAAATTGGATAGAAGTCGAGACATTAGCCAAGATACAAGAAAGTGATGTTCAAAAGCTTATTTGGCATAATATAGTGTGTAGGTTTGGTTTATCTAACAAAATGGTAACAAATAATGGATGATAGTTCACTGGTCAATGCTTAATGTTTTGACAAGAAGTATGAATAAATGTTTTTCACTCCATCCCTTATAGTCACAACTAATGGTCAAGCAAAGTCCTCAAACAAGACTCTTATAAATATATTATGAAAATAGTTAGAAAGAACAAAGGGAAAGTGGTTTGATGAATTACCTAGGGTTTTATGGGAAATGAGAATGACCCCTAGAACAGCTACCGAGGAGAGTCCTTTTTCGCTTGTATATGGTACCAAAGTTGTAATACATTCTAAAATACAAAAAACCACCCTATGCTCTATGATAGAACAAGATAATAATGACGATCTCAAAAAATAATACATTTTGCTAACAAAAAAAAGGGAGAACACTTTGATAAGGATTGAAGGGGAAAAAAAGTCCAAAAATCGTACAACAGATCCATCAAACACAAGAATTTCAACATAGGGGATTGGGTCCTATGTAAGGAGTTGAGCAACAAAGTTGAAACCACTTGTGAGAAGTTTGTAGAAACATGGGAATGTTCTTACCTTATATAGGAAATCACCCTGAATGGTTCATACATAATAGAAATTCAAGAAAGGAAGGAAGAATTAAGCTGGAGTAGTGGCTACCTAAAGATGTATTACTTTGAATAAAATAATATAATAACTGCAAAGTATGGAGTGAGGAGGCCAAATGATCCCCCTACTTGGGATGTAGGTATAAGTGGTGTGACACCCATCCTAAGAAAGGGTCTTGAGTTCAAAAAAGTGAACCCCTATTTGGGGCGTACCGAATGAGTGATGGATTTAATTTCCAACTTGTTTGTCTCCTATCTTGTGGATAAAATAATGTGATAACCCTAAATATAGAGTAAGGAGGCCAAATGGTCTACCCAACATAGGATACATGTATAAGAGGTGTGACGCCCATCCTAAGATTGGGTCTTGAATTCACAAAAGTAAACCCCTTATTTCGGACTTACACTCAAGTTATGGATATAATTTCCAACTTGTCTGTCTCTTATCTCGTGAATAAAGTAATGTGATAAATCCAATTATGGAGTAAGCAGGCCAAATAGTCCCCCAATTTGGGATACAGATATAAGAGGCATGGCGTTTATCCTATGAAAGGATCTTGAGTTCACAAAAGTGAACCCCTCTTTGGGACCTAAAGAATGAGTAATGGATTTAATTTCCCACTTGTTTATCTTCTATCTCACAAATAAAATAACGTGATAACCCCTATGTATAGAGTGAGGAGCCAGTATGATTCCTCCACTTAAAATGTAGGTATAAAAGGAGTGACTCCCATCTTAAGAAAGAATCTTGAGTTCACAAAACTGAACCCTCTCTTAAAAAAATGAAGAGTAGTAAGTATACACATTCGAAAAAGAAAAATTGAATTGTAGGTGAAAAAAGAAACATTGAGAAGTTAATACAAACTATCTCAATCACTTGTACATTACATCTTCAAGAATGGGAATGCAATCCAATACTATTAACAATGGGTGTCTTGTAAGCACTTTTTTCCAATGCTCTTTGTTTCTAATATTAAGCTAATTTGCAAAGGTTATCCCTCTCCTCCTTATATTTATCTCGTTGGGAGCGTGTCTTAAGAAGATCATAATGCAAATTCTCTAAGTCATGTTCTATAGCTTTGTAATGGGCCTTGAGTCCATACATCTCTTGGTCTATAAAGCTTGAAGTTTCACGAGAAGCTTCTACCTCTAATTCATAATCAATCAAGAGGGATAGGGACTAAAGGATACTAATAGAAAGAGAAGTTATATGAAATTTTAGAAAATGTAGTTACTGAAAGAGTTTAAAATGCACTTACATCGAGAACATACCTTGCCATCAAATGCTACATAGTTCCCTTCTCCTCCTTTCGAGCTTTAAAAATAGGTGAACATTCTGTAGGAACTCCAAAGTGATGGTAGAGGTCATACTAAACATGTGAGTTATTGAACTTTCCATTTGTAAACATATGTGCCAGGGTCCTTCGGTTTCCTTACACGATGGAAAACGAGGTCACACCCACTTGAGGACTCACGACCTTCACTTGCATTAGAGATTTTCCACGAGTTGTAGATCCCATCAAGCCCTCACTATTTTGCTTAAGAATGGCCTCAATATTTCCTACTATCTCAATGCATTAACAACATGTATCTAATAGTTTCTTATTTGCAACTCCATACTTGCCCTTATAATAGGGTAGCATTGTGGGTAGTTAGTTCACCTCATCACTAGTGGAGGATGAGGCATTGCGAGCTCTTTTATGCTTTAAAATGGTGTTTAGGCTACAAGAAAAACACAACCCCAACTTTATTAAATTATCCAAAACAACATTTGAGTAGTCCATATTTTATAACAATACTGATTGGTTTTCTATGTAACGGGTCAATGTATAAGGTGTAGACTTAAAATCAAATTTGACTAATAACGAAGTTCAAAATCTGACAGGACAAATGACAAAATCAAGCATAAGACAAAAATTTAAAGAGATATAAATGAAGTATATTTTCAAAAACAATGTACAAATGTATTTACCAAAAAGAGCTTAAATCTATTACAAACGAAAATTCCCAAAGAAGTACAAGAAAAATAAACAAAGTCTTGGTGGTGTAAAAAACAAGAGACAAATCTTGATCATGGGGTGGCTTCGTTGACCTATCCCTTGATGTGGCCTACTTGAGTAGTTTCTTATAAACAATGTGAAGAAATCGGGGTGCTAGTAGGAGGCGTTTTTTTCATACTACTCTAGAAAGCCCGTATAAGAGTCTAGTAGAGGACAATTAGGTTTAGCTTTTCGGCATGTGTTTTCAAACTGCTAATAACAAAGGCCATTCCACTACGATAGGCTTTGGTACGCTCCACTTTAAAGGTGTCCATCATATTAGATTCCAAGATCATTTGATTTATTAGGGATCTCACAAGGGCCTTTCCCCTTTAGCCTTGTCTTCACAGTAGGTTTCTCTCATACCTTGCTGGTAGGAAAAACTATCTTTTTTTTCTTTAAATTTTTATATTTTTCTAGAACATCTCTTTTAATTCTACGAATTTTAGCATCTCTAACAAGAGAGCGTCCATGTCTTCCATGGTCTTTTGATACTTTTCTATTATTAAGTGACCTTTTCGCACCTTGTGTTTATACATCCTGAGTGAGAGTTTGCCTTTTCTAGCCAATATCAAAGTGTAATAAAATAAAAGTGTTAGAAAGTATCAAAGTGTAAAAAATAAAGTGAAGGCAAAAAAGTGGAAAAACGACGTGCAAAAACTTTTAAAGGGTATCGGGTTACCTCTAAGAGATGATCATCCATCATCTCCCTATTGGAAGACTGTGACTCTCTACGTGCTTCTTTGACTCTATCCTATTCTATGTCACTTCCAAAGTGATGGTACAAGTCCTTTATTAGGTCAGGTCACCCAAAGACACCCTCATCAAAGTAAGTAATCAGGGTATTTAGTATCACGACATTCTTTAAAATAACTTAGTCAAATTCAAAGTCATCTATGTCTATGGCATGAATGGAAGAAGTTGAGGGTTCCACATTTTCTCTTCATGGAGGTTCTAGAACAAGGTGGAAGGTTAGATTTTTTAGGAATACAAGGAAGATCGGTTGGTCCTGAGGGTGGATCCTCTTCAATGAGAACATTTTCTTGATGGACTAGATATTTAGTTCGTGAAGGAGAAGATTGACTAGTCCACTACATAGTAGGCTCAAGGTCTCAGGCCCTAGAGATATAGATCTAGTCCTCAAAGTCAACATCTGTATATTCCATGCATGCAATAAATGAAATATGTTAGTATATTATTCATACCATAAAAACTTATGATGTAGCCCACCACTATTAAAGACCTATGTATTGGCTGTAGTAATCCCTTCACATACGAGATGTGCATATAGGTTTATTTATTCATATTTTTGATCTTGATGCTTCTAATCTTCTCTTTCCCATCACATCCCAAACTATTAATGAGTTTGTTGACACAAAATTGAGTGGTGTTGAAGTGGTGATTCCATGTCGTATAGACTAGGAACTCTACCTCGTTATCCCAAATATCACTAGTGATGTACAAATACTTGTTTTTCCAACCCCTACACCATCGAGGAGTTTTAAAACTAGTATGTGACAAAAAAAACTAAAATGTATGCCCTCCCTTTATCAAGGCTATTTTTCTTCAGATTGTATATAGCCCATATTTCTTTCTTCATGAAGTTTATAATGAGTTCCCCTACAATAACAGAAAGGTAAAGAAGAGTTTTCCATCAATTGGGGTTAACATGAGCCAGACTAATGGTGAATGTATTCAGGGCACATGATATTATTGGTGGGATAGCAAATCTAGGACCTACTTTGAAGGCAATAGAGTGAATGACATATCACCTCGTAGCAGGTCATCTATGTTGCAAAGATGGCGTGGTATAATATCACCTCAAATCTTGGTAGACTGTTATAATATTTTCTCATGTAAGCTAAATCATTAGTCTAGTTCAATGGACATTTTCTCGATATGATGTTTGTCCTTAGTTTGATGTGCGTGCTTTCCTTTTGATTTGTAATTTTTCTTTTTGTGATGTTTTTGCATCATCATAGGGATTCTAATTAGAGGTATTGAACCTTGTGAATATAGAGTGGATGATAATAGTGAGTTGGAGGAAGTGGGGAGAATCAAAATACTCTTTCTTCCTAAATCTCTACCAGGATTTGATGTTGTGTCTTGAGGTCATTTGGGTTCATTATGACATGAATGGGTATTAGCAAACTCCTTGGAGTGCTCCCAAGGTGTCCCAATCCTAATCATGGGAACACTTTTTGTACAACCAGTGGAAGGATCAATGGATAATATTTGAGGAACTAATTTTTTCCCTTTTCAAAAGTCATGCTAAAAACCAAAATAAGACATGGTATAAGTAATTACCTAAGAACGAGCTAACTATTTGAAATACAAACTAAATAAAAGAGATGGAACGGCTTGAAAATGATTGAACAAACTAAAAATCTAAGGAAGAAGTGAAGGAGAGGGATAAAATTCTTCTAAGAGACTCAATTTCTTTAAGTGAAAATCAATCTAAGCTCGGGAAAGATGGCTAAATGTTAAAAAGTTTTAACTATTTATAAGGGGCCCAAATCAATTATACTATAGGAGTTATGGGAAGTTGAGTAGTTAGAAAAGTTACTCTTAAGAGGAAGATGAAAGGTTCTAACTGGTTCTTAAATATTCTCTTGACTTCCTCAAAGTTAAGAGAATATGAGAGTTAATATTTGGTATTACCTAGCTAGAAGGGATGCGACCCAAGCGATCTACATCATCCCGCTATAGAATGAGTGATGAGCAAAAACCTGCATCGCCGATCCTGCCAATACTTTGGTTTTATATTTATAAAACTCTCGCAAGTGCATGAATCATTTCATAGAAAATGATAAGTATACTCCTAAGGTCGATCTAAGGAAGGAATGTATGTGGTCTTTAACTTATTATTCAAACTTTTAAAAAGAAAATTAAATCCTAAACATCCTGTCACGATATTTTGGTTTTTGTGTTTTTAATCTACTGATATAAAAATAAACATAGATTCAATAAACATTTATGCAAATTTTATCATTTATAATAGTGGAGTATTTATGGATGTAATAACTAAGTTAATTATGCTTGCTCATTTTATTTAGGTTATTAAAGATATGAATTGATATTTATTGATTCTCCCTTTTTTGTATGAATACCACCTTTGGTGGGGTTAGATATTCTTTGTTAACTAAACAAATAAATTAACACCTATGGGTGGGATTGATAACTAATTTGATTAATTAAATTATTTCCTTTTTCTAAGAGATTGAAAATGAACTATTTAAATGCAACCTTTGGTGGGGTTAGACAGTTTAAACATTATTCAAGGTGTCCAAATTAAACCTAAGCATTTAATTATCCGAATACTAACTTTCAAGTTTTAAAACCACTATTGAAAACATGTTGTCAATACATTTTCAGATAAAAATTCTTATAAAATCTTTTGAAATAGAGCTTCACTCTAACTACCGGGCGATTGTACCAACAAATAAAAGAACATTGCTCTAAATCAGACCGGATAACTAAACCTTAAAATATAATTTTCATATTTAAGTTTGTAATGAAAAATAATATATTTCTCTCTAACATTCTTAATATAAAATCTTGAATAAAAATAAAATCAATTCATTTTAGAGATTTTTACCTATTTAATATTTTGCAAGCATAACAACGTTATTATTATATCATGTTTACAAACAACCAGCAATGTTAAATTTAATCACAGACAAATTAAATATAACATATAAGAATAAAGCATAAAAAATAACTATAAAGAAAATAAAATCCTTACAGTACTTCGATGTTATTCCCGTTGCTGGAAAACCTCCAAACGAAATTTGCATTCCCATTTATTGAATCAAAAAGAAAATAAATTACAAAAACATAACTAGTTCTTCTCAAAAAGAGAAGAACTCTAAAAATAAGAAAAACTAACTAAGAAAAGCTAAAAACTAAGAAAAGCTTAAAAGCTAAGAAATGAGGGAAAGAAAGAGAAGATAAGATGTGTTTTGAGGTGTGTTATGAAGTGAAGAGAATGAGGGTATTTATAGGTGATGATGGGTAGAAAAAGTGGGTAAAAAAATGATAAAAAATAGTGGAAACGTGGAGTAGTGAAATTGATGACGTCAGCATGATGTGGGGCACAGATGGCAGCGACGCGCGCGGGACTGGGCGTCACGATTTCCTCTTTTTTGACATTTTTAAATTTTTTGGCCTATTTTGTCCAATTTTTTCATATTTGTTGACCTTTCCTCATTTTTTTATTAATATATTTGTGATGTATTGCTTCTAGTATTCCTCTTAGAGTCTTTAAGTTGCGTTTTTAAGCAAAAATACCTGAAAAACAATGTTCGCATATGTATAAAGAATAAAGGCTCAAAGTGTTATTTTGATGTTGATCTCATGAAAGGAATCGAATGTATAAATTATAAAGATATCATATATAAAAATTATTTTCATGCATAAATCAAACTCATTAAGAAAGAATTTGAAGATATATGCCTTTTACAAATGAAGAAAATGCAATAACTTTTTAGAGAATTATTTCCTATATCTTTCTTTTGTAATTAGCCTTTACTCAACTTTGTAGGCAATATGGGTTATAGTATGTAGATAATACTATATATTCTTTATCTCTTTATTTTTTTTCTGAAGATATTTCTCAATATATATATTTTAGAGAGTCAACCCATGTATAGT
This sequence comes from Hippophae rhamnoides, assembly GCA_033030585.1. Lineage (NCBI taxonomy): Eukaryota > Viridiplantae > Streptophyta > Magnoliopsida > Rosales > Elaeagnaceae > Hippophae > Hippophae rhamnoides. Next base: position 47,062,868 of record CM065430.1, on the reverse strand, counting down.
TTGTACATTTTTTTGGATTTTGGTGAGTGGTTAATTTTGTGGTTTTTCTGTTTGATCTTGGTTTAGGTAAACCAAGGTATGTCTCTTTTTTTTTGTAGCAGTCATGGATGAATGAGATATAAGCATATACTATCAATTTCTACTCAAATCATTTAACTAAGCAAAAATAATAATAATAAATATACGATACTTTATTAAGTTGAGAAAAAATTCATACATTCAATGCTAATACCTATAGAGATCATCTAAAAAATTGAAAAAATAAGAAATGTGTTTGGAGTAGAAAAAATATACGTTTCACTCTAAATAAAGGAACTTATGCTCAAATTATATCTCACAAAGGTAGTCTTCACTAAAAAAAATTCATAAACACCAATTTTGGGTTTAATATAATTTTTACATCTTATCAAGAAATACTAGTTATGACAAAAACTAACTAATTACCAAAAATAATTACAAAATATTTCATGATATGTTCTCAAAAATTAATGTAACAGTACAAAAGACTTATCTATTTACTTAAATTTGATTTAAAGAAATGATAAATTTTTGTGAGAATTTTTTTTATTCTTTTAATTCCAAAAATTACTAAATCACACAAAATAAAACCGAACATAAAAAAGAAAAAATAATAATTATTTTTTTTAAATTGCTAATTATTTTTTTAATTAAGCATGGTAACTTTTCACCACCCCCAACCTAAAACTTACAATGTCCTCAATGTAACAACTGTAAATTAAAGATAAAGAGAAAAGAGAAGAAATATTACCTATTTCCTGAGAATGTGCAAATAGTAATGGAGAAATGCAGGTGCATCCATCATATTCATCATTAAAGTGTACTCTGAGAGAAAGATCATTGTGAACTTAACATCTCGACAAATATTTTTAGTTTTAACAATTTAAAAATTATTCATGTAATTAAACTAAAATAAACAATAAAATTAAGTAAATAAAACAAATAAAAGAAAATTACCTAAAATGATGGGTTGTCTAAATCCCGTCTAGTTTAACGTCTTGTAAAGGCGTAACTTAGAAGATTGCATTTTAAGTAAACCTAATGTCCCTCGTAATTGAGTCAATCAAACTTTATAGGTAAAGACGAGGTTGTCTACTACATACTTTTTCGATCGTGCCTAATGATTTTTAAATTTTTCTGTACTTAAAACTAGGGCATGTTGATAGTTTTAGATAACCTACATCTAGGTGCAAATCAAATAATTAAGGCATCAAAACACAATTGTAACTAGATCAAACAAAGCAACTAACTCCTTAGATTGTAATTAAAACTTTAAAATTTTGGAGATAGTTTTAGAATTTTTTTTAATTTTTTTAGATAAAATAACATAATGAGTATTAACCAAGAGTACTCCCAGGAAAGAATGGTGGGGCAAAGGCTCCTTAAAAACCATCCTCCTAGATAGAGCAACGTTCCCAGGAAAGACTAGTGACACAAAGGCTTCCAAGAACTAGTCTCCTAGACAGAACTCCTTTAGATCTTTACTTTTCGTGCTATTAAAATTAAGTTAATTAAGTTAAGTTAAGTAAAAATTTAAGTTAATTAAGTTAATTAAAATCTAAGTTAATTAAGTTAAGTTAATTAAAAATCTAACTTAATTAAGTTAAGTTAAGTAAAAATTTAAGTTAATTAAGTTAAGTGAAGTAAAAATCTAAGTTACTTAAGTTAATGAAAATCTAAGTTAATTAAGTTAAGTTAATGAAAAATCTAAGTTAATTAAGTTAAGTTAAGTAAAAATCTAAGTTAATTAAGTTAAATGAAAATTAAGATAAAATATAGTTAAAATATTTAATTAATTAAAATAAAATAAAATATAATTGAAAAAGGTAAAAGAAAATAAAATTAAAATTAAAATTAAAATTTTATTTTTTTATTCATATTTTTTTATTTTTTTATATAAAAAAATTAAAATTAAGATAAATAAAATTAAATTAAATAAAAAACTTAAAATTAAATGAAAATTTAAATTTAAGTTTTTATTTTTTTATTTTATATTTTATTTTACTTTTTTTTTATTTTTTTAAATTTTTTTAAGAAAATAATTAAAAAACAAATTTATTTATTTAAGGTTTTTTTACTTCAAATTTCATATTGCAAAATTATTTTACTATTAATTCTATAATTATTTTTATTATTAAATTTTAAAATTATTAATTTTTTTATTATGAAATTTGAAATTTGAATTTTTTTTGTTTTTTAATTTTTTTTTATTTATAAAAAAATTATAATTAAGATTTAAAAAAATAAGAAAAATAAAAAAAAAAACTTAAAATTAAATTAAATTTTTTTTATAATTTTATAATTTTATAATTTTTTTATTTATTTATTTATGTAAATAAAAATATTTTTTATTTATTTGTTTTTAAATTTTTTATGTTTTTTTTAAATTTATTATTATTTTTATTTAAAATTTATTAAAAAAAATTTGTTTTTTTATTCATGAACGTTATGTTTATTATTATTATTATTATTAATTGTTTTCTTTTTTTTAATTTTTATTTATTTTTTAATTTTCATGAATGGTAAATTTTTTTTTGTTTTTGTTATTATTTCAAATTTCAAATTTCAAATTTTTATTATTATTCACGCTGTTACTTTTTATTTTTTTATTTTTTTATTTTTTTTAAATTTTTATTTTTATTTATTTATTTATTAAGAAATTTTAAATTTTTTTTGTTATTTTTTTACCCCAAAAAATAAATCACAATTATTTACATCACAAAAAGTTTTTAAAATTTTGATAAATAATTTAAAAACGCTATTCCTTCCCCTATAACGGCGCCAAAAACTTGATGAGTGAAAACTAGCATCGCCGATCCTGCCAATACTTTGATTTTATATTTATAAAACTCTTGCAAGTGCACGAATCATTTGGTAGAAAATGATAAGTATACTCTCAAGGTCGATCTAAGGAAGGAATGTATGCGGTCTTTAACTTATTATTCAAACTTTTAAAAACGAAATTAAATCCTAAACATCCTGTCACGATATTTTGGTTTTTGTGTTTTTAATCTACTCACATAAAAATAAACATAGATTTAATAAACATTTATGCAAATTTTATCATTTATAATAGTGTCCAAATTAAATCTAAACATTTAATTATCCGAGTACTAACTTTCAAGTTTTAAAACCACTACTGAAAACATGTTGTCAATACATTTTCAGATAATAATTCTTATAAAAACTTTTGAAATAATGCTTCACTCTAACTACTGGGCGATTGTACCAACAAATAAAAGAGCACTACTCTAAATCAGACCGGATAACTAAACCTTAAAATCTAATTTTCAAATTTATGTTTGTATTGAAAAATAATATATTTCTCTCTAACATTCTTAATATAAAATCAATTAATTTTAGAGATTTTTACCTATTTAATATTTCGCAAGCATAACAACGTTATTATTATATCATGTTTACAAACAACCAGCAATGTTAAATTTAATCACAAACAAATTAAATATAACATATAAAAATAAAGCATAAAAAATAACTATAAAGAAAATAAAATCCTTACAGTACTTCGATGCTATTCCCGTTGCTGGAAAACCTCCAAACGGAATTTGCATTCCCATTTATTGAATCAAAAAGCAAATAAATTACAAAAACATAACTAGTTTCTCTCAAAAAGAGAAGAACTCTAAAACTAAGAAAAACTAACTAAGAAAAACTTAAAAGCTAAGAAATGAGAGAAAGAAAGAGAAGAGAAGATGTGTTTTGAGGTGTGTTATGAAGTGAAGAGAATGGGGGTATTTATTGGTGAGGATGGGTAGAAAAAGTGGGTGAAAAAATGATAAAAAATGGTGGAAACGCAGAGTAGTGAAATTGATGACGTCAATATGATGTGGGGGCGGCTGCGTGCGGATTGGGGTACAGATGGAAACGGTGCGTGCAGAAGGCACCAACTGCGCGCAGGGGCACGTGCGGGAGGCACCAGCTGTGTGTAGGGGCGTGCACGTGAGGCAGCAAGAGTTGGTGCGACGCGGGCAGAAAAGGAGCAAGGCGCACGTAGGACTGGGCACGCGCGCGCGCGAGATTGGTCGCGACTGGGCGGCGCGATTTCCTCCTTTTTGACCTTTTTGACCCATTTTGTCCAATGTTTCCATATTTATTGACCTTTCCTCATTTATTTATTAATATATTTGTGATGTATTGCTTCCAATATTCCTCTTAGAGTCTTTAATTTACGTTTTTAGGCGAAAATACCTGAAAAATAATAAAAATACCCGTGATTCCGAAAAATACAAATTTATATAAATATATGATAAAACAAATAAATATATATATATTTTTAATCAATTAATGTGCATAAAATCATGGTAATTTTAGTGCTTTTTGAGCACTCATCAATGAGTTGATAGCTTCGTCACATATAAAGGTTATATGACATGATAGTGGTCCCCAACCTATAACTAGTGACCTAGTCCTTGTGGACAAATTTGATATAGTTTTAGAAGACCAAGAGTCAATTCAACAAGCTATAACATGAGGTATGTGGCCTGTTGGACATGGCATGGTCTTTGGGTTATCCAAGTCCATCTTTGATGACCTAAGGATAACTACTCGAAGAGAGAGACCTATAATGATATGTTATTTATAGTCTTATCATGTGTTTGCTCTGACATACCTCGAATAACACTCTTTTAATGATGACACCTACCTCTTATGTGTGTATGTGTGTGTGTGTATATATATCTTATTGTTAGTATTAATAAAGGATCTGAATTTGTACCTCTCTAATTTCTCTCTAGAAACCTTAACATATTAGTAATTCTCTAAACACTTGATATGGTTGAGTTGTTTAACTTGGAAATAATAACAGCTTGAAATCAAGACAACTTTATTACATGGTCAAATTGAGGAAAAAATATATATGCATTAACGAGAGGGGTTTGTTATTCTAGGTAAGGAAGATCGTGTTTGTTTATTGAAAAAGTCATTATATTGTTTGAACCAATCTCTTAGGTAGGGGTATAATCAGTTTGATTCTTTTATCATTGATGATGGTTTTCTTAGGAATGATTATGATAGTTGAGTTTATCATAAAAGGTTTCAAGATGGTTCATTTGTCTCTTTGTTTCCCTATATTGATGACATGCTTATTGTTTCAAAGAATAAATCTATGATTCAAAAATTAAAGTCTTAATTTAGTGGTGAGTTTGAGATGTAAGATTTAGATGCAATGAATAAACTTTTAGGCATGAAAATATGTAGGTTCAAACAAACAAGCAAGCTTTATTTGTCTCAAAAAAGTTATATTGAAAAATTTCTTCAAGTCTTTAATATGAAAGAGTCTAAAGTTGTGAGTACGTTGTTAGTTGTGTCATTTCAAACTTGCTTTGAATTTGACACCGTAGTCAAAAGAAGAAGAGTGGTACATGTCTTAAGTTCCATATGCTAATTCTGTTGGCAGCTTAATGTACGATAGGTATATACTCGTCCAGACATTTAACATGTTGCTAGTGTTTTTAGTAGTGAAATAGATACTTCATTATTTAAAAGGCATTTCTAATTTAAGTTTGGTATATAATGAGAGTTCTAATACCGGTTGTAGTTTACTGGTTATATGGACTCCGATTATGCTGGTGATTTGGATAGAATAAGATATTTGACATGTTATGTTTTCATTCTTTTTCATTATGCTATTAGTTGGAAGGTTACTTTATAGTCTATAGTTGTTTTGTCCACCATAGAGGCAAAATATATGATAGTAGAAGAAGCAATGGAATAAGCCATTTGGATTAGACGCATTTGGGTTTACATTAGGATAGTTCTATTGGATTTTATAATAACTAGATTGCGATAAATTTGACCAAAAATACTACGTATAAAAAATTATCAAATATATTGATGTCAGATATCACTTCATTTATGATATTGTGTTTCAAAGCACTTTGTTTTCAACGAGAAAGTTACTACAAATAATCTAATTGATACGTTGACCAAGTTAGTTTCAATTAAGGAGTTCAAGCATTGATTGATATTTGTAGCAAGCAATTATCTTTTGGGGTTTTGGATGGCAGACATTTGGTATTTTGAGAAATTCTGCATTTGAAGAAATTAATTTCATTTTTGGGACAAAGTGAAGATTTATTATTTAGGTGACAAAATATGGATGATAATTTGGTAAATAGAACTTCATTTAATATACTTATTGTTCATCTTGTTTTCTATTATTGGGCGAATTCCATCATTCTTAGAATGCCCTGGGTGATATATATATAGCCGTTTGTGAGGAGATTATTAGACACCATTGGTCAAATTCTTTGGATAGCACTGATAATATTTATCACCAGGAAACATTGTGAGAAGGGAATGCTTTGAAGTCAATCAGCCACCGATCCCATTATTCCTATTCCTTTTGGGTACTGTTCATGAAGAGCAGTTCAACGTTTTTCTTCATTCAGTTCAATAAATTGTATTTAGCAAGATTTTGTATCTTATTTATTCTTACGTATTGATTGTATTGTTTGAGGTAGAGATAGTTTGTGAGTACGTAGGATTTGGCTTGTTGATTGTACTATTTGAGGTGGAGATAATTTTTGACTCGTTACAATAAAAAATTAAAAGATTTAATTTATTAAGTGTAACTTATTCTTTTACCATTTATTATTTTATTTTTATCATTTTAACTATCAAATTGAATCCTACAATTCCTTTAAGTATCCCAAATTTTTATCAACGCAAGGAATAGTATCATTTGGCTTACATACCATAAAATGATCTTTTTGTTAACTATTACAAAATGTGGCATTTAAGTCGATATATAAAGTCGATTTTTTCTAAAAATCGACTTATAATCAATTTAAAGTCGGTTAGGTGAAAAATTGACGCTACATATAGCGTCGGTTGACGTGTTAAACTGACACTATAAGTAAGACGTAGCGTCAGTTCTACGTGTCAACCGACGCTACGTAAAATTACTCGTTAATTTTTTTTATTTTACATTATTTTAAAATTGAAATTAAACAATATAATTTTTTCTCCTTTTTTTTAGTCAATTGATTTTTAAAATTTTAAAATTTATAGAATTTTTGTGTATTTTTTTGAATACTTTTATGTATATGTTTTTCATACGTAGTTATCGAATTGACTAAATCCTCGTGTAGCGTCGGTTCAACACACAACCGACGTTATCCACGTGGATTTTTCCATTTCTCTTCTTTCTTCTCCATCATAAACATCATTTTTAATTTGCAACACCCAAAAAAACTAAAAGCCAAGCTTCACCTCCTCTACTCTTTCGCATTTTCCGACCACAATTTCCAATGCCGTTTAGTGAGTTTTCTTCCTCTCCAAATTATCTTCCAGATCTCCTAATTTTTTAGCGAAATACTCAAATTTGTATACCCATTTTCTCACTTATATAATACCTTTTTTTTCTTCATTTCCTTCATTTTTTCACTTCATTTACTCTTGTAAGTATTTCTATTAATCATATGCACTTATTATTCACTTTGCGTTATTTTTTGTATAAATTTTTGTATTATTTATGTTTTGTATTATGCATGTTATTATTTGTTTGGCTGATTTTCTTGGTGGGTCAAGGGAAATTAAATAATATCTGGATGTTGTGGGTTTGAGGGACTATAATTTTTACCGTGAATAAATTTATTTACATATAAATAATTATATTTTATTTAGTAAAAGTAATACAATTTTAAAATGATTAAAATGATGATTTTTTGTATTATGTATGTTTTTGTATATATTCTAGTAATTAGGGAATTCATATATAATAATACCTTAAATATATTGATTGGATACATATTTAATATGCTTAATGTCATTAATAGAAAATAGACAAATATTGGATGTCAAAGTGTAGAATTGAGCAAGATTATATTTCTGGAGTTGAAAGTTTCTTGGAATTTGCTTGTAGAAATAGTAATAATAAAATTAGTATGATTCGATGTCCATGTGTTAAATGTAAAAATGAGCGATTTCATGAAGTTGACGAGGTTAAGTATCACCTTATCCGTAGTGATATTCTTTTGAGTTATAAACGTTGGTATTATCATGGAGAAAATGTTGATAATACTCATGGGGAAGAGATAAATAAGAATGTGGGTCGATTACATACATCTTATCATAATGTACAGACTGAAAATATGTTACATGGTGTTGAAGATGAACTATATGAGGATGATCCCAAAACCTTTAAAAAACTTCTAGAAGATGCTGAAAAACCGTTGTATCCAAAATGCAAGAAATACACTAAAATGTTAGGATTGGTTCATTTCTACAATGTGAAAGCAAAACATGATTTTTCTGACAAGGGATTCACATAATTACTAAATCTACTAATAGATATGTTTCCCGAGGGTATTGAATTACCATCTTCAATGTATGAAGTGAAGAAATCTTTTAGTTGATTTGGCATGGAATATCATAAGATTCATGATTGTCCAAATGATTGCATTCTTTATAGAAAAGAATGTGAGACATTAGATGATTGTCCGATGTGTAAAGAATCGAGATGGAAGCATGCTACAAATGAGAAAACACCTAAGAAAGGCGTACCCGAAAAGGTTCTTTGGAATGATGGTGTAAATGTTTACGATGCACATAAAGAAGAACACTTTAACTTGAGGGGGTCCTTTATGGACAATTAATGATTTTCTTGCCATGAGAACTTATCAACATGCAACAAAAGGTTACAAGGGATGCCCTATATATAGTGATGGCACTTCTACAACTTATCTTGTTCACAGATGAAAGATGTCTTATAGAAGACATAGAATATTTTTTCCATCTAGACATAAGTTTAGATACCAAAAGAAACCGTTCGATGGTGAAGAAGATCATGATCATGCACCCCGACCTTTGTGAGGTGTTGAGATATTAAGGCAATTGAATGGTATGGCATTCAAACGATATGGAAAGATGAAAAAAATACTCACTAAGGTAGGGAAACAAAAAAGGTCAACTAATAAAAGGGGTGAAAATGAAAATGTAACTAAATTAGTATACCATGGTTATTGGAATAAAAAATCAATATTTTGGAAATTGCCTTATTGGAAAGACCTACACATTCGTCACATCTTATATGTAATGCATATTGAGAAAAAATGTATGTGAGATCTTGATTGGTACATTACTTAATATACCTGGAAAAATGAAGGATGGAATTAAAGCAAGACTGGATTTAAAGAAACTAGGCATACGACCTGAATTTGCACCAAGGGTGGAAAATGATAAGAATCAAATATACTTGCCACCAGCATCATATACAATGTCAACAAAAGAGAAGGATGTGTTTTGTAAATGTTTGGTGAGTGTGAAAGTTCTCGATGATTACTCGTCCAACTTAAGAAATTTTATGTCTATCACCAATAATAAACTTTATGGATTGAAATCACGTGACTGTCATATCTTAATGCAACAGTTATTACCAGTTTCTATTAGATCAATTCTTCCAAAACATGTTCGATTAACAATAATATTTCTTTGTTCATTCTTCAATACAATATGCAAGAAATCTATATCAATTGGCGAGTTAAACACTTTACAGAAAGATATTGTAGAGACTTTGTGTCTAATTGAAAAATATTTTCCTCCTTCTTTCTTCGATATAATTATTCACTTGTGTGTTCATTTAGTTTGAGAGGTTCAATTATGTGGTCCTACTTACTTAAGGTGGATGTATCCTTTTGAGAGATATATGCAAATAATATAAATCGACTTGAAGGATGCATGGTGGAACATTACATTGCTAAAGAGGCGATTGAGTTTTGTTCTGAATACTTTAGTAGTTGCAATGAAATTGGGAATCCTATGCAAAATTTGTTCTTAGAACGTCACATGATCCAAGATAAGTGTTATGTTGTGTTAACGCCTCCACAAAAAGAGTTCTACCATTGTGATGCTTTAGAAGATGATAAACCTATGCTTGATACATTATCCAATATTAGTCATTTCTCAAACATATTTCCTAATGTATTTGATGATCTATTTGATGATAATGATTCTTCGTCATGGACTTGAAGTGATTGTAAAGGAATATATGTATACGATCGATCAATAACCTAATTAACCATAATGCATGTTCTATATTGTTCTAATAACTCTTGGATGTTTATATATATATATATATATATATATATATATATGTATGTATAGGCTTAAAATTGTCAATTAATTAATTTAGATTTCATCATTGTTTGCAGATATTTCATGGATCCTAGGGTACCAAAGCTTGTAGATCCAAATGATCCATTGGGTCATTTGAAAAGAAGGGGTTGGGTGAATATACTTGATGCTCCACTTAATCCAGATGATAGAGTACCCGTTCTATTTGATGCTACTCATGATCCAATAGGGGAAAATGGCCAACAATTGAAATCCTCTATTGGTAGACTTGTGAAGTCAAGTATACCAATCAATATAAATGGTTGGACTTAGGTTGATGAAGCTGAAAAGTTGAAAATATGGAAAACCATTTGTGTAAGTCTCTTATATTTTATAACTAATTACATATATTATATCTTTTTGTATTATATCTAATCTTTTGTAATGTGTTTTTATAGAATCGTTATAAAGTCTATGACACTTGGAAGAGTAAGTGTTATAAGATTGCAAATAAGGGGTGGGAGGAATACAAAACTTCTAGATTGGCCAGAAATTATGTGTTTTCATATTTCTAATCACTTGATGAAGTAGAGCTCTACAAAATCCCTGAAGGACACCCCTAGATTACACCTCAAGTTTGGAAAGAGTTCATGGATTATAGACGTATGGATGAATTTCAAATTATTAGGGAAGAACATCAGAATATACAAATGCATAATATTCTTCCTAACTGTGCTGGGAAGTCTTCAATTCCTGAAGTTAAATATAAAATGGTATTATTAATTTGTGTTAATTTATAAATATTTTTATATTTATTTTCCTCAAATTTAAGTTGATGTCATTGTTAATAAATTTATTTAATTTATGTAGGAAGCTAAATTGGGTAGACCGGTTACCCGATCTGAATTGTACATAGAAACAAAGATCCCCAAAACGAAGAAGTTAAGACCAGTGACTAAGAGAGGAGAAGAACAACTAAATAAGTTGGTTAGTAATTTAACTTGACACAAATCCATTATGATTTTTAATAATTGATGTAATAATGTATGATATGTTTGTTTGCTTTATTATTTGTGTAGAGTTTTTCAAGAACGAATATCCAAAAGTGAAATAATCGAATACCGAGGGAGAGATGCTATATATCATGCATTCGAACACGAGAATTCTGGTCATGTTAGGAGAGGTATCCAATATGATGGTTATATGGAGTATTTTAACATTCTAAAACAAAAGCCTTAGATGGTTAGTAAGGATAAGTATAATTAAATTGAAGAAGAACTCAACTCCTTTAAGGCCTCAATGTTAAGTGAGATTTTCACTTTAAAACAATATCAATCACAACACATGTCAAGCATGACATCATACTACAATCAGGGCATACCATATTGGCCAAGCATGCAACCATCCATGCCAAGCATGCCACCCATGCAATCTCATGGTGCCCAACCTATATCCAGTATGGGATATAGTCATCCTATTGGTAATCTCTTTATGCTAGGAATGTAGATGCAATCAGGTAGTGGTTTATTTTCTCCAATGCAATCTATGAAATTTTACCATTAATCACATCACAATGAACGTTTTGATGAGAATGTACTTTCAATAGCTACCCCACATGAGAGTCCTCCTCTAGTTGATGAATTATTTGTTGTAAGATTTTAAGTTTATGTAGATAATTTATTATTTTTATTTTTTATTATATAGTTTATTTATTATATATAATGCTTAATTTTTTTATAGAATATGAAATGTTTGTTGAAACATCCTTTATCAACGGACTGTATTGCTATTGGAACGGTACAACAATTGAGCTCTGATCGGATGATTCGTAATCAATATTTGTAAAATCAATGGCTAATATTAATTGATCAATCATTGCTCCATGATTGTCCAAAATGAGGTTGGACAATATATGGCTTGGCCGTTGATTCAAGTTGTGATAAATTTTGACATGGTACTATTTTTTTACTTAAAAGATAACATTTTTTTACTACTATTATTTTTTTTATTCTTTTATTGTTACTAACATACATAATACTTCTTCTTTAGTCTATTATCCTAGAACTAGTAAATGCAGCACATTTAAGAGATACGAAACAAGTATCTCGTGCTAAATCTATGGCTAGTGGTCAATCATTGCGCACTAAGTCATTCAAGAAGAAGCCTTGAAAAAAGTATAGTTATAATTATGCTTTAAACTTCAGCAGAAATCTTAGCGCTTTGATGACTATTGTTGCAAGGGAATCTAGCATAAATGATGGATGGACTGTGCCACTTCCTATAGAAATTTTTGGTGTAGACATCGTCCAAACATATATATCGATCGAGTGTATATTGTAGCTATTTGAATATCAAATGATCAATTTAAGTATAATTCAAGTGTGGACAAGGTGAGTCATTAATCAGTAAATAACTTTTATTTATATAGAACATATATAATTATATTTATATTATCTAATTATTTATATATATTTATTTTATATAGGGCATGTTATTATCGACTTCAACATAATCACTCATCACATTTAGCAATGTTCTATGATTCTTCATTTTCCAATCAATATAAAAGTTATATACAGTTTAACAAACATACCTAAATCTTGATTTTAGGTACAATTGACAATTGTACCTAAAAAACTTTTAGGGATCGTTAACGATTGTACTTAAAAATTTTACAAATTTAAACCTACATTTCCATTCACATTATACAACATCCCTCCCTTATTCAAATTGCCTTTCCATATCATGCCAACCCAATCCCATTACCCCACCCCATGTGTTGCTTGCCCAGTCCACCTCGTGCACCTCTCTTGCTTGGAAGTTGTCCACCACGTATGCTACCATGCATCAGTCATCATCCGTGTGCCACCAAGTGGTTGTCGCCCTTCTTGATCACCTCCTCTGATATATTTCCCTGTAATAATTGTGTTCTTCTATATTTTCATTTAGTTTTTTTTTTCTTTTTTAATAATGTACATTACAATATTTTAAAAATTATTTATGTTTTATGAATGTGAAATATGAGTTCCTATGTAATATATGATTGTTTTGCAATAAATTATAAATAGTTTGTGTTTCATGAACATGAAATGTTTGTTTTTATATAATATGTAATTTTTTCCAATAATTTAAAAATATTTTTGTTTCATGAATGTAAAATGTGAATTCAAATGACAATTATTTTTGCAATATTTTGAAAATTATTTGTTTTTCATGAATGTGAAATATGAGTTCCTATATGATTTATGATTCTTTGTAATATTTGGAAATAGTTTGTGTTTTATGAATGTAAAATGTGAGCTCATATATAATATGTGATTTTTTGCAATATGTTGTAAATAATTTGTCCATATGTTAAATGACAAAGTTTTTTATTCATTTGTTTTTATATTTTTGTTCAAAGTGAGATAGATTAGAACATAGTTAGCTTAACAATAATTACTTACATTGAATATTATATATATAATTTGGTACGTAGTAAAATAGATAAGTTTTGGATGTCAATGGATATGAGGTCCAATGAATTTAGTGAATTTAGTCTTGTTTGTCTTGAGTAAATAACATGCATAATTGCTAGATAGAGATGTATGATTATTATGTATGTGATCCATAATTCATAAACTTAATAAGTAGTATAAAATTTAATTGACATGAGAGTATGATTTGGTTAATTATTATATGGTGTATAGTTTACTTGAGAGAAGAATACATGCTAGATTAGATTCAATTGATTATGTAATTAATGATAATTATATTGGGAGATTTTAGTGATTTATATATGTTTTAAAAATTGAAGAATTAAGCATTCTTAAATATTTTCTCATATATTTTCTTAGTTATGAATTATGAGTTAATTAATATTTATTTTTTTAGTTATTTTAATTTGCTTTCTTAAAACATAAAAACACAAAAAAAATTTATTTTTATTTTTTTAGTTTTAAAAATTAGTTTCGAATAACATCATCTTCGTGAAAATGATATTTTCTTACCATTATATTACTTGTTATGATACATATATTTGCATATTCATTACACATAATTCATGTTCAATCAAAGAAAAAAAGTATTCGATCATTGGTAGAGGGAAAGAAAAAAGTTTTGTGCTCCCCAAAACATAATTGAAGCATTTTATGACCTATTTTGGATAGGTTCAAAGAAAGCAACTAGCTAGACAGCTAGAGCTTTACCCACTGATACTATTATTTTGGAAGTATTTATGAAATATTCTAGAGTAAAACAAGTATTTTTAGATGTATAGATGAAATAAGCATGTCATGCGATTACAGGGTTCTGGTTCATCTCCATTTCAAGAGAGCATATCTTTTGGATAATGGAAATTAATTGCATTCTTGTGCAATATAGGCTAAAATAATTCCTTAAGGATGTAGAACACTACCTATCTCTTGCTCTTTGTTTTGTTTAATATGTAGTGGTTTGAAAAAGAATAATTTGGATTGTCTAAATTGGGTTATTACTCTATGCTTATATATATATAAATATATATTTGATTTTGTACATTAGATTTTAAGTAATAAAATTTCTCATTTCATAAAATGAACTTAAAAAAAGAAAATAAATATTCTTAATATATTAAGACTCTATTAATAGAGTAAGAAAAATGAATATATAGAATTTTGATAGTGTAATCCAAAAGAGGAAATCTAATAATTCTCCCCTTTTTTATTTTTTTCATTTTGTTTTATTTATTTTCATTTTGAAAGGATCGACGAATACTGTTGACGAATAGGTGTTTAACGTGAAATGGATTTCCTAATAAATCATATCAAATTGGGCTTTATTTAATACTACTTATTCGATACATAATGTAAGTTTTTCTTAAAATAAAATTCTCATATCAAATTCGAAGTGCCATGCTATTATTACTCAATATTCATATAGCGTGAAGGCATAGTCCTCTTTTTATCTCTCAAATTGAAAAGCTCATTGTCGCCAAGCGTGAGGAAATGCTAGATGTTTGGTAATTACTCCTCTAACCAAAATAAAAGATCCCATTGAACTAGCTAACCCATACATACTGTTTGTATATCTGGTCACACAAATTGCATAGTATCATAAATATTTATTCTAGGTATTACCTATCCATAGGGAGAGTTTATAAATAACTACAGACCTTTGGTATCATTCTTTATATTAAGATATATCATAAGACCAATAAATTGATTCAAGATCTCACTATCAACCTCTTGGCCTAAAAAAGTAATATTTCTCATTAAAGTCGGATGATTGGGATAAAACTGTATCCTTTAGGAACCATACATGTACCTTTTGATGCATATGATTCAACACAAATCGCGAAAAAAAAGAATCAATATGTAGATTCTAGCTTTCTTTTTTCATAACAGGATCTTTCTAACTTATAATAAAAAGGATTTTCTTTCATTTTTCAAGAAATAGGAATTTTGGCCTGCTCAATTTCTATATAAATAAAAAACCATAAAAAATCACTAAACTTATTAGATTAACTTCTCATTGATGTATTATTTCATTGGGATAAACCCTAATCATGATATAATTTTCTTATTCCTGAAGGGTCTTCTTCCATTTTTTTAGGTTTATACTCTACTCCGTGTAAAGATCCATTTGATTTTGATTTGTACATATACGACAAATGCCTCAATACTATGTCTTTTTTATATGAATCCCTTTTTTTATTTTTTCAATTTATTTAATATCTCTCGTCAAATATTCAATATTTAATGCATTAATCATATTACATATTACTTGATTAATGAAATTGATTTTCATTAACGACTTAAAACCATTTGTATTTACAAATGGAATATTAAATATGAATTAAGTAGTAAATATATTACCAATTTCTTTTTTCTTCTAAATGGAGCCTAGATACTTCTTTTATTGATCTAACCAAGTCAACTATGAATTATTCTAGTTAATAATAGTAATTTGTATATTTCTCTAAAAAATAGATTTAATTGCACTTTATTTCATGCTCTAAATTTTTGATGATTCAATTATTTTTTCTTGGGTAAAAGAGAGGATATCTTAATTAGGAAAGAGAACAAGAAAATACCATATGACCCAATATATTTAACAAGTTACAGTATATGTCAACCCACAATATATCTTCCTCTCTAGGACTTCAAAAAGATACTTTTGGAACGCCAATAAGCATTATATGAAAATAAAATGAAATACTCTATCCCATTTGATGTGAAAGCATAACAATGGGTTTATTGTCTTAATATTAATACTATTACCTTTTATTATATTTGATCCATTGATTGAATAAGTTCATAGAAAAATAGAATTTATACAAATAGACCCTTTGAATAAGGAACAAATAAAACTACAGTCACTCATATAAAACCACATCAACACCTTACCATTTCGTATTGGTACTTATTGAGTGTAGAATATATCTTTTTCTTTTTATTCTTACGAACAAAAGTGTTCCATTATTACTAATTACTAAAAGACATTATTATTAAAATGATAGAGATAATATTTTTCCTTTCCTCGAAATAATCTACTAAAGGGAAAGATACCTAGTATATTTTTGATGATTCTATGAAAGTAGAGTCATTAATATACTTTTTAACTAATATTTACTTGTTTTATTCAATAAATAGTATTTTTGGGGCTAAAATTATTAAAATATAAACTTTTTAGTGAAAATGGGTGAAAATATAATTTCTTAATTTTTTTAAATTTTTTTATGAATTTTTAACGCAAGACCAATTAGAAGTTTACACATGGCCTACCATGCAAGCAGAGAAGCTGATTGGGTAAGCCAAATAGATGCCACGCAAGTTGAGATAGCAAATCGTAAATCATCATGTGTGAAGAGGAACGCAACGCATGACACGTGTCAGCATGGCCTTCAATCCAAGTTCAGAGTGCGATCAAACAACACTAACACATGTTGTCACGTGATTGCTCCCCATTATCCACTAGTGTACCACGAATCAGATTGCACTATGTGGCACTACTCAACATGCATTAACTCAGACCGGTCTCCCCTACCACATGTTGTGCTCTGATTTCCCAATAAATTCTTTGTGTCATGTGTCATGTTGTGATTGGTTGACATTAATTTTGTTTACTTTGATCTCATCCCTTGATTTGAAGCTGATCTAATAGTATAGATTGTACTTAAGTTACTCTTAAGCTCCTAATCACCCCATAAACCCTAATAAGCCACTATTAGCATAATTTTGATCAATTTTTGGAGCTAAAAAGAGAGAAAAATTCAAAAAGAGATACAATTTTGGTGGAGATTCAAGAGAAAATTAGTACTATAATTCAAGAGATTGATTGTATTTCTTCTTCTACTCTTTTCTTTATCAATTTTTATGGTGTTATTTATGAAAAATATGTGCTTTATAGACAAAATTATGTCTAGTTAATTTATTAATCTAGGGATCTTATGAACCCAATTTTCACCATGTGATGATATAATATTTTACCCCAATTATAATTTTAATTTAGTTATATTATTTAATCTGATTTGTATGTTATTAATTGTTTAGCCAACAATTTATCTATAGAGACAATTAAATAGATTTAAGAGAATTATTTAATTATTTGTCTTGATTAAATAACATGCATAGTTTCTAGGTAGAGATGTATGATTCTTATGTATGTGATCCATAATTGGTGAACTTAATTAATATTATAAAATTTAATTGGCATAAGAGTGTAATTAAATTAATTACTATATGATGTGTAGTTTACTTGAGAGAGAAATAAATACTGGATTAGATTCAATTGATTATGTAATTAATTGATAATTATATTGAAGAAATTTTAGCGATTCACACGTTTAGAAAATTGGAGAATTAAGTATTCCTAGATATTTTCTCATATATTTTTTAGTTACCAAATTTGATCGAATTAATTATTGTTATTTATTTTTAGTTATTTTAATTTTTCTTCCTTAAAATATAAAAACACAAAAAAATTGATTTTTATTTTTTTAGTTTTAAAAATTAGTTTCTAATAAAATAATCTATGTGTAAACGATCTTTACTTATCATTATATTACTTGTTATGATACGTATATTTGTATATTCATTGTACACACAATTTATGTGGCGATCAAGTTTTTAGCGCCTTTGTCAGAGATTATAAATATTAAAAATTAATTTTTTTACCTTTATTTTAATTATTTCTCTTTATTTATTTTTCATAATTTTAATTTTAATTTTAATTTTTTAGTTATATAGTTAGTTATTTGTTTATTTATTTATCTATTTATTTATTTTAGTTATTTTCTTCTTTGCCTTATTTAATTTTTTTATTTAATTAATTATTTTTAGTTTTAATTTAAACATCTATTTTAGTGATTTTAGAAATACATTTAAGTTTATTGCATGAGCAAAATTCAAAAGAGAAAAATCTTGCCTTTAGATCTCGAAATTGAGCATACTTTGAAGTCAAAGGGAACAACAAGTTGTCACTCCAGGAAAAACAATTACTAAGAAATTAGACATAAACAATAATGAACTAAACTTAAACAATCAAATGATTTTAATGGATGATAGATATATATCTATAAATGAATATGCAATACCTATGTTTGAAAGAATGAATCCAAGTATTATAAGGCCAAATATTCAAACTAATCAGTTTGAGTTAAAGATAATGATGTTTCAAATGCTACAAATAGTTGGATAATTCAACGGATTATCAATTGATGCAGTTGAGTAATACTTTTCTACAAACATATCTCTTTGAATCAGAATTCATAGAAAAATATCATTATAAATGCAAATAGAGAAAACAATTGATAATGCATAGAAAAAAGCTATCAAAATAATATTAACATTAATTAAGGTTAATTATTAGAAATAAATCAAAAAAATTAAAGTTGAAGGACTGAAAAAGTAAAGAGTTCATAAATCTAAATGAAAACAAAGAAATAAAAAGGAATATAACTAGAAGAAATTAGTTTTCTAATAAAATAGCCACTATCAATTGTAGATGCTGAGTAGGATTGGCAATCAGAGTTGCAAAATTAATTTTTTTCTCACTAAACTCTGCCTCTACGAAATTGATTTTCTTTTTCTCGTTAATTTCTCTGCCTTTTCAAATTGATATTCTTTTTCTTACTATATGGCTATGAGAAATTGGTTATTTTTTATTTCTTTGGTAAAGACAATGTGCATGCCACTTTTTAATTAAGATACTAATTAAATTATGTATAGGATATATCCCTTGTTGAAAGTAGTTGCTACTACTGCCTTAATTTTAGGATTGTTTTCACCAATCCATGTTTTCATGAGTGGAGTATTCCATGTTTTCATGAGTGGTGTGAGCATGAGTTCATAGTTTTAAGGAGTGGTGTTTTCCACTTCTGAAATTCTTTAAAACTGTTGAAATTTTAGCAGTTTGTTTCCTATAAATTGATGTAATAAGAAGCTGAAAAAATAAGCAGAAAAACTGTTCTTAGTCTCCAAAATGTGTGTGAACTCAATCTTCAAAATTGAGATGAAAAATATAAGGGTTTAGAAAACTAACCCAACATCTAGTATCACAGCCAAGAAGGGAGTTGGGAAAAAAATCACAGCAACCAAAATTTGCAGTAGCAAAATGGCTACAGAAAATGAAAGTTTTGTCCAACCAACTATTCCCAGATTCGATGGTCACTACGATCACTGGAATATACTGATGGAAAATTTCCTAAGATCTAAAGAATTTTAGGATCTTATAAAAACTGGGATTGGAGAAATCAAAACTGGACAATTCAGAGATTTCTGCTCAACAGAAGTAGAAAAATGATGCACTAAAATTGAAGGATTTGAAGGTAAAGACTTATCTATTTCAGACAATCGACAGGTCTATTTTGGAGACTATCCTTAACAAGGATACGGTTAAGGACATCTGGGACTCTATGAAAAAGAAGTACCAGGGCTCCAACAAAGTGAAGAGGGCATAACTTCAAACTCTCAGAAGAGATTTTGAACCTCTTCATATGAAGAAAGGAGAAACAATAAATGACTACTTTGGAAAAGTGATGACGGTGGCAAACAAGATGCGTCTTCACGGTGAGAAAACCACAGATGACATTGTGGTTGAGAAAATACTAAGGTCCTTGACTCCCAAGTTCGACTATGTGGTCTGCTCAATTGAGGAGTCTAATATAGTTGAAGATATGTCCATAGATGAACTGTAGAGTTCTTTGCTCATGCATGAGCAAAGAATTAATAGGACTAGTGCAATTGAAGAAATGTAGGCACTAAAGGTTTCCACCTTTAATGAGTCTTCAAACATAAGAGGAAGAGGTAGAGGTCGTGGTGGACATGGAAGAGGTCAAGGACAACACTCTTACAATAGAAACTACAGAAAAGATGAAGATAGGGAGTGGAACAGAGAAGTAACTAAATCATTTTCTCAAACTTGAAGGGATGATGATCAAAACAAGAAGAGACATTTCGAAAAATCAAAGGTTGAATGTTATAGATGTGGGAACTTAGGTCATTACAAAAATGAGTGTTACACAAAAATGACCAAAGAGAATGGTGAAGATCCAACTTTGTAGAAAAATAAAAGGAGAAAGAGGAGGAGACTTTGTTGATGGCCTTCCATGCAATGGAAGACACAGATGAAGACACCTGGTATGTGGACACAGGTTGTAGTAACCATATGAGCGGTTGTAAGTCATCCTTCTCTAATCTAGATGAGAGTTTCACTACTTTTGTTAGTTTTAGTGATCGATCAGCTGTGAAGGTTGAAGGAAGGGGTGATATTCAGATAAGAACTAAGAATGAGTTCATTGAGGTAATATCTAATGTATTTTACATACCTGTCCTGAAAAAAAATCTGTTAAGTGCTGGCCAATTGCAAGACAAAGGTTAAGTGCTGGCCAGTTGCAAGGCAAAGGTTACATGATCACAATTAAAAAGGGAGAATGTGAGATTTATGATCCCAAACGTGGATCAATTGCAGTGGTGTAGATGACAAGAAATCGACTCTTCCCTCTCAAAATTAAATCAGTGCAAACATGTTTGATGGCCAAAGAAAATGTTTCAGTGTGGAGATGGCATGAGAGATATGGGCACCTTCATTTCAACAGCCTCAGGACTCTAAAACAAATGTACATGGTCGAAGGACTACATGAAATCACAATGCCTTCCTCAACAATATGTGAGAACTGCATTACTGGGAAACATGACCATGATATGTTTTCTATAGGAAAATGAACAAGAGTTCATACGATCCTGGAGTTGATTCACTCAGATATTTGTGGTCCAATGTCCCCTACATCTAATGGAGGTAAAATATTTTTCATAACTTTCATAGATGACTACAGCAGAAAAGTTTGGGTGTATTTCTTGCAGGAAAAGTCAGAAGCTTTTGAAGTTTTCAAAAACTTCACTTTTCTAGTGGAGACATAGACAAAAAAAGGATCAAATGTCTAAGAACATATCGAGGAGGAGAATTCTGTTCTAAGGAGTTTTTTGAGTTCTGCAATGAAAAGGGAATTAGGAGACAGTTGACAACAGCTTATACACCACAACAAAATGGTGTATGTGAGAGGAAAAATCATACCATAGTCAATATGGTAAGGAGTTTACACACAACAGGATAGGTTCCCAAAGTTTTCTGGCCTGAAGTTGTTTGTTGGACAGTTCACATTCTTAATAGAAGTCCAAATTTTCTATTAAGAACATGACTCCACAAGAAGCATGGAATGGAAAGAAGCCAACTGTAGATCATTTCAAGGTATTTGGTTGCATAGCATATGCACACATACCTTATCAGAGAAGGAAAAAGCTGGATGACAAGACTGAGAAATGTGTGTTCCTAGGGTAAGTGAATTTTCAAAATCTTATAAACTATTTAACCCAATTTTAGGAAAGATAGTGATAAGCTGTGACGTGGTATTTGACGAGGAAAAAATGTGGAGTTGGGGAGAACCATAAACACCAAAGAATGTGTTGGTGGAAAGTGAAGCAGATGATGAAAGGACGACTCAGGTGATTGAGACTCAATCCCTCAGCCACTAACATCGCCACAGGAGCCTCAAGCTCACACATCAGCTCAAAGTGACGAGGAATCTAAAAAAATGAAGGTTTACAATCTGAGAAATCCTCAAATGCTGACAAGGCCTCCCTAAATGTTGGACTATAAGACAACTTTCAATGGTTTCGATGAAGACACTGCCAACTTTGCCTTGTTTCTTGGCAATGATCCCATCACCTTTGATGAAGCTGTAAAGGAAGATAAATGGAAGGAGGCAATGGACAGTCAGATACTATCAATTGAGAAGAATAACACTTGGAAGCTCACTGATGGCAAAAGTAGATTGAGGTAAAGTGGGTATTCAAAATAAAAGTGAATGAAAGAGGAAAGGTTGACAAATATAAAGCTCATTTAGTGGCTAAAGGATGCAAACAAAAGCAGGGAATAAACTATAATGAAGTCTTTGCACCTGTAGCAAGGCATGAAACCATAAGGATGCTCATATCCTTGGCTGTAAAGAAATCCTGGAAGATTCTACAAATGGATGTAAAGTCTGCTTTTCTTCATGGAGAATTGCAAGAAGAGGTTTATGTTGAACAACCTCCTGGTTTTGTTCAAAAGGGAAAAGAAGAAAAAGTGCTAAAGTTGAAGAAAGCACTATATGGCCTGAAGTAGGCTCTACAAGCATGGTACAACAGAATTGACACTATTTTGCCAAGTTAGGTTTTGGGAAATGTCCTTCAGAACATACAATGTACACTAAGGCTGGAACTGGAGGTAAAATTCTAATTGTGTCACTCTATGTTGATGACCTAATCTATATAGGAAACAATCAAGAAATGCTGAATGAGTTCAAAAACTCAATGATGAGAGAATTCGAGATGACAAATCTAGGACTGCTGCACTACTTCTTGGGGATATAAGTAATTCAAAACTCTTTTGGTAACTTCATTTACCAAAAGAAATATGCACAGAAGGTGCTTGAAAGATTTCAGATGGAAGATGGTCGAGCCATTGGGACTCCAGTTGAACCTGGATTAAAAATCAGCAAGGATGAAGGAAGAAGAGAGGTTTATAACACTTTCTTCAAAAAAATCATTGGAAGTCTCATGTATCTTACTTCTACTAGACTAGACATCATGTATGGTGTGAGCCTGATAAGTAGATACATGGAAAATCCAACAGAGTTGCACCTGAATGCAGCAAGAAGAATTCTAAGATACGTAAAGGGGATACTATACTATGGAGTGTTCTATAAGAAAGGTGACAACTTAGATTTCTATGGTTACATTGACAGTTATTATACAGGAGATCTAAATGATAGAAAAAGCACATCAAGCCATGCTTATATGTTAAGCTCAGGAGCTATCTCATGGTCCTCAAAGAAGCAACCTATAGTCACTCTATCAACTATTGAAGCTGAGTATGTGGCAGCAATATCAAGCTCCTGCCAAGGGATCTGGATGAAGAAAATATTTGAAGTCCTAGGAATGAAGCAAGATAGCCTTATGATAATCTATTGTGATAATATGTCTACTATCAAACTGTCTAAAAATCTAGTAATGCATGGGAGGAGCAAACACATAGATGTCAGATTTCATTTTCTTCGTGACTTATGTCAAGATGGGGTTATTGAGTTGAAGTATTGCAAAATTTCAGAACAAGTAGCAGATATTCTAACAAAACCCCTCAAGCAACCAAGTTTTGAGAAACTTAGGAAGTTGCTTGGAATGTGCTCAGTCCTCAGTCTCGAACAAGAGATGATTGCTCAAAGTTGAAGACCAATAAAAAAAAACCTAAACTGTTTTTTCAACAGAAAAATCAATTTAAGGGTGGGTGTTGAAAGTAGCTATTGCTACTACCTTAATTTTAGGATTGTTTTTAGCAATCCATGTTTTCATGAGTGGAGTATTCTATGTTTTCATGAGTAGAGTATTCCATGTTTCATAAGTGGTGTGAGAATGAGTTCCTAATTTTAAAGAGTGGTGTTTTCCACTCTTGAAATTCTGTAGAACTGTTGAAATTTTAATAGTTTGTTTCCTATAAATTGACGTAATAAGAAGCTGAAAAAATAAACAAAAAAATTGTTCTTAGTCTCTAAAATGTGTGTGAATTCAATCTTTAAAATTGAGATAAACAAGAGAAAGTTTTAGAAAACTAACCCAACATCCCTTACTATACATTTCACTTTTTATTTGAAAATTGATTAATTTATTTATAATATATATCATGTATTTAGGTCACTTTTTAAATGGATTATTATGTAAAGCATGATTATTTGAATAAGATTTAGATGATTTAAAACTCTTAAAAATAATGAAAATTTTAATATGAATAGGATTCTATTTACTTGTCTTTTTTAAAATATATATTTTTATTTAATAGATAATAACGATGAAAAATCCAATAAAAATCATATTTTGTCAATTTATTGTGTCAGTTTTTACAAACAAAATCGTACATATTTTAAATAAATATAATTATTATTTTATACTTATTACTTCTATTTTTACATAAAATCAATTATTGTATTATATAATATTTTTACTATAAATTTAATTATAACAATAGTTATATAAAAAATTTATTAAGATATTTATATTTATTATTATAATATATTACTATATGATAGATTTTTGTAGTATCAGTCTTTCTATTTAAAAATAATTGATGCCCTCTGTTCACAAAAAGTAATAATGATAAATATTTAAATAAAAATTAATGTTTAGAAAGAGAACACCATACATATTCTAGCTTTTTGTCCTTCTGAATTTTTTTCGTTAAAAGCTTTAACGCATAAAAAAGGCAAACAACACGTAAGCTAAAAGTTACAGATTAAAAAAAGTGTCAGGCTACTCTAGTGTGTTAATGGTTAGTGTTATGAAAATTATAATTATTTTTACTTAACGCAAAATTGTTGTGATTTTTGATAAAGCAAACTAAGAAAAATGATTTTTTTAAACACTTTTCCTAGATTCACAAATACTAAAAATTGAACAAAAAAATAGATAAATTACAAAAACAATATAAACCAATTAGATATCAAATATAAGCACTAATGATAAAACTATAAATATGCTATATAAAGAAAAAAAAACATATATCAACAAATATCAATAAACTTTATAATCATAGTTGAAATCTTATTATATTAGTATATAAATAATATAAACTTATATTATAATAATACAATAACATATCATGCACAACAATATATATATAATAAAATAAATTTACATAGAATCATTACTTATATGATAAATCTTTGGATTGTTTATTATTATCACTCGATAGCATACAATCTATTAAGAATAATAAATAGATATAATTTGATAAAAGTATAAACACAAATACTTCTATTTGGAACACATTATCCTTACTGTCAATTGTTAGTCTACTTTGCTATCTCCTTAGCTACTTATCTAACACATGAATTCGACTCTCTTTTAAAACTAATGTTATATGGAATAGTGTGCTTGGTAACTAATTAATGATTAATAACGTATAATAATGTGAGGTAATCCTTAATCACAACAACTAACAAACACTATCTTGGAGATATAAACATATGATTAAGTCCAATCCAATAACATAATTTTGTTCACAACTAATTAGTAAAATAATTTTAAATATTTACAATTTAAAAACCCTATTTTACTCTCATAAAATATTTAACATAAATATTGATATACTTACAAAGTGATTTGTAAACATAATTAAAAATGAGTGAAACTGTAAGGAGAGTTTCGTTATCAATTCTTGATTAAAGAAGACAAAAATACGAGATATTTTTAGAAAAATTTTAAACAAAGATACAAACAAACGTATAATTTTAAATATTAGTATTTTCTTATAAATAAAAAGTTAACAATTTCAATATAAAAATAATGATGATAAAATTGTCATAAATTTAAATTGATGTTTTCATAATATATTTTCATTAGTAATATCTTCTTACGTTAAAAAAGACACTCAACATTTATTTTATTTATATACATTTTTTTTGCTTGAACATATAAAAGGACATAGGTGATTGTATTACCAATGCTATTTTAAATTTTCAAACAATCTGTCTTAACCTCGTATAATTTATTTAGATAAAGTATATAATTTAAGGTTTAGGATTTATTTACTATATATAAATAGTATAATTATTAAAAAATATATTATTTGAAATTTTTTTATTTATGTTAATTATTTACTTTTATTTTTATTAAATAATTATTTAAAAATATAAATCGTTATAAATATAAATGTGCAAAAACATCTCTTTTGAAAAATAATAATGTAAAAAGCACACCTTGCATCGCAGTGACTCATGGTGACCTATATATGAAAATAAATAATGATTGATCATTTATAATTTAAAACTAATGATTATGGTATTGGCTTTCCTCTCTTAATTTCCTTAATTAGGATTTAGATATGAAATTTGAATAAATAAAACTAGAGAAATATGTTAAAATTATATAAATTTATATTTATTTTATACACATTTTTATATTATATAATCTGTTATTATTATTTTAAAAATAAAAAAAATAATTCATTTTCTATTGAATAATAATTCGTGACATATAATATTGCAAGTATAAAATTGAGTATAAACCCATATTTAGTTAGCACTTTTAATTAAATAAAAATTATTTATTATTTTTAAATATATATATATATATATATATATAAATTTAAAAAAATCTAATAAAAAATATATTAAAAAAATAATAAAGAATCTCTCTTCAAATAAGACTAATTAATCAATAAAAATAACGAGTTCACGATGAATTGATGATAATAATTAATATAATAATGATGATGAATGTGCTACACCGTCTTTAGTGTTCGCTGTACAGTTGATAATTATGGGGGTTTCCGATTTAAACGCGGTATTTTAATAGCTGGAGTCTTGACTTTCAATTTCCTCTTTGTGCTTTTGACCTTTCAAGAGTTCACACCACACCATACCACACCACCATGTATTACTCGATTCTTCGTCTTCATTCTTATTTCTATACATGTTTTCTGAAACTTGTTATTATATCTTTCTTTATTTGCTCATTCCTTTCTTTACGGCTAATATATTATTATTATTATTATTATTATTATTATTATTATTTGTTTATTATAGAACATACAATATATTATATAAAAATATATATCATAATTAAAATAATTTTAAATAAAAATGTTCTTATATCTTATATTTTATTTTAAAAATTTTAAAAAATATACATATCTCAAATTAATTTATGTTTTATTAAAGTACAAATTAAACAAATTTTCACAAGTCAAAAACTTTAATTAATAACATTTATCATATACATTTTCTCTATGCATTTATGCTTCATATATGATTTTGTTAAAGAGTTTTTAAATTGTTATATTTGATGAATTTATTTTCATAATTAATCTAAAAAGAAATTTAATTGTGTATATTTTAATGTTATAAAAATTCAATTAAAAAAAATTAAAAGAAGTAAAACAACTAAAAAATAGTTATATAAGTATTTTAAGGTGCACAAATTTAATTAAATTTCCATATAAATATAAAATATCAGTAAATCTCTATAATTAACATGTATAAGGGTTTGGAATATTAAAAATAATTAACTATTTTTTTGCTAAATAAAAAAATAAACTAATTATCAACAAATTAAACATATAAAATTTGGACCAAACCAAATAAAAACTTTGAATAAACTAACTCTTGTAAATATATAAGATAATATATAAAATCTGTCAAATTATTGTGTTTTTCGTTAAATATGATTGTATATTTTATGTATTTTTATTCTATATTTTTGTACAAAGGGTGATTGTATTTGTATAGTAAAAATTGAAAACAATTTAACCTTAACAACGTTGCATATATGAGTGTTGCTGCACACCCATATATATTTTTCGTGTTTCATTGTGTGTTATTTCTCTTCTCCACTACACACATTAATAAAATCAGTAAATATATTAACAAAAAATTTCTTCAAGTTAAGATTTTTCTTTTAAATCATTTTTTCTTTCAAAAGTCGATTATTTTCTTCCAAAAGAAGGTTGTGTTCTTCCAATTCATGTATCCGTTTCAGTAACCACTTATAACCTCTTAATTACTTCTTGAAAATAGAGGGTCAACTAACTAGAAATACTCACAGCCCATTCCAACGTTTTTGCTCTGCAAAATGAAATTTTTTCCTCAAAAAACCAGCATCCAAAATTTTGCAAAAAATAAACCTTTTCAAGGTACTTGTTAAACCTTTTCATTTTTTTCTAAATACTTGCAGTAAATTTAAATATTTTTTTTTTAGAAAATAAAACAAATTTTAGAAATCAAATCTACTTGTAACTATAGAACTTGTGTTCTGGATTGCATGGAGTCCAATTAGTTCTCTCAACAACTTACATTCTACAAAAACAAAAGTAATTCCTAATATTTCTATTCATTTTTTTCAATAAACATCTTTTGAAGCTCAAGGAAGATAAAGAAGAATAAGAAGAATAACGAGAGGAGATGAGTGAAATAAATTTTTGGAGAAGATGTGAACAAATGTAAAGTAAATGTCGAGTGAAAATGGAGAAAAATAAGATTTTCGGAAAAAAATAGATAAATTATGTGATATTTTAAAAATAACCCCATCAAGTCCCATGGTAAAAAAAATATAATTTTTATAATATTTTGTACTTGTATAAAACTTTAATATAATTGTTGTAATTATTTTGTTAATTTCAAAAGTTTATTTATTTAATTATAACTTTTTCAATGATACAATAATTGAACAGCTTCAAACCCATAAAACAATTCATGGAGACAATGCACATGTTTTTAACTAGTATTGTTATAAGTATATAAAAGTTGAAATATATTCTTTTTTTTTTCTTAGAAAAGAAAATATATTGGGGGATATGTTATCATATGTTCAATATCTATAGTTCCAATTAATAATATATGGTTCATCTCCATACCTTTAGGGCTAAAGCTTGCCTCCCTTAGCTTAATCGGCTCTCTTTAGGTATTTTCTTCTATGTATTCGCATGTGTTTAAAATATGCATTTTAGGATATAATTGTGGATAACTAAGCATTTCGTACATGACATGTAAATATAATATATGTTTCGAGTTAATTAAATTAAAAGAGAAGACTTGTGTTGTGGTGTATGATTAATATGGATTTTAAAATTTTATTTCCTTAACATGGACGAATAATATATAGTTTTGCTGATAATCTAATAATAATCTTTTTTTATTACAAATAATGATTTTACAACTAGGACATTAAGGTTTAACAAAACAAATTACCAAAGAAATTGAACTCCTGATAAGTTGAGAAGCACTTCTGCCAAAAGTGATAGAAAAACTGTTAGTCTTGTTAATTACTACAAGTTTACTCCTAATTAAGTTGAGGTGATCATGAAAAACCCCGTAGATGATCTCCAGGCAGGAGTTCAAAGTATTCCTCCTCCGGCTCTTTGGATTACTGTTTTTTTGCTGCTGCAGGATAATAAAACAAGAAACTAAATTATCAAACTTTGTTTAGATTGAGCAGTAATTAGATCACTTTCTTTAAGATGTTTTGCGACTATGTCTAAGATTTATAAACAGTTTACAAGGCATCTATTTCCCTTAGGATAAAATAGTTTAGAAAACTTTGTAGGTCTTGGACCTCTATTGCATAGTAGAATACCAGAATGTTACACCTAATATTAGGTTGCTTAGAAGCTGTTTTTTTAATGATTGAGACTACTACCTACATTTATAGAAGAAAACTTAAGCCGGTGAAGAAGGGTAACAATGGTTCAATAAAACATTTAATTTTTAATTAAAAAATAATTAAATAAAATATATTTTTAAAAAATAAAGTGTCTGCTATCACACCGTACTCACACTCGATTAGACAAACTGCGATATAGGTGCATGTAAAAGGTTGACCAATAAATGGCAATCTACTCTCTACTCCACAAGAGTGGATACCTTCTGAACTAACCCAAGTCTCAACCCAACATCTTATAAACACCTACTAGAAGATGTGTTTCTAAGCAATGTAGGACAACTCTCATGGAGAAGGTAAACTCACAATAGACATTTTTCATCATTTGTTTTTACAAAATTCATTTTTTTATAGAATATTTCTAAATATCCCCCACTTGAAATTTTTGAAATAGTTTTCATTAGTAATAACCAAAAGCTAATATTGTGCATAAACAAAAGGTGTTATCGACTTCAACCTTTGCATAATAAAGTTGGTTTAGAATTTATTAGACTAACTCATAGTTTTGAACTCTATCTCTAACATGACACACATAACATTTCCAAGGTGTAACTCAAAAGCCTATGCTTTACGATCATACACGTCTATCCCAATATAACAAATGCTCTAGTAACTTTTTCCAAAATTTTATAAGAAGTAGCCACACTTTCATATTAATATAGATGAGTCTATCAAGAGTACTCCTATAACTATGTATTTCACTTCACATAGAGTATAGAACTCATTTAGAGTTAATAATTAACTCATCCTTCTATCGGTTTAGGATTTCATGCTTCTCATAATATTGAATAGAACTTATAATAGTATGATTCATCTCATATCATTTCATGACTTGTTATTACCCATTGAACCAATTTCTTGGGATCTCCAATCCATAAGTTGGATTACTGTAATGAGTGACTCATCACTCTTAAGGCTTTAGCCCCATTCCTTTTAATGTTTTGAAAACCTTCTCTCTAGCTAATCCTTTTGTCATATGATCAGACAAATTATCATTAGTACGTACATGATCATTCTTATAGCTTCTGTAGAGAGAAATTCTCTAACAATACTATGCTTACTATGTATTGTAGTCTCTTGTCGTTATAATAATGGTTCTAAATCTTCGTAATAGTTATGGTACTATGGCAATGGATCACGACAATTGGAATCAATATTTTCCATAAAGTGATATGTAAAATACTGATCCCTTAGAGTCTAAGAAATATCTCCACTTGCTATGTAAAATCTTTAGTCGTTAGATGCCTTATAGTCTTTGGAAAGGGTATTCCAATCAACATCGTTGTATCCTTCTAAGATAGTAGGAAACTTCTGGTAATGTAATCTAAGATTCATAGTCCCCTTTGGGTACCTCGTGACCCTTTCAATACTATGCCAATACTCA
Source organism: Hippophae rhamnoides (assembly GCA_033030585.1). NCBI lineage: Eukaryota > Viridiplantae > Streptophyta > Magnoliopsida > Rosales > Elaeagnaceae > Hippophae > Hippophae rhamnoides. The sequence goes on along the minus strand of CM065430.1, from coordinate 47,031,689 downwards.
ATACTAAGTCTACTGGTAAACTTAAATGGTAATCCCACAACATAAGCTATGTTGAGCCTAGTGCAATCAGTAGCATAATGTAGGCTACTAATGATGCTTGTATACTTAGATTGTTTAACACCATCTTTGATATTCTTGAACAACTTTACACTAGGACTATAAGGAGTACATATAGGTTTACATTTAACGTAATTATATTTTTCTTTAAGATCTTCTTAAAATAATGAGATTGATCTAAAAAAAGTCTCTTTTCGTACTTAGTAATCTTTATTCCAATGATCACATTCGCTTTTTCGAGATCTTTCATATCAAAATTAACACATAGCAAATATTTTACTTTATTCAGGACATGAATATTAAAACCAAAAATAAGCAAGTCATCCACGTAAAGATATATAATAGTACAAATGACATTTTACATATTTATAGTAAATGCATTTATTATTTTCATTCACTTCGAAACCATGTGAGATGATAAGATTATTAAATTTTTCAAGCCATCGCTTAGGTGCTTGTTTCAAACTAAAGCGAGATTTATGTAATTTGCAAACTTTATTTTATTGACCAGGGATAATAAATATTTATGTTGTTTCAGGTAAATCTCTTATTCTAAATCACCATTTAAGAAAGAAGTTTTAGCATCCATTTGGTACACAACAAGATCATAAATAGCAGTAAGAGAAAATAGCACACATACAAAAGTAATTCTAGTAACAGATGAAAAAGTATCAAAGAAATCAACATTTTTTCTTTGCTTATATCTTTTAGCTACAAGACGAGCCTTGTATTTATCAACATTACTATCGAGTTTCAATTTCTTCTTAAATATCCATATAAGCCTATTACCTTGCAACCTAGAGTTAAATAAACTAAATGTCAAGTTCTATTAGACTCAATAGGATCTATTTCACGATTAATAACTTATTATCAAAAGTTAGCATCTAAAGAAGACAAAGCTTCTTAAAGAGTTTGAGAATCTTTTTCAATGATAAAGCATAAAAATCAGATTCATAATCCTTAGTGGTTCGAACTCATAGACTCTTCCTAAGTTCAAGATATAATTCCTTATTTAGTTCATTAGTTCTAGTTATAGAAATATTTCTAGAAGTCGAGCCCTCACTATTCTTTAATTCAAAAGGAAATTTATGTTCATAAAAATCCGTATCATTTGATTCAACAACAACACGATCATTCGAGTTAAAGAATCTATAGGCTTTACTATTTTCACAACATATCCAATAAACACACATTTATAAGCTCTTAAAGTAAGTTTATTTCTTTTAGGATAATGAATACAAACATATGCCATACAACTCTAAGTTTTAAAATAAGACAAGTTAGGTTTCTTATTTTTCAAAGCTTCATAAGAAGAAACTTTTCTTTTAGATTTAGGAATTATATTAAGTACATAATAAATAGTCAATAAAATTTCTCCCCACCAATGAGATGTAGCACCAGAGTTAACTATGATAGCAATAATGGATTCTATAAAGGTTCTATTTTTCTTTCAATTTTTCCATTCATTTAGGAGAATAAGGCGCAATTTTTTCATGAATGATTCCATGAGTTATATAAAAATCATTGAAAGTGTTGGAATTATATTCAGTGCCTCTACACTAAGAAATCTCTTTATTTTATATTAAATTGATTTTCAATTTCAACCAAGAATATTTTAAACATATCAAACGCTGTACTTTTATTTTTCATGAGAGATATACAAAAGTATAATTAGAACAATTATCAATGAAAGTAATAAAATACCATTTTTCCTTTCTAATCAAAACACTATCAAGTTTACAAATATCAGAATGAACTAAATAAAACATTTTAAATTCCCTAACTACTGATTTATGTAAAGTTTTAATGATTTTTGTTTAATTATAAAAATCACATTTTTCAAATCACTCAAACATAATTTAGGAATGAATCTTAAGCCACTCGCATTCTTGATTATATGTTTATTAACGTGATAAAATTTAGCAAATCAAGTATTGAAAGAACACAACATGTAAGTAGAAGGAGAAACTTTATTCGTATCAACATTCAATTTGAACATTCTATCAGTAGCATACCTTTTCTAAAACAAAAATATTATTATTAGTAATTTTATACAAATCAGACGCAATTGTTAGAATAAATCTAGCCTTGTTGAGAAGAAAGCCTGAAACTAAGTTCTCTATCATCTTTGGAGTATGCAGAACATTATTCAGGATAGTAATCTTTCCATAGGTAAACTTTAATTCTACCTTACCAATATCAGCAACTATAGTGGACTGTGAAGCACCAATTTCTACCCACCACTCCTCAGATCCACCAATATAGTTTATTTCAATTATCATGGCAATAAGTTACTCTTCAAACATGTTTGCTTGTAGAATAGGATGATGCCTATTTCGAAAATTTTAAGCCATGTGGTTAGGCCTGTTTCAATTATAACATATAAATGTGTCATTCTTTAAGGGGTTGATGTCCATTCGGTGGACGATTCTTGTTGCAACTTTAATTGTTGTGATTTTGGTTGGTATTATGATACTAATTTTTCATGTTTCTCCCTTTGAGTTTCAGAATGACAAAGGTGAATTTCTTTTTAAAACTGTTATTGGAAACATTTACTTCATCGTTTTGATCTTGGTTTTGAGGTTCTTTTCAATGCAAAGATATGAGATAAGAATTTCACACAAAAATTCCTTAGGTTTGTGCTTAAAAATATTTTTAAAGTCATTCCAAGCAAGGGTAATTTTTCAATCAAAACAACAACTTGAAATTGTTTGAACAAAATAAACATATTTCATACTTTTTTCCAAAATTCATTTTTTTAAATAGAATATTTTCAACAGTTGTTGTCACCTACAACTTTAATTCATTTAAGAAGTTAGAGGTAATTCCATGTTACATAGATTAAATTTCACATTTCGATTTTGAATTATTCTTCAATAAATTTATTGATAAAAGTAATTAGAATTGCATGCTCTTGATGAATAAAATGTAAACTTTTATATACGTGTTGATTGATACATAAAATGACAAAATAAAAATGTGCCCTCGTGGTTCTTTCTATCCACAAGCTTTCGTAAATTGTAGTAACATTACTTCAATTTATCCTATTATGGGAGTTAATTAAGCTTATATTATATAAAAATATTAATAAAAACTCCAAGTTTAATTTACAAAGTGTTTTCCCCTCAATTTATTACTTGTTTCGTTGTTCATCATCATCCCAAATAGCCAAATTAAACCCAAGTGATTTTTTATGAACAGTAATTTACGTGATTCAGATCAATTAATCCACAAGCCCATCTGAATGTTTATAATAAACTAATAAAGTCAGTTTATATATAAAAAAAAAACTAATAAAGTCAGTTAATTCCAAATAAATTAAGAGTACCGAGTACGTACTTTCGCTTACTGTTTTTGTAGAATTATACTTGTAAATTCTCTAATTAATGGAGTAATTGTTTTTTAAAATATATCTAATGGAGTAATTAACTAATATTAATAATTGGAATATAATAATATTGCAATAAAATATTGGTCTTAGCAGATTCCTTTTTTTCCTTTTCAAGGGAACGTACCAGGCAACTGTAAAAAGCTATATTATACTATCAATTTATTGCATATCTAAAAATAATAATAATAATAATAATAATAATAATAATAATAATAATAATAAAATTTCTATACATATATTTTTAAAAATTATATCTTGGTATATTATATATAAACCTTAGAGAGGACCAAGTTAGCATTTAGAATGAGGGCCCAATCTTAAATAATTTTCCGCGGCTCCACCTCTACTTAGATATAATATTAATAAAATTATTAATAATAATAGTTAAAATAATAAAATAATTGTAGTCTATACCTTTCCGTTTACTTAGCATGAGAATCCATGCAGCTTTTATTTATTTTCTCCCCCTATATATAAATGCTATGAGACATTTTGCATCATTCCATAACTCCTACACTCTTTCATCAATATATCAAAATCAAAATCCCACAATCGATCAAAAAGTCAAGCAACAATCTCAACAAAAGCAAACAACATCAACCAAAGGAAATTAAAAGATCAAGATCTAGAAATTTAGTACAATATTTCATCTCTCTAATTGTGTTGATAAAAAAAAAAAATTTAACATGACTAACATTATGAAGAAATTGTTGTGTTGTAGCCGACGAGGATTTCCCACAATCGACTCAGAAATGGTCCCTGCCGATGGTTACGTAAGGGTTTACGTCGGAAGAGACACAGACATTCTCTCAAAGTTTGAGTTAGAAGCAAATTATTTAAACCATCCATTGTTTGAGAATCTTCTTAGGCTTTCAGAAGAAGAGTTTGGGTATTCATATGACGGAGCTTTGAGGATAGCTTGTGAGGTTGATCTTTTTCTTTACCTTCTTCATCTTCTCAAAACTAGCAATCCTTCTGCTCATTACATGGAACTTTCCGATCTCATTTCCAAGTTTCGGACCTCCAATACTACTACTACTACTACTACTACTACTACTACTACTACTACTAGTTCTTCTACTGCCAAAATTAAACATTCTTCATCTTATTAATTTTAATATTTTTTTTTTTAGAAATTGAAGCGTAAGCTTGTTTTTTTTCTATGAAGTTTAATTTTGAAGGTAGTTATTCTTTCTTATAATTTGATCATTAATTAGACATTATCCTTAATTTGTTTCTAATTATTTGACCACTATTAATTGAGATGTATACAAATTGAATCTATATATTTATAATTAAAGATCAATATTATACTCTCATATTTACTTCAAATATTCATTATACTTTGTAATTATTCATGTGGTACTTGAAAATCTCACCATTCTCAATTTTCTAACTATGCTAATCTTAATCTATATCTATAACAATACAGCTAAACCGAGTTTGGATCCGAATAGTACTATATAGCAGTAATCATACTCAATTTAACAGTTAGGTTTAATTATGCTAACCCCTTTTCTTTTTCTTAAAAGTTAAAGCAATAGAATTTCTGAGGCGGTGAGTCTCATCATGATAATTAATGCCAGCGAATAGGAGAGTATTATTATTGAAAATAAAGAAGCATTTTAATTTGATTGATCAATAAAAAGTATATCTCTCTCTATATTTTTAAAATATATTCAAGAGAAAATCACTTAAATTATGTTTAAGAAAACAGTCTGAAATCCCCCTTAATTAAGCAAAACGTTAATTATTCCAGCCATATTATAGCTTGATTTCATGTGCTCTACAAAATATCCTGTGGACGATAGTAGCTAGGTTCGAACACCAAGGTGGGAGTTTTAGATTTTAAAAGTTATATTTGTGGTTTCTCACGATAATATTAACTTTAAATTCGTTTTAAATTATGATTTGAAACGAATTTAAAAATCTAAATATTTAAAAAATTATAGATTTTTAATTAAATCTAATGAATTTTAATGAGATTTTAACTTAAAAATACATTTTATAAAATCCTATCTATGGATTCAAAGAACTTCACTTTTCTCTCTCTCTCTCTCTAATATTCTCACTATTTTTTTTCTACTATAAAATCTATAAAATAAAATCCATTAAAATTTTAATAATCTTTGAAGGCTTTTAAAAGTAATTTTTTTTAAATCTATTGTTATCTATATCTCTTAAAATCTATCAAAATAGTTATTGTCGAGAAAATATTTGATATAAAAATCAGTCGTGATCCTATTTGATTAATCAAAGTTGATTTTGAAAAGTTAAATAGTTATAATCAATAAAGAATTATGTATATATTATATTGTTTAAATTTAAAATAAATATTAATAACAAAATTCACGTTTTATGAAATTTTATTAATATTTTAAATAATTATATATTAATAAATTCAATATATAAATATTTTATTAATTGATATTAGTTATTTACGATTATGTCATTCGTCAAAACATCTAAATAAGTCATCATAAATAGAAAATGTGTGCCTTATAACTCATAAGTTTATTGCCTCAACTCTGAGCTCACCACTTACTCTTTCTAAAATTTTCCTCTAATCTTAGTTTTTTTCTTAGAAATTGATTTAAGTATGAGAACAAATAAGATACCCAATATTTACGTCCCTTCTAACATGATTTTTTAGTGGTTTACACGATTATATGTCAATAGAACACGACCTAATAAAAATCACCTTCAACCTTTGGTGCCTTCTATGGGAAAGAAATTTAGTATTCAATCGACTGAGCTAGTGAAAACTTAAGAACATTCATAGTTTTTTTTTTTTTGCATTCTTCATTCAATTCTCTCCTAACAAGGCATTTAATCCGTTGAATCACTAGGATAAGATCCCAACATGTTCATAATGACATCTCACCCTCTTGACAGATCCATAACCTGGCTAACACCATACCTTCAACATGCTCTAAAATAATGGGAACAACCAATAAAAGCTCAGTTGTCCTGATTCTAGATTGCTACTTCAAGATCTCAGATCGAAATCAAGAAACAAACTCCCAATTAGGAATTTCCAAGAGCATTTGACTAGGAGCTAGATCCTAAGCTAACCCATGCCCCAATCACATGAGCCAATTGAGAGAACAAAATTCTCATCTTATCAAAATAGAAAACATATAAGGTTGCTTAAAAGGAGCTTGATCAACCTAATATGGTATAAGCCAAAACGTCATCCACTTGAAAGATGTACTTCAACGTGCATTACAACAAGGTAGTCAGCCAAGTAGAGTAACCATGCAATGTTGACAGGTAGACCAGCCTCCTAAGTAGAGTAGCCAAACAAAATATCCATGTAAACTAACCTAGTTTTCCAAATATTTGCTAGTATTAAGCTTCTGCAACTCCAAAAGGAAAAGATAGCAATCATATCCTAATGATTGCCATATGTACAAGCATGTGTAGTTCAAACCAAATTTTCCTTGCTTACCTTGGAAGACCCTCCTAAGGCTAGATGACCGGTACAATCAAGTTAGAATAGTTATGTCGACTATGTCGCTAATCTTGAGGTAGATGTTTATGGTTACATTTGTTAGAAAAACATCACTCTAAGAAAGTAGAGATTCACACATGAAGGAAGATTAGGCCTTAGCAGGACAGGTCACATCCCAGAGGGCTATGCTATCTAGAATGCTACTTCCAAGGTTATGTTTTCCAAAATGCTACCTTTTAGGAAGCACAATCTAAGACGCTACCACCAAAACTATGTCGGACTTGATGTATTGTTATCTTCTAGGTCATGCTACTCAAACAAGCTACCTTTCAGATTGTACTATCTAGCTTGCCATCCTCCAAACTATGGATCTAGGCCACATTTGATTATTGTGGATCCAAAACACATCAAGTGATTGTGGATCCAGGCTATACTTGATGAGATAGACACTACTTCCCAAGAATTATCATCCAAAATTATCGCCCTAGGATAAGAAGTCTAGGTTATTGCCATCCAAGCCATGCAAAACTAATAGGAACTTCTTGCTACTATCCACGATATGACCAACACTGCATCTAGAACACAAAGTTGCTACACAAATTGTAAAAGAAGGTACTTCCTATATTGGTCACCCACCCCTGAATTTCTCTAGGTTAAGCACACTTAAACATGAAGTTCTAAAAGAAATGGTTGACCAAATGAATGGGCATGGGGATAAACGGGGATGGTTATACTAACAACTATAACCATTCTACACTAATTTTGAGTACATTCGGTTATAAGCGGATAGTAGTTTCTCTATGATTTACTAATGCTCTTATTTTTTAACATTTATTCAAAAGCATATTTAGTTTATATTAATTAAATATTAACATAATTTTTACTCTATTATATTATTTGAAATTTTAACATTAATTTTTCTTTTAACTATTTATCACATGTTTTAAGTAAAATATAAAAATAATAATAAATAAAATCCAATTTAATTATTTCAAATATTGTATGTTTTATTATTAAAGTGTATTTTTATATATAATTATTATATATAAAAATAATATTAGTATATACTGGATTTTAGTTAACCATAGTTTTGGTATTCCAATAATCATCTCATCCCCACGTCTTATTGGTTATAATTGTTATTTTTTTGAGAGGGGAGGGAATCATTGAAGTTTTACAGATAATCATAGTTTTAGTTATCTATAGTTAATGCACATCCCTATTTTACGAACTTCCATAGGAATCAATTGTTGAATAGAAGATAAGCAACAAGTAATTTACCTTCTTCTTTCCAGCAAATTAAAAAAAAATCTTACCAATGGACCATTGGTGAAGAATCCTGAATATAAAAATACTCATCCTACAAAAATGAATAATTATTGTCTCAAGAGAAAATCACCTTGGTATCCTTGATAACCAGAGTTCCAAAAAACTAGAATGCTTGCCTACTAATTCAGTTATAGTACTCTTAAGCAGGGTAGAACTTCACCCAAAAGTCCAAAAGCAAGTTTTTGTTACACAATCGATTCTAGACATTCTTTCAATGGGGAATTCCATAATCTAACCACTTAAAAAAATTGCAAGAAAAAACTCGAGTAAGTTGAAGAGCAATACCAACTTTAGATTATCACTTTTTAAGCTACCATCTCTTATGTTGGGTGTTGGAAGCAACTTTAGCTTTAAATGAGCCAAAGTTACCAAAAATTCCACTTCATGTTAGATGTACTCTTAAAGTCATCATCAATTACCTAGAGCTACCTAAGAAAAGCCAGCTTAGCCATGGTCCAATTGCTATAGTTCAACTAGATTTTTTAGAAGACAACCAAACAGAATGTGAGAAGTAAAAGGGTACACCATAAGTGTACTAAAAAAATTCATCCATCTCCAAAAATAGGGATCTATCAAGGATAGAGGATACGAATGAGGCAGTTGAAAGAAGTTAAGTTCAAGCCTATTTATCTTTATTTCATACTTGTGATTTATTTTTTAATTAAAAGTGCTAGGTGAGGTCCTGTGTGTCCAAGTCAACACCAATACCAAATGTAAAAAATAAAAAGAAAAAGAAAAGGAAAAAATAGATTAAGAACAAATAAATGGTTTTGTTGGCTTGCCATTACATAATTATCTATAACTCACCTCTCTAAGCACTCAACATAACCTTGGCATCCAGAAAGGCTATAACACTAGAATGAGAATCAACCACTCATCCACAACAACCCTAGCTTTACGCCAATTCGTGATCATTCCCGCGTGCTACTATGGTTTAGGAGTGACCTCAATCCTCCCTCGAACGTAGTAGCTATCCTTGGTCGAAGTTAGGAATAAGAATTATCGTACACTAGATCAATAAAGTTACTCTTTTCAAAAAACCATGTGGTGACCATCACCTCATATGGGCTTAATGTACGACATCATCCAACCTGCATATTAATGGACAAAGTCTTTTGCTGGAAAGGAAGTGTACCCAAAACCCTTTCTATACCCATATCGTTCTCAATCTAGGATCCAGGCTAGCTTACTTAGCTTTGTTAGATCATTATTTCAATGGATCACTTGTTATACGGAAATGAAAGTGGGATAAATACCCCTCAAACACCTACATTGACTATAATCTAGGATCAAGGTAGTGGCCTACTTAAGATTAAAACCATTGTCTCAATGTATCACTTCCTGTCCAAAAATGAAAGCGATATAAACAACCTTTTAACACCCATAGCGACTATGACACTTGATCAAGATAGTGTAAAACAATTATCTCAATGGATCACTTCCTATGTGATGGCTCTGAAAATAGAGTCATTAGTACATTTGTTTACTTAATATTTACTTGTTTTATTCAATAAATAATATTTTTATTTGTAAAAATTATTAAAATATAAACATTTTAGTGAAAATGGGTAAAAATATAAATTTTAGAATTTTTGAGAATTTTCTGAATTTTTAATGTAGGACCAATCAAGAGTTGCCACGTGGTATGCCACACAAGCAGGGGAGCTGAATAGGCAAGCACGAAGAGTGAATCATGTCACACCATGCGTGAGGAGGACGAAACACGCACCATGTGTCAGACCAGCATTCAATCCAATTTTGGAAATCGGTCAACACATCATGCCATGTGTCGCTACGCCATTGCTCTGCGCGTTGCACCCATGTGCCACGCCATCCGTTTCCACTAATCATGTCACAACATGTATTATTGACTAACGAGCGTTGACTCTGATCGATTCCCCTACTATGCATCGCTCCCTAATTTTCCCACTGAATTCCTGCTGCAACATGTCGCGCTGTGATTGGCTGGAACTATCAGTTTTGCTTGTTTTGATTGTAGCCCTTGAGTTAAAGCTGATTTGACCGGCCAGATTGCACCTGAGCAATATTTAAGCTCCTAATCATTTCATAAACCTTAATGGGTCTTCATTAGCATAATTTTGATAAATATTTGGAGCTAAAAAATGAGACAAAATATAGAAAAATTTAAGAGACGACACAATTTTGGTGGAGATTCAAGAGGAGATTAATACTACAATTCAATAAATTGATTGTATTTCTTTTTCTACTCTTTTCTTTATCAATTTTATGTCTTTTTTATGAAAATATGAGTTTTATGAACACAATTATGTGTATTTAATTTATTAATCTAGGGAACTTATAAACCCAATTTTCACCATGTGATGATCTAATATTTTACCCCAATTATAATATTAATTTCATTTTATTATTTAATCTGATTTGTATACTATTAATTGTTTGGCCAACAATTTATCTATAGAGGCAATTAAATATATTTGAGAGAATTATTTAATTATTTATCTTGATTAAATAACATGTATAGTTTCTAGGCAAAGATGTATGATTTTATGTATGTGATCCATAATTATTGAACTTAATGAGTAGCATACAATTTAATTGGCATGAAAATGTGATTAAATTAATTACTATATGGTGTGTAGTTTACTTGAGAGAGGAATACATGCTAGGTTAGATTCAATTGATCATGTAATTAATTGATAATTATATTGGAAGGATTTTAGCGATTCACATGTTTAGAAAATTGGGGACTTAAGTATTCCTAGATATTTTCTGATATATCTTTTTAGTCACCAAATCTGATTCAATTAATTATTTCTATTTACTTTTAGTTATTTTAATTTTGCTTCCTTAAAATATAAAAACATAAAAAATTTGATATTTAGTTTTTTAGTTTTAAGAATTAATTGCTAATAAAATAATCTCCGTGAGAACGATCTTTATTTATTATTATATTACTTGTTATGATACGTATACTTGCATATGTGTGTGGCGATCAAGTTTTTGGCACCGTTGCTGAGGAATTATAAATATTAGAAATTAATAATATTTTTTATTTTTTTTATTTTAGTTATTTTAGTTATTTTTTTAATTTATTTTAGTTAATTTAATTAATTAATTAATTTATTTTAAAATTTTAATTTATTTATTTATTTATTTTAGTTAATTTAATTTATTTATTTATTTATTTTAAAATTTTAATTTATTTATTTAGTTGTTTATCATATTTATTTAGTTTTTATTTTAGTATTGTTTCAACTTGAAACATAGTGAGTTTGTTGCATGAGCAAAATTCGTGAGAGAGAAATCTTATCTTTAGATCTTGAAATTGAGCGTCAACTGAGATCAATTAGAAAACAACAAGGGATCTAAGTGAAAGAAATATCTAATCTATTATAAATAACTAATAATGAGTTAAACTTGAACAATCAAATGCTTTTGATGGATGATAGAGATAGAACTATGAATGAATATGTAATACCTACGTTGGAAGGGCTGAATCCAAGTATTAGAAGGCCAAATATTCAAACTAATCAGTTTGAACGAAAGCCAGTGATGTTTCAAATGCTACAAGAGGATCCTCATCTTCATCTCAAATTTTTTATTGAAGTTATAGATTCATTTAAGTTCAATGGTTTGACCGATGAGACATTTAGGCTTAGATTGTTTCCTTACTCTTTACAAGACTGTGTTCGAGCTTAGCTAAACTCTTTACCACTTGATTCCATTACAACTTGGAATGGTTTGATAGATAAATTCTTAATGAAATACTTCCCACCAACAAAGAATGCCAAGCTTAAGAATGACATTACTTCCTACCAATAACACGAAGGAGAATCTTTATATGAAGCATGGGAAATATTCAAGGAATTGCTAAGGAAGTGGCCTCATCATGGTATTCCTTCTTGGATTCAAATGGAGACTTTTTATAATGGTCTCAATGCTCATACAAGAACTATTGTTGATGCATAAGCTAATGGAGCTTTACTTGCCAAATCTTACAATCAAGCTTACGATTTACTTGAAAAAATGGCTAGCAATAATTATCAATGGCCAATGGACAGAATGAAAACCACAAGAAAAGTAGCAAAAGTGCATGAGGTAAATGATATCACAACACTTACAGTTCAAGTTTCATCTTTGGTTAATCTTTTGAAGGCTCAAAACTCACGAGCGAGTCTAAACCAGGTCCAAGATTCAAAAGTGTCATGTGTGTTTTATGGAAGAGCTCATTTGTTTGATAATTTTCCAAATAATCATGAATCCATATGCTATATGGGTAATGTGAATCGAAACAATAATCCATACTCAAACACATATAACCCAGGATGGAGACAACATCTAAATTTCTCTTTGAACAATCACAACAGTCAAGATGGTAATCAATTCAACCATCAATCATTTTCACCACTTGGTTTTCAACAACCACAACAATCATAATCCCAAGAGAATAAGCCACCTACTGAGGACAATACAAATTCTTTAATGGGGATGATGAAAGACTTCATTCAATCAATAAATACAAAAGTTTCCATTCAAGAGGCTTCAATTTGAAATTTGGAGAATGAAATGGGGAAACTTGCTCATGCTATAAGTCAAAGGCCTCAAGATAACCTTCCAAGTGACACAATTGTCAAACCGAAAAATAGAAGGTAAGGACTAGTGCAACACCATAGCCTTGAGGAATGGTAAAACTTTAGAACAAGAACATAAGATAGAAAAGGATGAGGAGAAGAAACAAGAAATTAAAAATGATGATGAGGAACTAGTGGATAAAGAGAGCACTGAAAAGGAAATAATTTAGCGAAAGAAAAAGAACCTTCCAAACCTATTATTCCTTTCCCTCAAAGACTACAAAAGAAAAAGTCGGATACGCAATTTTCAAAATTTTTGGAAGTCTTCAAGAAGTTGCACATAAACATACCATTTGTAGAGACACTTGAACAAATGTCATCTTATGCCAAATTCATAAAGGATATACTATAAAAGAAAAGGAGGCTTGGAGATCATGAAACAATAACCTTGACTGAAGGTTGTAGTGCCATCCTTAATAGAAAACTACCACAAAAACTGAAAGATCCAGGTAGTTTTGGCATCCCTTGCACTATTGGAACATCCGTTTTGGCAAGGCACTATGTGACTTGGGTTCTAGCATTAACCTCATGCTATTATCGATCTTCAAGAGATTAGGGGTTGGTAAAGCCAAACCCACTTTAATAACATTACAAATGACAAATAGATCAATTAAGAGGCTTCGGGTGTGGTAGAAGATTTGCTAGTAAAAGTAGACAAATTCATCTTTCCGGTGGACTTCATTATGCTAGACATGGAATAGGATCATGACATTCCTATCATACTTGGTCGTCCATTCTTAGCAATCAGAAGAGCACTCATTGATGTACAAAAAAGTGAACTTACAATGAGAGTGCCAAATGAACAAGTAATGTTTAGATAGTGCGAATAAGTACTTAAGGATAAATGCTACTGAAAATGGGGACAACTTAAAAGAATCTGTTGAGTCTCCCACACTTAAGACTATTACACGGGATGCTATGAATAAGGACATAAACTCACCAGAAAACAACTCAACCTATTTTAACTTTGAAAGTATGGCATCAAAGGTTGACATTGTAGACTGTGTGAAGTTTTTGGAGGATGTGCCAGGCCACTTGATAGCTCTACCGATTATGGACAATTTTGAGATAGGATCAAAGCTCAAAACATCAATTGAAGAGCCACCAAGTTTGGACCCCACACTTTCACCCTCTTATCCCCAGTCTAGTATGAAAGTGAAAGAGTCTAATGGAGAGGTGAAAAAGCTGTTAGAAATACATAAATTGGATGAGTTACGATAAAGTGCTTATAAGAATGCCAAAAAGTTCAAAAAGAAAACAAAAATATGGCATGATAAGAAAATGAAGCACTATATTTGCGAGCCAAAACATAAAGTATTATTGAACAAATAGAGACTCAAGTTGTTTCCAAGTAAACTTAAGAGTAAATGGATACAAATGGATATGCCTTAGGACTTGATAGGACCATCTAGTCAAGGACATTAATCGTGACACTGGTTGGGAGACAACCCAACGTTATTTTACTTATATTTTCATTTTTTTTGTTTTGTAGGTGAATAAATGTGGAGAGTAATGGTCCAACAAGAATGAGCATTTTAGTGACATATGTGGTGTGCTATGATTAATAGAGTTTTATTTTCTTTTATCTTTTCATATTTATATGTTCACATTGGGGATAATGTGTAATTTAGGTTTGGGGGAGGAAACTTCAGTCTCTACATTAGTATTTAATATGCATTTTAAATTTTTAAGGAATTTGTTTTTTAATTTTTAAGATGTTTTTAATCATAATTTGGGTATAAATTGATAAATATATGGGAACTAAAGGCATGTATGCTTGATATGAAACATATGAAATCAATGATAAAAATTGGTTGTCATGACTAGGATAAGGAATGTAACATATTTGTTAAGATATTTACATTAATTATGTGATATGCTTGCTAGTTTTGATTGGATTGATTCAAATTTTTATGCACATGTTCATGATTGATTTTGGTGTTCTTATTGAGAGAAAATTTGTAGTGAGTCACGTGAGTTGATGAGATCTACCAAGTTTTAGAATCTATTTGATCATCCTTTGAGGCGAAATCCTAAATAGTATTTAGCAAGAGAAATGATTTAGGCCTTATTTGGATCGATTAAACCTTTCAATCTAACCATTGTTAATATCAGTAGTCACCCACTTGAGCTTAACAAAGAACCATTCATATCTTTAAGCCACATTTAATGCCTAACCAATAAGCATTACCTTTATCCTTGCATCTTTAGCTTGTATGAAAAATAAAAAAAATGCAATCATGTGTTATGCTATAGAGTAAGGTGAAATGTATTGCACCCTAAAAAAAGAAGAAAATTTCACAACACAATTATCCCTCTAAAGAGAAATAAAATAGAATTGAAAATAAGTTTAGGGGTCTTGTGAAGTTACAAAAAAAGAGAAAAAAGAGATGTGAAATAAAAGAATATGAAAAGAGTGTCAAAAGAGGGTGCACTGAAATATCAAGTTAAAACTCAATTACATTTAAAAAGTGCATGATGAAAAAAAATCTAAGGTGTGAAAAAAAGTCTAAGTGTCTTCATTTATCGACCCCCTACTTAAGCCTTATATTACAACCATGTAAAGTCCTTATTGATCCTGAGCTAAGTGCATATTTATATTAGTGGAGAGAGATATGAAAAATTGATTTATGAGACTTGTTCTAAGATTTAATTAATTAGCATCCTCATATAGATTGATTTCATAAGTGCATTGGATGATATGATGTGCATTATACACACACACGAATCAATTTTTCAAAATCCTTGCATATCCTTGTATTGATGGAATATTGATTGATGAATATGAGAACCTCCTTATCATATGATTGTATAACTTTTGAGAGGGATAATTTTCTTGAAATATGCATGTACTAATAGAAGTATATTTATGAATATACTACCCAAGTTATTTTATTTAGTTATACTTGGCTTTACTTGAGGACAAACAAAGAGTTAAGTTTATGGGTGTGATGACTCTACGAAAATAAAGTCATTACGCACTTTTTTACTTAATATTTACTTGTTTTATTCAATAAATAATATTTTTTTGATCAAAATTATTAAAATATAATCTTTTTAGTAAAAAGGAGTAAAAATATAATTTTTGGAATTTTTAATGCAGGACCAATCAACAGCTATCACGTGGTATGCCAGGTAAGTAGGGGAGTTGACTAGGCAAGCCACGCAGACGCTATGCAAGCACTGATCAAATCACATTGTGTCTCGTGTGAGGAGAATGAAACACAAACCACATATTAGAATGGCATTCAATATGAGTTTGGAAATCGGTCAACGCCCCAAGCCAAGTGTTGCTACACCATTGCTCTACACATTCTACCCATGCACCATACCATCATTTCCGCGAATCACATCATGACACGTGTTGTTGACCGGTCCCCCTACCACGTGTCACTCCCTGATTTGCCCAGTGAATTCCTGATGCCACATGTCACTCTGTGATTGGCTAGAACTATCAGTTTTTCTTATTTTGATCGTAGACCTTGATTTGAAGCTGGTTTGACTGTCTAGATTGCACCTAAGCAATATTTAAGCCCCTAATCACTCCATAAACCCTAATAGGCCTCCATTAGCATAAATTTGGTCAATTTGTGGAGCTAAAAAGAGAGAAAAATACAGAAAAAATCAAGAGATGACACAATTTTGGTGGAGATTCAATAGAAGATTAATACTTCAATTCAAGAGATTGATTGTATTTCTTTTTCTACTCTTTTCTCTATCAATTTTATGTCTTTCTTTATGAAAAATATGAGTTTTATGAACACAATTATGTGTATTTAATTTATTAATCTAGGGAAATTATAAACCCAATTTTCACTATGTGACGGTCTAATATTTTACCCCAATTATAATATTAATTTCATTTTATTATATAATATGATTTGTATGTTATTAATTGTTTGGCCAACAATTTATCTATAGAGGCAATTAAATAGATTTGAGAGAATTATTTAATTGTTTTTCTTGATTAAATAGCATGCATAGTTTCTAGGCAAAGATGTATGGTTCTTATGTATGTGATCCATAATTGATGAACTTAATGGGTAATATACAATTAAATTGGCATGAAAGTGTGATTAAATTAATTACTATATGGTGTGTAGTTTACTTGAGAAAGGAATACATGTTAGGTTAGATTCAATTGATCATGTAATTAATTGATAATTATATTTGGGGGATTTTAGCGATTCACATGTTTAGAAAATTGGGAGATTAAGTATTTCTAGGTATTTTCTCATATATATTTTTAGTCGCCAAATCTAATTCAATTAATTATTTCTATTTACTTTTAGTTATTTTAATTTCGTTTCCTTAAAAAATAAAAACACAAAAAAAATTGATTTTTATTTTTTTGGTTTTAAAAATTAATTTCTAATAAAATAATCTTTGTGGGAACGATCTTTACTTATCATTATATTACATGTTACAATATGTATACTTGCATATTTATTGCACACATTTTGTGTGTGGCGATCACTGTGTGAAAAAAGTAGAATAAACGCCTTTCCTACACCAACAATGACTGTGATTGAGTATCAAGATAGTAAAAAACCATTGTCCTAATGGTTTACTTCTTATGCAGAAACTAAATGAGAATTAACACCCTTTCAACACCCATAACGACTATGACCCAAGATCAAGATAGTGTAAACCATTGTGTCAATAGATCACCTCATGTGTAAAAACAAAAGTGGGATACACACCTTTTCAACACTCACAATGAATGTGATCCAAGATTAATATAGTGTAAATCATTATCTCAATAGTTCACTTCCTATGTAGAGAATAAAGCGGGATAAACAACATTTCAACACTTACAGTGGTTGTGATCCACGATCAAGACAATGTCTTCCATCATCTATATGGATCACTTATTGTACAAAAATGGAAGTGGGCTCAACACCCTTTCAATACCCATAGTTGCCTAGTTGGCCACCTATTGTGTCGAGCACGTCCCACGAATGTGTGCCCCTACGTGCGTGCCATTGCCTACCTTGTCAATCGACTAGCATCGTTCAAATGGAAGGCCACCGTCGGTTGTGCATTGGTAAACAATCCATCCTGCACTGCAAGTACTCGATGATCGCCACATAAATTATGTATGTGCAATAAATAAACAAGTATACGTATCGCAACAAGTAATATAATGATAAGAAAAGATGATTCCCACAAATATTATTTTATTAGAAACTAATTTTTAAAACTAAAAAAATAAAAATCAACTTTTTGTGTTTTTATATTTTAAGGAACCAAAATTAAAATAACTAAAAGTAAATAGAAATAATTAATTAAATAAAATTTAGTAAGTAAGAAGATATATGATAAAATATTTAGGAAAACTTAATTCCCCAATTTTCTAAACATATGAATAACTAAAATCTTTCCCAATATAGTTATCAATTAATTACATAATCAATTGAATCTAACTTAGCATGTATTCCTTTCCTAAGTAAACTACACATCATTTAATAATTAATTTAATCACATTCTCATGCTAATTAAATTGCATACTACTCATTATATTCATCAATTATAAATCATATACATAAGAATCATATATTTCTACCTAGAAACTATGCATGTTATTTAATCAAGACAAATAATTAAATAATTCTCTCAAATCTATTTAATTGTCTATATATATAAATTGTTGGCCAAATAATTAATAGTATAAAAATCAGATTAAATAATATAATTAAATTAAAATTATAATTGTGGTAAAATATTATATCATCACATGGTGAAAATTGAGTTCATAAGATCTCTAGACTCATAAATTAACTAGACATAATTTTGTCCATAAAGCTTATATTTTTCATAAAGAAAGACATAAAAATTGATAAAGAAACCAGTAGAAGAAGACATACAATTAATCTCTTGAATTATAGTACGAATTTTCTCTTGAATCTCCACCAAAATTGTATCTCTTTTTGAAATTTTCTATACTTTTCTCTCCTTTTAGCTCCAAAAATTGATCAAAATTATGCTAATGGTAGCTCCTTAGGTTTTATGGGGTGATTAGGGGCTTAAATATGGCTCAGGTGCAATTTGGATCATCAGATCAGCTTAGATCAAGGGCTGAGATCAAAACAACCAAAATTAATAGTGCCAACCAATCATAACGTGACATGTGACACACAAAATTTATTGGGTGAATGAGAGCACGATGCGTGGTAGGGTAGACCTATCCGAGTCAACGCATGCTAAGTTAGGGCCACACGACGTAACTTGATTTGCGGTAAGAGATGGCGTGGCGCACGGGTGGAACGATTGGACGACTAGAGTGGTGACACTTGGCATGGTTGTTTGATTGTGCTCTGAACTTGGATTGAATGTCGTGCTAACACATGGCACACACTGTTTCGCTCCTCACACGCGGCAATCTGTGATTCGTTGTCCCTGCTTTCGTGGCGTTTGCATGGCTTTCCTAGTTAGCTCCTCTACTTATATGGTAGGCCACGTGGCATATTTTCATTGGTCTTGCGTTAAAAATTCATAAAAATTTTAAAAATTATATTTTCACCCCTTACTAAAAAATTTATATTTTAATATTTTTAGCCCCAAAAATACTATTTATTGAATAAAACAAGTAAATATTAAGTAAAAAAAATGTGCTAATGAATCTACTTTCATAAAGTCATCACTTGATCCTATCTCTATTGCTATTTTGTCCTACCAAGTTCCATCTCGGGTTTTCCTCGACTCGCATTGGGTTTTGATGCTAAATTCATCCTAGATAGCGAGGGCAAACTCACTTCATTTCCCATCTCACCGAGTTCCATGGATCTGTGTTGGGTAGTGATTCCAATTTCATCCTAGAGAGTTAGGCTGATTCACTTTAACTCCGTCTTATAACTACCACATTTTTTTACAAAAATGACTTAAGTGACATCCTGGTACAATTATATGACAACCAAGGCGCATTCCCTATACCACTAAGAGTTGCGTGCCATTGCACCACCAAGATTTACATGCCTCATACAACTAAGATTTGTGTACCCCGCACCACTAATAGTTGTATGCCCCACACCACCAATATTTGTGTGCCTCGTACCACCAATAGTTGCATGCCCTAACTACTAATAGTTGTGTGCTCTGTACCACTAAGAGTTGCATGTCTCATAACACTAAGAGTTGCATGTCCCAAACCACTAAAAGTAGCATACCCAATACCACCGAAAGATGTATCCCACGCACCATTAAGGGTTACGTGCCTTTCACCCTCAAAATTTGTGTGTCCTGCATCACCAAGAATTGCATGCCTTGCATAACCAAGAGTTATGTGCCCCATATCAAACATAATGCATGCCCCGCATCAAACATAATACGTGGTGCCCTACACTACCAATATTAAATGTGTTCCTCCAAGGTCATCACAATTACAAGTGTGATCCCCCGAGGTTGCAAAAACAAAAAGTGTGACCTCCTAAGGTACTCAAGTACTAAGTGCATCCTACGAAAATTACAGAAGCATTGAAGGTATGTCCCTACTCCAAGTTCCAATAATAAATACAAAGTCAATCACAAGGGACATACAGGTTATGCATCAACAAGCAAAGAAAAAATTGCAAATTAAAATATGGAACACATAAAAATCTAGAGTAAAGTGTTGGTATCATTTCATTCAAAATTCAATGCTTTTGGAGCTACAAAGTAAAAGCCAAGTACCAAAAATTTGGATGAAAACAAAAAAGAAAAAGAAGGAAAAGTAAAAGAAAAAATATATAGCAAAGTATGTGGGTAATACCTAAGTCATACAGTGGTCGTCCCTGCTAACACCTTTTGATAGAACAACGATAATAGGTACCACCTCTATTGCTCCTAGAGTCATAGCACCTGACTGGGGCTGGGTCTCACTTCTAGCACCAACAGAAGTTTAAACTACCACTCCAGATGGGCTAAATCTTCTTTTTGCGAAGAGCAGTGAGGCGATTGAAAATGAAAACATTCCTAAGAGGGAACCACCCAATTCAATATTCTCAATTATACTTGCATTATTACTTTGTCTTCTCTACTTATAAACTGGTCATATCTAATGCCATCAATAACCATATAAAATATGAACTATTTGTTTTTGGACATTGTGAAGACACAAAACTATCAAAAACAATAAAAATAAATACAGAAGAGAAAAATTAACAAAAGAATATAAATGCAAGATATTTACGTGATATAATCTATTTGTCTAATTTAAGTCAAAAATTCAAATAAATTCATTAATATCAAGTCTTGTACAACCCAAAATCCAATACAAATTAAGCGTTAATATTTTGTGTGAAATAATATTTTACGCACTTATACAATCATTTATATCAACAAAATTTAAACTTACATTCTTTTATGTTTTACTTTGAACATATATCATTATATTATAAGACAATTTATATGTAATTTATATTTGAAAATCATAAAGTTTGCGATTGCTACTTGCTAGTGATTATGATTCTTGCATCAGTTTTTTGCATGTTAAAATTTACATAACACTCTTAGAACCTTTAAAATATTGGAGAAGGGCTTGAAAACCTTGAAACAGAAAATTTTTCCGTACACACCGATATCAAATGTTAGTATAATTATAATGCAATTGGTTTAAACTCAGTGGTATTCATGATATCAATCATTGAAATCTGAATTGATGACATACGTATTGAAATTTGGTTGGAAACATGAATATTTAATTAATTTCATTATGAAAACTCGAATTTGATTTATTTTTATATTCAAAATTTTGTTGTAATTATAAGCTATGAAATATGAAATAAAAAGATAAATTTATTTAAATTAAAAATTTTGATCCGATATGTTATATTTATATCGTATTAAATTAATAAATTATATAATTAGATCGAATTTAGATTAAAAATTATACAATATATTCGACTTCAGATTAGATTTAGAACGACATATTTTTATAATTAAACTGTATCCGATCTGAATTAAATTAATATTAAATTATATATATATACACATATTATTTTATAATATGTTATATTTAAATATTATATATATTATAATTATATTAAATTATTATTTTAATTTAAAAAATAAATATAAATATTTATTATTATTTTTATAATTGTACGTACATATTTCTCATTCTTTTACTTTTTTTAGTTATAACTATAAATAATAATATTTGTTACAAAAATAATAATAATTTATAAATAAATTTTAATAACAATCTAATCTTATCTAATCCGAAAAAATCTAATATGTTTAGATTCAAATTGTTTTAGATTAATTACATCATTGTATCATATTCATATTACAAAATCTTCAAATTTATTGACATCAAATTAAATTTAAATTAATTAAAAATAAATAATTTTGATCGTTACTATTCTTATTTTATAAATTTAAATTAATTAAAAATAAATAGTTTCGATCGGTACAATTCTTATTTTATTGTATGTATTATAATTCATAAATAACGCTGTACGCGAACGTTAGAAAATTTCAATGCCATACAGCTGGCGTGATAGTGCGTACAAACTCTACGAATGCCACCGTCACATGCTGATGACTTTATACGCCTGTGCTCTTTTTGACTTTTGGGTCGTCTTTGCTAACTTGCATTAACAATTTTTTATTTTTTTAATGATATTATATAACTCTCACATATTTAGATAAAACATTTAACTCCAATTTGTGAGCCTAAAAATTTGGTTCTTGTTCTACTGTGCTACAATAATTATTAACAAGAGAAAAAAATTATTTAATTATTTTTATGTTTATTTTTTAAAAAAATTAATTTATTTTTAATTTATATCTTTAAAATTTTAAAATTTTAAAATTCAATAAAAATTTAACCACTAAAA
Organism: Hippophae rhamnoides; assembly: GCA_033030585.1. NCBI lineage: Eukaryota > Viridiplantae > Streptophyta > Magnoliopsida > Rosales > Elaeagnaceae > Hippophae > Hippophae rhamnoides. Next base: position 47,009,027 of record CM065430.1, on the reverse strand, counting down.
ATTAATAATCTAATTATATTCAATTATAATTAACCTTGCACAAAATTTAAATAATTAAAATATAATAAAAAATATTAAAAATAAGTTCAAAATTAAATTTTAGAGTCTTAAAAATTTTAAAATAAAAAATAAAAAATAATTATCAAGTAATATTTAATAATTAATTTTTACTTTTTAAAATTAAAAATAAAAATTAGATATCAAACCATTTTATTTTTTCTAAAAAAAAATTAAAAATTTAATTCTAAAATTAACAAAATTTAGAAATTCAAAATTTTTAGTTAAGAAACTTATTTTTGTGAGTGATGTGTTTCCTCTCTCTCTCTCTCTCTCTCTCTCTCTCTCTCTGAATGCTGCAGTTGCTTTTATAGTACATAAGCGAGAAGATATAGGTAATGGCAGTCAACAAATATCTCTTTTCCTTTGGCTATTTATCAACCCAATAATCAACAAACAAATTATTATTTTAGATTGAATTAAAAAATGTATTATATTACACTAATAAGGTTCGGTTTATCACTAATTAAAATTTATGAATCCTTCGTAAAATTTATAAAGTTTATAAATATAATTCAATTTATAAAATTTATGAATTATTTAAACTGAAATAAATTATTTTGTTAATATATATTTGAAATAAATTCCCTTTTCTTATAAGTTGTAGTTTGTTGGAAAAATGTAACACGCTAACATCCTCAACGTCACAAGTTTGATCTGTGTTCTCGCGTTGTTAACTTTGCATGCTAAGCAAAAATATAAAAATTAATGATTCACTAAGAGAACGTTAATGATGTGAGCATGTCACTCCATTCTCAAGATTATTTATTATTTGATTGGTTAATTTTTTTTATATATTAAATAGTTTTAATTGAAATAAATTATATCGTGTTTATTTAAAAATATTAATTTATTGTGTAAGAATTAAAATATATGATTTTTATTTTTTATTTTGATACCAATGAGAATGATATACGTTAAATCAGTTAGGATTGAGAATTACCTTCTTGTCCACAAACTTCATTTATTTTAAATATATTATATATTTATAAAATTTTATAGTTAAAATATTGATTAAAACTAATATTTTTATCATTAAAAAAATATTTTAATTATAAAAATTTAATATTTTTATATATGAAAATTAAATTATCATAATCATTATCAAACTATTATTATAAATAAATAAATTTGATACTTTAGATTTTAACTTATTATATTTATTTGCGTAATAAATAAATATACTTAATATTTTATGATACATAGTCAATTAGATATTCAATAATTATAATTTATTTATTAGTTAAAAATATATGATATCGATAAAAAGAAATCTAGAATCCTACCCATCATACATAATATTTAATAGGGGATGGAGATAGCTTCTTCGCCTTGCCCCGTCCTACTCCTTTAATATCTTTTTGTCCCCTTAATAATCCCAACGCAATTGATAGAGAATTTAAATGACTTAAAATCTCGGGCAAGATTAAGTAATTTTATCTTGGAGAATGTTTATAACTCATGACATGAACCCAATAGGAATCGGTATAAATTATTTTTTAATTAAAATTAATTATTATTTTTTACAAACTTAAAGATATTAAATTTTCTTATTATTAACTAATGCTATTACCTATCTTCAAAATTAATCAATATATCAAATATGATTTAAAATATTTTAATAAAGATACTAGTATAAAACTTTGATATTTACTTACAAAATCAACAAATTAAGTACCATAAAAATCCTTTAAATTAAATAATTTGTGTAATTTATTTACTTAGATTAAAAATAGTATCAATTAAAACCTGAACTTTATAAAATGTTTAAATAAAGACAAATTATATTATTTTAATTATTGTTTTATTTAAAATATTATTGTTTTCTATCATGTAATTAAAACAGGATTAAAATAAAAAAATTTAACAAAGTGAAATTTAATATGAAATAATTTTAAAAAAAAGAACAATAATAAAATTCAAGTAAAATTTATTTAAATATATATTTAAATTTTTTAAAAAATAATGACTAACAAATATTAAAATAATATTTTGTGAATTCTTTTCATATTAATTGTGATTTAATCATTATTAAAAACTCATATTTTAATCGTGTTTAATCATTTAACAGAAAAATAATATCATTTTAACCGAAAAATCATTAAAATAATATAATTTATCTTTAATTGGTTCATTTTTATAAAATTAAGAGACTACATGATATTGTTTATAATCTAAAGAACTAAATGAGATAAATGATATAATTTAAAGGACATCTATGATATTTTTCTTTATTTTAAATTATATGAATTAAAAATCATATAAGCTTATTAAAAAGAATTTTCATCATTGAAATCATATATTAGAATAAAGTTACCTAAATTTACTAAATTTGAAACATGGTCATAATTGGAAATTAAATAATCCAAATAAAATTCAAAATCTTAGAAAGAAAAAAAGGGATTAAATAAAGAATTTCCTTCGAATAAATATCCCTACTGATTTAATTATAAATTTGAATGAAAAGATTAATTTTACTTTGGTTTACATGAAATTATTATTCCATAAACTCCTACAACAAAGACCTTCAATTCCCTTACTAGTAAAATACCAAAAACTCTATACATGCATATCAAATTTCATTAGTAAAATCCTAAATATAAAGATATAAAGAAGCACAACAAACATTTTACAACTAGTTATGTAAATGGAGTTTACCTTCCCTAATAATGAGTGAATAACATAAAAAAAACCACCAAACTTTGAGGTATTTTTAACAATACCCCTAAAGTTTCAAAAAATTCAAAAATATCCTTAAAACATAACATAAGTTAAATTGAACGAAAGTAAATAGTGATATTTTATTAAAATGGAAGAAAAAATAATAGAGAACCAATAAATAATAAAAAATCAAAATATAATAGAATTAGAAATTGAAGACATCTCAGAGTTTATCTTCCCTAATAACGAGTGAATAACATCAAAAACACCATCAAGCTTTGAAGTATTTTTAAAAATACCCCTAAGTTTTTAAAAAATTCAAAAATATCCTTGAAATATAACGGAAGTTAAATCTAACGAAAGTAAATAATGATATTTCATAAAAATGGAAGAAGAAATAATAAGAAATTAAGAAATAGTAGAATTATAAATTGAAGACATCTTAAGATGTTTTTCACAAGAAATAATAATTAGTAAAAAGAAATTCGAAAAAATTCAAAAGATAAAATTAAATCTTAAGGAAAGAGATGGATTTAAAGATCCATCATTTTCATCTTTAAGGAAATTATTCCCAATAAAAGACTTGGTTTATTATGGAATAAATAATAAAAAATGAGCATTAATATCACAAATGTAAAAGAAAGATATAATATATCATTAATTGATAAATAAACTATAATGAATAAATACCCAAAATTTCCTAAAAGGATAAATAAAAAATTAGATATATTCACTTAAGATGAATCTAAATATTAATACAAATTTATTTGAGAGAAGAAATATATACACCTATAAAAATAGCATTGCTAGATAATATAATAATAAACAGAAAAAATGTTTTACTAGGAATGATCTATGCTAATTTGGGATACTAGAAACAAAAATTTATAGTATATCTTAGATTTGCTATTAATATTCATGATAAAAACTTAAACCAAGTGTTAAGTTTAGCTTATAAATTCGAAAAAAGAGATTTAATAAAAGAAGGAAACCATCTATTTTCAATACATTACATAGTAGGGTATTCATTAACAAACAATCATAATAGTTCAACATATGGATAAAATGAATTTATATAAATAAATAGAATATTTCAAGAACTTGGACAAATAATAATGCTAGAAATACTAACAGACTTTAAAATACCGAAGGAATGACACTTAGATAGCAAGGAAAAACCTTTGATACTAGGAAGAAAAAGTAATGTGGTTAAAAACAATAATATACCAAAATTTAATTTTATAGATCATGAAGAAGAAACTCCTAACAAAGAAGAAGTTAAAAAACTAAAAGATAAAGTTCAAGTAATGAAAGTTAATGTTCACGATGCCATATTAAGAAGACAATAATATTTAAAGATAAATTAAAAAATATACAATTAGAAATAGATTCAAGCTTAGTAGGCGTAGTAAACAAGCAAGAAACATTAATGAAAGCTTTGAGATTTTTAACAGAGGATATTGATTTAGTCCAAGAATCAAACACGAAATATCTACAAGGTATAATCGAAACACAAAAATAATTATTAAAAAAATAAATGAACGTGGTTATAATAAATTATAACAATATATACATATGAAATTTACAGATCAAAGAAAATATGTGTATAATATACATAGAAAAAACGATCTTATAAGTCATAAATACGATCCTTTAGAAGGATTAAAAGTAAAACCACCTAAGAGATCATATTCCCTGATACCTAGAAATGAGAGAAGAAAAAATAAAGAAAAATCTAACGAAAAAGATATAATTTCAATTTAATGAAATATATAAAAGAATTAGAAGAACAATTAATGAATCCCGAAAATAGGGATATAGAAAGTTAATTAGTTTTTTAACACTAACTAATAAAGAATAAGAAGTACATTTTGATAAAATACTTTGTACAAATAAAGAGGAAGACGGTATGACAATAATCAACAATACTGATTCTGAAACAGAAATCATGAACTCAAAAGGTCATATAAAACCAATTTCATTACCGGATCTATACTAAGAAGAAACATCTAATCCACATAGGGAAGAAAGAAATAGGCAAAGGTTAGGAGGGCTTGACACTTTCAATAAAAGAAGACAATCAACTAATATGAAAGAAGGATTACATTGGGAAACTAGAGGTAGTATCTCACTAGAGTTAAAGCTCTATGAAAATTATAGATATGATATCTTAGATCTAGATTGTATAAGAGATAGAAAAAAGCCTTAGATGAATAGTCTAGTGGTAGGAGTGTACTCATACAAACCTCTCAAACTACACAAACAAACCCTTCAATCTGTAGGGTATTAGTAGCTCATAAAATGAAAGGAAATGTTAATGTTTGATTTTCAAATTTAACAAATCAATAACATTTATTAATGCAAGGGAATGCTCTCATAGACAGATAATTTTTAGATATAATAGTAAATAAAATATACAAGAAATTTCTTAGAGAAGATAAAGAAAAAACTATCATTGAATTTAGTGAAAATGAAATCAATGAAGCTAAATGACATTTAACAAATATGAAAATTTATAACATGTGTTACATAAATTCCTTTATTTGTGAATATGAAATGTATTATCATAAATTACCACAATCTATGTAAACAACATATAAAGAAATGTTTTTCCAAAAATTATCTGGAACATTACGTAAGACCTTAACATAAGGTTAGAATAAGAGAAATAGGAAAACCATACCAACGATCCTATGAAGAAGAATAAGAAGCCTTAAAAGCTAAATAATCATTAAATGTCAAAAAAGAAAAGAATATAAACAAATAAGACGAAATTATAAAATCTATTATAATATAAGAGATTTTAAAATACCAGAAAAATATGAATGTAACACAAAACCCTACAAATAGAAATATAAAAATAAAAGAAATACAATAAATTTCAAAGATACAAATTCAAGAAACAAGATTTTCAAAAATATAAAAGAAGATTTAATAAGAAAACCTATAGGAAAAGATATTTTAGAAGAAAAAGACATAAATCTCCTGAAAATAAGAATAATTTCCCGTTAGGAAAGAGGAAATGCAAATGTTAGATCTTTAATGAAGGAAATTATGCCAATAAATGCTCTAATAGGCTCCAACATAAGAAAAGTTTAAAAGGAATTTCCATGGATAGCAAAAATCTTAGGGAAATCTTTTAAGATGGAATTAGAACCAATTGAGAAATCATATATAGATGATACTTACAATATTTATCTATTAGAGGAAATAGAGAAGAAAATAACTAACTCATAATATGAACACTCAGAATAGAGGTACTCAGAATCAAAAGATAAATGATTTGTATAGTATTACAAATCCAAATAGTACCTATATTAATGTAGGACTAGAATGTAAAGGTTATGTCAGCTATCATTTACATGCATATATAAATATAGGAGCTAACACTACTACAATATATGCTTTTGGTCTCAGGATTTTAGCCTTGATTTTTTAAAAAAATTGAGGCCATAGGGTTTTGGCCACGGTTTGATAAAAATTGAGGCTATAGTATATACATATAGCATCGGTTTTATCAGTAACCGTGATTATAAGTTAAATTAAAAAAATTATTTAAATATATAAAAAAATTTATATAGCCACAATTATTAAATGACTGTGATTATAATTAAAATAATAGAGTTTTTAATATTAAAATACTGTATGTCATTCATTTGAAAGAAATACAAAAATTACTTTACAATTTTTTATTTTTCTCTATTATTAATTTAATTTAATGTATTTTTATTTTTTTATAATATATATATATATAATATTAATTCCCCCAGCCCAATATGTTAGAGAAGTTTTTTCCTAAATCATTTTTGGCCTCCGATCCTAAGCTCGCACCATTCGTCCGTCTCACCGAGCAACATTGCATCGTGCCTCAAGAAATTGTCGATGACCTCTCCCAACAGCTCCTCCCTTCTAGCACCTCGCTCGACATTTATGGCATCTCCTTTCCCTGGCCTCTCTTCTTCTTTTCTCTCTAGTTTTTTTTGTTCATATTCCTCTGTTCGCACCTCGTCGGTTGACCGTTTGTACTATCGTCGCTCGTGAAACAACTCCTAGTAAGTGTGATACCCTTTTTTTTACAACATCAATTCATATATATATTGATTCTTAGTGGATTAGTTCTACGCACAATACATTTTAGTTGGAGTTATTTATTTCATGTATGAATTTATATTTCTTAGGATGTATAATGAGTCATTTCTTAGGATTAGATAGTGTTATTTCCTTCTCCTCTGATAATTTCCTCTGCATTTTTTTCATTGCATTGAATAAGAACATAGTTGTAACATGCATAAGGATGTAGGATTTGGCTATTGTTGCTCATTTTAGATTTTGGAAGTATGTATACATACATGCCGAGCCTATACAAATTTTTCTTTACAGAAAAAACTAGTGGATTTGTTGTAGTTTATTCTCTTTTTAATTTGAATCAATATATATAAATTGTAGTTTATAGAAAAACCTATTGTTGCTCATCTTTTTTAAGCAATCAAAAAAATACTAAATTTTTATTTAAAATAACACATTTTAAACTTATACTAATAAAAATAACATTCTTATTTTGAATATAAAAATATATGAGTTAGTATTTTATTTTTATTATTATAAATTTTAAAAATATTAATTTTATGATTTTTTAAAAATATATATGACGTAATAAAAATAAGATTTCATGATTTAAATACAAATTATGACTAAAGTACCCTATTTAAAAAGTAAGGTAGGTTAGCATATTGAAAGGCATAAAACTTTCATTTGATTAGCTTAATCTTTTCAATCCAAGTGTATACTTGTATTTTTTCCTTCTAATTTTTTTCTAACCATTACATGTACTGTGTCATTTATAATGGATAAGTCTTGGATGTATAAGCCAAGATTTTCACAAGATTATTTAGATGGAATAGAAGCGTTTTTGAATTTTTATTGGTTGAATGCCGCAGACAATAAGCCTATTCGATGTCCTTGCAAAGATTCCATAAACATAAAATTTCAAAATATTGATGATATACGAGATCATTTTATTTGTAAAGGGATTATTCGAACTTATATAAATTGGTATATGTATGGAGAACCCTTAATTCAAGAAGATGATGAAACAAACACATTACTAAACCATCTGATCAAATCCATAGATATGGAGGATTCTATCGTTGAGATGGTAAATGCAATAAAAAATGAACCCAACATAAATCAAGATGAATTTAACAAGCTGTTAGAAGATGTAGAGAAATCGTTTTATCCTGGTTGCATAAATTTCACCAAGTTTTCTACAATAATGAAATTATACAACCTTAAAGAAAAACATGAGCTATCTGATGTCGGGTTCACTGCTATATTAAAGTTCACTCATTAAATGTTCCTAAAGATAAATGAGTTGCCTACTTCTACGTATGAAGTGAAAAATATATTGAGTAAGTTTAGTATGGAGTATGTAAAGGTTCACACTTTCCCAAATGATTGTATCCTTTATAGGAAACAATATGAAAATGCTACTCAATGTCCGGAGTGGTACTTCAAGGTGGAAGCCTACATCAAATGGTAATGAAGTAAAAGAAAAAGTGCCGACTAAAGTGCTTTGGTACTTTTCGCTAAGACCTTGTTTTAAGAGAATGTTTAAAAGTAAAGAGACATCGAATATGTTGACGTGGCATGCAGATAACAAATCCATGGATGGTATTTTGCATCATCTAGTAGATTCCTCGTGTCGGAAGATAGTAGATGAAAAGTGGTCAGATTTTGGGTAAGAGCCTAGGAATTTGAGTGTTACTATTGTTGCCGATGGTATCAACCCTTATAGAAATCTAAGTAGTAGATATAATTTTTGGCCAGTGATTATTATCACATATAACCTTCCTCCTTATTTATGCATGAAAAGGAAGTTTATGATGCTTTCCATGTTAATTTTTGGACCAAAACAGCTGGGTAATGACATTGATGTCTACTTAAAGCCTCTTATTGATGACTTGAAGAAACTTTGGGATGAAGGAATTGATGTGTATGACTCATACAAAAAGGAGTACTTTAATCTTAAAGTAGTGGTATTATGGACAATAAATGATTTTTTGACTTATGGAAATTTTTGTGGATATGTAACCAAGGGGTACAATGCATGTCCAGTATGTAGTGAGAAAACTTGTGCTTAATATCTATTACATTCAAAAAAGATTTATTTTGCTAGACATAACCGATTCTTGCCAAAAAGGCATAGGTTTTGATCTTGAAATAAAGGTTTAAGTAAAAATGAAGGAGAAGATACTCTAGTGGCTTTGCAGGGAGTACACAAATTACAAGGTATGATCTTCAAGAAGTTGGGAAAGTATAACTTAGCTTTGAAAGTAATGGATAAATTACAATGAAAATTCAGAGGAACAAGAAAAGGAAAAGAAATGCAAAAAGAAAAAGGTAGTCTAGGGAAAAGAAAATTAAAAATGATTGCAAAGAAGAAGGTAAAACCTGACAACGGTGACAAATGTTGGAAGATGTTGTCAATTTTTTGGAAGTTTCCTTATTGGGAAACATTTCCTATACACCATATACTAGATGTGATGTGCATAGAAAAGAATGTATGTGATACTCTAATTGGAACACTTCTTGATATTCCTTTTAAAACAAAGGATGGTATTGATGCCCGTATGGACCTAAAAGAATTAAGAATTAGAAAAGAATTGGCTTCAATTAAAAAGGGATCACGGGTTAAGTTGTCGCCTATTTGTTTTACACTTTCTTGGGATGAAAAGATAACATTTTACAAATGTTTATTAGGATTGAAAGTTCCTGAAGGTTACTCATCAAATGTTAAAAACCTAGTATCAATGCAAGATTTAAAGTTATATGGTTTAAAATCATATGATTGCCATGCTCTTATGCAACAATTATTGCCAGTGGTAGTTAGATCAATTCTTCCAAAGCATGTTCTTCATGAAATCACTCATCTTTGTTTTTTCTTTAATTCCATTTGCAAGAAAAAAATTGTAGAATCTGAGCTACATAAAATACAAGTTGAATTTGTTGAGACATTAAGCTTACTTGAAAATTATTTTCCACCTTCATTTTTTGATATCATGGTTCACTTAACTGTTCACCTTGTTAGAAAAGTTAAGTTATGTGGTCTTGTATACATGCGATGGATGTATCCTTTTGAAAGATTCATGAAGTTTTTGAAAGGTTACATTCGTAACCGTATACGACTAGAGGGGTGCATAGTTAAGTGTTATATTGCAGAAGAAGCTATTGAGTTTTGCTTTGAGTATCTATCTGGTGTATCCACAATTAGAATCCCTCAACCTAGGTTTTCATTGGATGGTGGTTTAGAGAATATTCACGAACCAATAAGTTCAGGCTCAATTGAAACCATAGTGCAAGTTTAATGGGAACAAAGTCATCGTTTGGTGCTTGTAAACAATAAAGAGATTGAACCATACATAAGGTAAAAATGGTTTAATTTAAATCTACATTTCATAATTTCTTAAATTTTATTTTCATATGGTACTCACATTACTCATATTTAATAGGATGTATATGGATATGTTAAAGGCAGATCCTCGAAACAAGAGAAAAGAAGAGAAATGGCTTCAAGATGAACACAATCGTAATTTTATTTATTGGTTTCGAGATAAAGTTATGGACGAGTTAAGTGTCCCCAATAATTCCATCATAGAAACTATAAGATGGATAGAAAATGGGATGTGGTATGAAGTTATCAAGTATCCTGGATATGGTATAAATGGTTTTCAATTTACAACAAAGGCAAGGGATGAAATTCGTGTTAATCAAAATAGTGGGGTTATGTTAAATGCTCAAGGTTTGCAATTTGCAAGTTCTAAAGATAATAGCCTGGTACTAACTGAAAGGAATTATTATGGAGTTATTCAAGAAGTTTGGGAGTTAGAATATCATATGTTTCGTGTTCTAATATTCTTGTGTGACTGGGTTAAGGATAATCAAAATGTAATTTGTAAGAGCCAATTAGGATTGACTCTTGTTAACCTTGGTAAGATAGGTCATCGTGAGGACCCATTCATCATGTCCACCTATACTAACCAAGTATTCTATGTAGAAGATTCTACAGACACAAAGTAGTTAGTTGTGTTGATATCGCCTAAGCGAGAGTTTTATCACAAAGAGGAAGAATTAAAAATAATTTTGTCTGAATATGGATCTTTTGCGAGAAATATACCTAACTCAAATGATGCTAATGATTTAGAAGATGATAATTTCAATATATATGTGCAATGATTGTGAGCCAACTTGGATTGATCAAGGAAGATAACTTTTTCTTTATTTGCAATGTTTTTGTTAGGTATGCATCGTAAAAAATATTATGTGTTTGTTTCTATTTACAACTTACGTCTATAATTATAATTTTATTATTTCTTTTCAATTATAAATTGATATATATATATATATATACATATTCATTTATAATGTTTTCATTCTTTGCCTATATGTATATGGATCCTAATGAGATTGTAGACGATCGTGAAAAAGATGAAAGAGTTAGGAACGAATAAGACTCCATTGATGAGGAGACTTCTATGAATGCTGATACTTTTTCAAATACGAAAAGACCATATAAAAGAAGGAAAAAAGAAAAAAAGTTAAAAATAAAAGAGGTATAACAAAGATGAAGAAAATTACTAAATCAACGTGCACAGAAAAAATTACAATTAAATTTGATAATGAATAAAACCCAATTGGATAGAAGGGGTCAAAAATGATTAGTTGGATATGTGTGTTAGGAAAAACAATGATTCAGATTATTTATAATGATTGGCGGAAGGAAGTTTCTAAAGTAGAAAAAAGACATGATATGACAACACTGAATTTAAGTTTATATATTGCACTTGTACTTTTTGGTCATTTCTTATTTAGTTTTATTGTTAAATTTTCATATGAATTTATAGGAAAAATACAATCTTCCAAAGGCATACAAACATAAGTGCCTTAAGATGGCTACTTTGGGATGGAAGACATTCAAAAATAATTTGAGGAAAAAATACATTAAGCCATATTTGGACCCATTGAATGAGAAGAAGCTATATAAACCACCTAAGAAGTATGAATGGGTACACAATGATTGACATGCGTTTGTGAATTACACACGATTTGAAAAATTCAAGGTATTATTGAATACAAAAATATAAATATTATCATTTAATATTTTGAATTTATATGCCCTAACAACCCTATTCATATATGTGCTCTTATTAGAAATAAAGTTGCGAACATATTGAGTTGAGGAAGCATGTTGAATATAATCATCATACAAAAAGAATGGGTTTTTCCAACCTAAGAATTCAATTAGCGAGTTATTAAAATTAACTTTGAATGATAATTAGTTAGATATTTGGGTATACAATGTTTTTGTAACTCATTATACATATCTATTGGATTCAAAAAGTGGTGGCATACAAATTCGACGATCTTATGTATTTATCACAACTAACGCTCCTAAAAAAGGAGAGTTCAAAAGTAAACAAGTTCAAGATAAATTGAAAATGGTGGTAATTATTCAAAATAGTAGATAATATGTTATGATTAATCGATTATATTTATGCTTATTATTTTATGTGTGAATTGATGTAGAGTAAAATGCAAGATAAGAGTGACAGTGGTGAGATTGAAGAAGAGATGGGTGTAGATGCAATGGTAATGGCATTAGGGAAGGATCATCCAGGTCATCTTAAAGGATGCTCCTAATATACAACATCTATTGAATATTTTGGCATGCCTAGAAAGTGCATTAATTATGCATCCAATGAAATGGTAAATATATTAAATGAGATGATGTCAATGAAGGAAAAGCTTGCAAGCGTTGATACCATGAAGGTAGAGATAGATGCACTAAGAGCCGAGTTATTGGGAGATAGGAATGTAGGACATTCAAGTCATTATATAGAACAAAATAATCCAATTGATAGTTCCAATTGGACTCCTTGTACAAAAACTATTACACCTACACCTACACCACACATCCAACGAATTTCCACTCCTCCTGATGTGCCTACATTTCATATGGGATTAGTTGTAAGTAATCTTCAATATTCATTCTTTTTCATATTTTAATTTTGATTTGTGTGGTGTTTATGTCATAGTATATATGTTTGTTCTAATACTATATAGGGAAGAAATAGTTTGCTTACATATGAGACACCATCTCGTATTGTGGCTCTTGGAAGGGTAGGTGATTCCTTTAGTGGTGTTTATCATGGATAACCTTTGAACAGGAGTTGGAAGGTTTCCCTTGTGGATGATATTGAAAATAATGTCCTTATCTATACCAATAAGGGAACATAATACAGTTACAGAAGCAGTCAATTCATTTGTTTCTTGACCTTCACATCTCGTCATATTAGGAAAGGTTGTAGTAAGGATATTTTTCTTACCTTTTATATATTGTTTTCATTGTTGATTAATTTAAAAATATAAATTTAATTTTATTAGATTTCTTTATATTGTGAATAAATAGGATTTGAGCAAGAAGAAATCAAAGTTACCTATTACCATTGGCAACAAAAAAGAAAGCTCAAAGGAAAAATCAATGGCTAAAATATCTTTTAAGAAGCCTGCTTTGGTACCAATAGAAAAACCAATTTCATATACATATGACCAAACTAGTGGTTTTCCTAAGCATGTTAGATTTCTTATAGTTGCATGCTCATCTGCATCTTTGGTTAATGATCTTTTTGTTAAAGTTCCAATGGACGTTCAAATCTTAGGTAATGAACTGCCTATTTTTCTATCAGTTGAGTGTGTAGAACAATTTTACACAAAGGTGGAGATTGGCCATTCAGTTGTCAAATTATGGATATGGTTAGTTTATTTGATTTTAATTCATTTTTAATTTTATGATAAGTTAAAAGTTACTCACATATTATTTTATTTTGATTGTTATTTTGTCATTAATTTTTGAACTTATTTCCTAGGCGATGCTATGATGAGTTGATAAAGAAATATTTGAATAATGTGATTAAATTTATTGATCCAATTTGGTTGTATGTCATTAAGAAGAAGAGAACACGTACTCAAATTGCAAGACAAGTTTTTGAAAGGATTCAAAATACTTAAGAGGGAGATAAATGGATTATTCCATATAATAGAGGGAAAATGGATTAGTTGTATAAAAATTATCTTAAAGGATGTTATGTAATCAAATGCATTTACCAATATATATCTTACTATAAATTAATGTAGGTGCCATTGGATCTTAATTGTGTACGAGCCATTCATAAATACCATTTATTATTTGGATTCAATATGAGGTGAAGTATTCTCTAATATTGAAAAAATTATGAATGAGTAAGTTATATATATTTTTTAAATTTAATGTTCTTGTAAATATTAAATTCAATGTATCTTCATAAGTAACTCTTATTTATTTTTCCTTCATTATATAGAGTTCATATTATGTTGAATGGTCATCAAAATCGAAGGTCTCAAGGTTTACCAATATGGTATAGAATGAGAATAATTTATAAATGCATGGTTTATTAAACTCCTTAAATTCAACCTTGTAGATTTTTAATATCTATTTATATTCACTAGAAGTACTGATAATATTTATTGATAATATCTATGTAATATCTTTTTAATTAGATAATATATATTAAGCTTACAACTCAATTTTCGTTCTAATGTATAGTGTCCTAAGCAAGATGATTTAGTAACTTGTGGGTATTATGTCCTTATGTTTATGAGGATAATTATTTCTAATCCACTTGTTTCTATTATTGACTTGGTAATAATTTAAGTAATTTTGTCTATTTTCATTTCTTGTTTTATTCACGATTTCAATTTTTTATTAATCAAAATAGGTGGTTAATTAGCTAATAATGTGTTAAAATGTGTGTACATTACAACTTAATCATGAAGGAACTTACACTGATACGGAAGTTGATGAGATGCAGAATGAGTGGGTAGAATTCAAAAATCGATTCTTATAGATATAACTCACGATATAGTCAAATAAAATGCTAAGGTGAATGATGCGGGATGTTCATGACTAGTTTTTAATGGAAAATCTGGATTTCCTATTTCATTTTTAGAACAAGAAGTAGAGAGGACTCTTGTATGTTCTGGATGTTGTATATGCATAATTGTATTCATGTAATTTGGATGTTGGTATGCTTCTATATAGTAGATGCTTATATTCACAGGTACTGTTACACAATGTCATTTATTATATAAAGTTCTATGACACTATAATCATGGGGTAATAAACCTATATATTAAGAATAAATAAGTAGAGAAGAGTCTTGTGTGTTCTGGATGTTGTATATGAATGATTATATTCATGTAATCTGGATGTTGTTATGTTCATATATAGTAGATGCTTATATTCACAAGTATTATCCCACGCTGTCAAGGACCCTTCCTCTATCTCTATGTTATGCATAATTGATATAGGTAGTACTATATAATAATGCTGCTGTTGTTATTGATATGAGTAGTACTAAATAATAATGTTGCTGCTGTTATTGATATGGGTAGTACTAAATATTAATGTTACTGCTTAATTGATATGGGTAGTACTAAATATTAATGTTACTGCTTAATTGATATGGGTAGTACTAAATAATAATGTTGCTACTATTATTGATATGGGTAGTACCAAATAATAATACTACTACTCTTATTGATATTGGTAGTACTGATTTCATTGAATTGTCTTTCAATTTTTCATTTTAGATCGAGTATCATAAATTTACTTAGAGGCTAGATAAGCATTCCAATTTTCACTCTTGAACAAGTTGAAGAACGACTTATTACAGACCATTTGTTTTATAAGTAGGAACATATGTAGATTGAAGAACTTATTGTGAAAATATGAGGTATTGCTTATATTCATGTAATCTGGATTTTGCTATGTTCATATATAGTAGATGCTTACATTCACAGGTACTATCCCACGTTGTCAAGGATCCTTCCTTTGTCTCTCTATTGTGCGTAATTGATATGGGTAGTACTAAATAATAATGTTGTTGTTGTAATAGATATGAGTAGTACTAAATAATAATATTGTTGCTGTAATTGATATGGGTAGTACTAAATAATAATGCTACTGTTGTTATTGATATGGGTAGTACTAAATAATGATGTTGTTGTTGTTATTGATATGAGTATTACTAAATAATAATGTTGTTATTGTTATTGATATGAGTAATACTAAATAATAATGATGCTGCTATTATTGATATGAGTAGTACTAAATAATAATGATGCTACTGTTGTATATGTAGGATTATATTCATGGAATCTAGATGTTGGTATGCTCGTACTAGATGTTTTTTTATGAGGAAATTAATGCATGCTGTCAAGGACGAAGATTTTGAAGAACAAAATTACAATGGGACATATAAAATATTTTCAGATTGATTTAGATTATAGAGAATTTGATTAGTTAGCAACATTAAAGTTGTTTTCATGTATATTTTAATATTTTTGGAACACTTTAATTAGCTAGTTTTTATTATATGTGTTTTAGTGTATCGATCTATTAAACTCTTAATGTAATATCTTTCTTAAGTTTAATATATAATTTTCTCAATTAATTTTAATTTATATTTAAAAATTAGCTTAATTAAGATTTATATAGTCAGAGTTTAAGTGTAACCGAAACAATAGATATCATTTTGATTACAAGTCTATGGCCTCGATTATTAGAAAACCGAAGCCATAGGGTGTACCTATGGTCTCTCTCACTTAGACCTCGGTTCTTATAACCGTGGCCATAGACCTACGGTTATGCTTAAAAACCGAGGCCATAGGTACATATTGTACAAGTATAATAGATTTGTAGTAAGTAAATATGTGTTTCTAGAAGAACATTGGAAACAAGCATCAAAAGATTTAATTGTAACAATTTCTAATAATACTACAATAAATATTTATAAGGTTTTAAAAGATACATATATAATGATAGAAGGAGAGAAATTTCATATATCTACCATATATCAACAAGAAATAGGAGATGATTTATTAATAGGAAATAATTTCCTAAACTTATATAAAAAAATTACACAATATTTAGACAAAATAAGTCTAATAACATTAGATGGTGATAACATTTATGTATCAAAAATAAAAAAAAGCTTTGATTATTTCAAATCAAAATTTTATACAACAACATAAAAATCAAAAAAACATTGTGAGATAGACATAAAGCAATAAAAACTTTACCTAAAAAATATTTCATTCGATATTGAAGAGAAATAAAACTCTTTTCTTAATAAAATACAGAAAGATAAAGTCCTAGTAGGTATCAAAAAATTATTAAAAATATTAAGCTTAGAAAACCTTTAGAGACAAAAATTAATAATTCTAAAACAATTTCCAACATAAAATTTAGAGACCTTAACAAGGTTATTAGATTAAAATCAATGATTTATACTCCATAAGACATGATATAATTTTAAAAAATAAATTCAAGAACATTTGACACTAAAAGTCATAATACCAAGTAATTCACCTCACTCTAGAATCTCAAAAAAGAAGAGAAATAAAGAGAATGGTAATAAACTTTAAATTATTGAGTAAAGAAACCATTGACGATGGATTTTTTATTCCAAATAAAGAATAACTATATTTTTTAATAAAAGGAAATAAATATTTCTTGAGTTTTGATTGCAAAAGTCGATTTTGGAAAATAATACTAGATGAAGAATCTCAAAAATTAATGGCATTTAGTTTCCTCCAAGGATAATTCCAATAGATTGTTGTACCATTTTGATTAAAATAATCTCGGTGTATCTTTCAAAGATATATGGATAACATTTTTAAAATATTACAAAATATTTGATGTGTCTATATAGATGATATTTTGATTTTCAGTAGTGAATTAAATAAACATTATTTTGATATTATTAATATTTTATAAGAATGCAGAAAAGAAGGTATTGTATTATGTGAAAGAAAAGTAGTACTTGCTCAGCAAAAAATCAAGTATTTAGGGTTGAAAATTGAAGATAAAAAAATGATCTACAACCCCATATACTAAATAACATTAAGGTTTTTTTAGTGAATTAAAGGATAAAAATAAATCACAAAGATTTCTAGGATATTTGACATATGTTGAATGAAGCATATGTCAAGAAACTTGTAGAAATGCAAAAAAATTTAAAAGCAAAATTGAAAAAAGACCATATTTAGAAATGGACAGAACAAGATACTCTGTATATGGATAAAGTAAAAGAACAGGTAAAACATTTACTAACTTTATACCATCCAAGGCCAGATGATAAAATGATAATTGAAATAGATGCTTCACAAGAATATTAGGGAGTAGTTTTGAAAGCAAACATAGATGACAAAGATGAATATTTTTGTAGATATATGTTAGGATCTTTTCATAGTCTAGATTAAATTATCACAGTAATGAAAAAGAATATCTAGCTGTTAAAAAGGCTATTAAGAAATTTGCAATATATGTCATAAGTTCTAGATTTATTGTTAGAATTGATAACAAGAATTTTGGTTATTTCTTAAGAACTAATATTACAGGTGATTATAAACAAGAAAGATTGGTTAGATGGAAACAATGGTTCAACCATTATAATTTTGATATGGAGCATCTCCTAGGAAATAAGAATAGTTTAGAAGATGCCTTTACCAAAGAATTAGCACCTCTAACTATTTTTATGCTTACAGAAATGGAACATCTTGATATCAAGATCAAAATAAAGGAAAAAGAGACAAAAATCTTATAGGAACAACTTGAGCTTTCATACCTTGAGAAGTCTCTTATAGAGACAGAAATAAACATGAAAAACTTGATTGTTCAAAACAACTCTTGGACTCCAAAAAATATAAAGATTAATCTTTATCAAAAATTGAATCTAAAAATATAATAGTTCTAAAGAAAGAATTCAAGATTGAAAGAAAGAACCTAACAATTCAAAAGAGAGTAACATCTCCGAGATAAAAAAAGCTCAATTAAGCTGATGAAGTAGAAAATAACTTATGTGGTCTATAATGGCCTTAAACCATAAATATATAACAACTTGATAGAAGCAAGTAAATCTATTCTTGGGTTTAGTGAAGTAACTCATAGAGCCTTGAAAAACATAATAGAGGCTGGATGTAGTTATTCAAATTATAAAGTACCAAAACTAATAACTTTAAAAGAGATAGTGAGGAATTACTCTACAACACTACAATAACAACTAACAACACCAAGCAGGTTGACAACTTTAGGAAAAATAGTAAACAACAAAGATAGTAAGGCATCCAATGCTATTCAAGGAAACATCGAATATAAATTCATTAGTCATTGAAGAAAAAAAAGAACAATATAGAAATTTTAGAAAACCACAATGGTTGAGTCTCTACAATTTGGTCAGAAAATCTACCTAGGAACATATAGAAGATATGAATTTCTATACTATGGAAAAAGAATTCCCTGTAAGAAGCAAATTCAACATTTTGGAATGAGCCTATCTAATATTTATTTACAAAGCTTTCCATGCATGACTAATAGAAGACATATCTAGGAATTAATTTAAGTGAATTAAATTATTTTCAAAAAATTTCAAAAAAGCAATCAAGAATTTCAAGAAGGGATAAAAGTAGGTGACAAGCCTATTTATCTCTGATTTTTTAGTTGACAAATGGACTAGAATGAGGAAGGATGTATCAATCCCTATCACTTCATCTAGCCAAGGATTTCCAACACAAATAGAGAAGTTGGCAAACCAAAGGTGCTTCTAGAAAAGGAATTCAACACATAAGAATTCTATATAATAAGAGGTCAAATGTTAAGCCAAATTTATTATGAAATCAAAAAAATTAAAAATTATACTAAAATCAAAGTAAATTACTTAACTAATAAAGTCATCATCACTTTTCATAGTAATATGGCTTTCTTAAAATAGGATTGTGAAAAAATCACCAAATATGGGACAAATTTTAATAGCAATAACATGAAAATTGGTCAACAAATAAAGAACGTATTCTACTTATAAACTAGAAAAGCCACCAAAGATCACATATGCATTTAGTGTATCAAATATCAAGAAGATGGAGATGGATCATTATCAACATCATCCAAGTGACTGTTGGTAGAAAATGACAAGGAATGATAAAGAGAAAAGAACTATCAGTAGAAGACAACAAAGAAAAATAAAGATGTAGTATCCACATCTTTAATAGATAGCATGTGCCAAGAAAAAAACAATGATTGAAACTGATAAGTCAAAAAGCAGTAAAACAGATGAATTATTAAAGTAAGGGCAAAATAATAATTTTTATCTTATAAATAGGGATTTATTGTTCTATAAAAGAAACACTTATTTTCATTTGAAAGGAACACAGAAAAAACAGGACACACAACTCAGAAAACACAAAATCTAGCATAGTAATCCCATCTATCCAGAAATCCAAACCAGTAATTATGTACACTATAATTATGAGCGGCTAAGAATCCCTTCAACATTCTTAGTTGGTCTTAAGATTGTAATAATTATGAATAAAATGGAGTTTAATCACTCTTTCCTAGTAAGTCTAAATTAGACACCATCTATGTAGGATGTAGAAGGCTAATCATTAACAGAAGGATATTAAGGTTTGAGCAAAATTGAGACATAATCAGTGTAACAAGAGAAGAAAAACAAAAGAGAAGACCTTAGTAGACCCTTCAGATATAATAGTTATAACTTTTAAGCCAATTAAGGATATTGAATTTTTAAACATTTGCTTATAATTCTGATAAACAAGAAGATGAAGATAGAAATAACACAATATTATGATACAAAAATTAAAGAATTATCTTTAATTAATAATATACAGAAATTATAAGAATTATCAACTAGCGTTAAATAACTAGCTATCAATTTGGCATAAGAGAAAATAAGCATACTAACATAATCTAAATGGAAAAATTAACACTGTTAGCTTTATAAACATCAATGGTATTAACCTCAGGTGAATTTTAGATAAGTTTCGTAAAAATAAGTTTGAATTTTTGTATTTTTTGAGAATTCTATAAAGAGATTAATATTTTATAGTTGCCATCATTTTAGGAGCTCAAAATGAAGCTCAAAGAAGAAGAGAAAGCACGAAAAGTGATTATTGAATTAAGATTGTTATTTTCTGAATAATGCTCGATGTGTAACACTGAATTGTATTGAATATATATCTAATTACAATATTTAGTGAAGGACCACCTAATTCTATTACAGTAGAACTAGTTACATTTCTAAATTATACAGCTTGACTACTCCAACCTAAACACATGTCAATACTCCCCCTCAAACTTATGGAACATAAGTTTGCTTCTAGTTGACTAAGACTGGAAGTGATTTTGGTAAATACATAATCTAATTGGTCACTAGAGCAACAAAAGTCTATGTATGGATTTTTTTTGTAACACTAAATTTCTAACAAAACATTCCATTTCTATATATTTTGTACCAGAGAGTTGAACTTGATCTCTATCTAAATGTTGAGTACTTTAATTATAACATAACAATTTTGATTTTCCAGATAAGATAAAACCCATTTCTCCAAGCAAAACAAGAATTGACATTACATCTACAGAACCATTTGTAAGTGCTCTATATATACTTAGCCTTTGTTGATGAACGAGTAATCACTCTTTCTTTAGATGATGACCAGCTAATCACATTACCTCCAAAAATCATATAATAACTACTTGTATTCCTCCTGTCATCTGGACCACTTACCCAATTAGAATCTGTAAAACCATACAAATCCAACACCCTTGGTTTCATGAAAAAAAGACCATAGTCTGTAGCACCCTTAGATACTTTAATACTGTCTTGATTGCATCTAGATGAATATAAGTAGGAGTACTTAAAAATGGACATAACTTCCTAATAGAGAATGAATTTTTAGTTCATGTTATAACACAATACAACAAAACACCCACTAAACTTTTAAAATGAGTAGGTCTTCAAGTAAAACACCATAATTAATGCTCAATAAACCCCTTAAAACCATGGGTGTGGTGGCAACCTTTGTTTCTGATAAACCAGCTCGAAGTAATACAAATCATTAACCTACTTCCTTTGACTAAGATGAAGACCTTGAGAACTGTGTTTTCACTAGATTGGAACCAGTGAAAACAATATCATCGATATAGATTAAAACAAAAATTACCTCTTAAAAAGTATGTTTGATAAAAGGACTGGTATCAGTCTTAGTTCTAATGAAACCCCAAGATAACAAATATTGTTAAAGTTTGTGAAACCAATTTGAGTCCATGCAAGGCTTTTTGAAGCATACACACTTTATACGGATGAACAAGATTCTCAAATCTTGATGGTTGACACGTGAAAACAGACTATTCAAGATCATCCTTGATGAAGGCATTATTGATATCAAGTTGCCTAATCTCCCAATTGAAATGAAAAGCAACTGATAGAACCATTCTTACATTAGTCATTTTGATCACAGGACTAAAAGTATCTACAAATCTAAACTAGGAGTTAGTAAATACCCTTGAGCCACTAAACGAACTTTATATTTGTCAACACTCCCATCAACCTTCTCTTTAGTTCTAAAAACCCATAAATTGCCTATGACTTTAGTTCCAACAAGAAAGATCCACGAAAGACCAATTATGATTGTGCAAGAGTAAGAAAATTAATGTCTGAACAACTGCAGCTCTAAATGCAAAGGACCAATAAACCAAAGGAACCTTAGGTTTGAACAAGAGAGCTAAATCAGCATCAACAACTCTTCTATGCCTTGATTCAACCATTCCATTTGATTGAGATGTGTGATGGCGTGTGAAATGTTACATAATTCCATAATTTTCAAGGGTTTTAGCTAATGGCTTAAACTCACCAACACTATCACTCTGTACTTGTTTGATTTTAGTGTTGTATTGACATTCAACCAAAGCCTTACAATTGAGAAAAATAGAAACTGATTTTCACGAGTATGTAAAAAGCAAAATATAGTACAATCATCGGCAATCAGAAGAAAATATTTATTACCATCAATGCTAGTATAAGGTGCATGTCCCCAAATGTCAATATAAACCAAATCAAAAGGACTAGATGCATTTACATGAGTACTCGTAAAAGGCTTTGTAGAATAACCCTCTCTCAAATGATCTATAACAAGGTTTTGGGTAACGCTAAGTATATCTAGTGATCACTTTGATATCAAGTGAAAGTTTATGTTACGTATCTATTAACTTAGAGGGGTAAATAGGTCATTTTTAAAATTAAATCTAATAAAAAATTATCAAGTGAATAAACATACAATCATGTGTAAATAATATAAAGTGAAAATAAATATAAACCTAAAACATGAAATTTTAGGTGAAAACAACCTCAACCACAACAATTACCTAAGAGATAAACCATTAATTTACTAGATCACCTAACAAATAATCTACTTACGATCCTTCACTTTTTTAAAGTCTCTACAAGGTAGGCATACAAATCTTTACAAACATTCTGATTTCTTGAATCAAACAAGCAATTAAATATGTTTAGTAAGCACCTGAAAAATTAGTACAAATAGCACAAGTGTAAAGTGTGTCTTAGAACATATTCAATGATGAAACTCTCTAGTTAGAAGATTCAATAATTAAATCAGATAAATTTAAATTATTTAGCAAACCTCAGAACAAAGGTTTAAATCACAATATTATAAAAACAAATAGGTTTATTAATCAATCAAACATAATCACACAATGTTTGATAGATTAACTCAAGAATTAGCCTAACAAAATATGATTTAGTATATATAAAATGTTTTGAGTGAGAAAGCACAAAATGAATAGAATGTGTGTGATTGTTTTAAATCAAGAGCATTAGGTTGTTTAAATAGAAGATTTGAAACCCTAATGCTATGTCATTGGGAAATTATCATTATTTCCATTAAATAATTCACAAAACAATAATAAATAAAGACAATATGGTAAATCATCAGTTTGGCTTGAGTAAATAAAAAGGTTTTAAGTTGAAAACTTATATACTCGATCGAACCAACCAATATGGTCGATTAATTGAAACCTTTTCAATTGATCCAACAATGATTAATAAAAATCTGAGACTAAGTAGATCGAATAAGATCAATCCTCGATTGATCTAACCTCTCGATTGATCAAACCTAATTTTGATTTATCTACTCCTATTTGAAATCGAACCAAGAGGTACACAATCGATTATCAATCGATCTAAATGTATAATATGAATTCTAACGTGTTTAAGTAAAAAGTGTATACCTAAGACACATTAACATAAAGCTCAAAAGTTTCTTCGACTTAAATAGCAAATATGAAAATAAGCATATAAACTAGTTTACACTTAAATGTTTTGCTCACGAATGCCGCCAATACTCATACACCTTACAAAATTAAAATGGAAGTAAAGAATTAAAATAGGACGAAGAAAGAAGATGAAAATTGTTTATAGAACTTCATTCATAATATTAAATATTAAATATTGTTTCAAAAACATAGAATAATAAAGTATATGATAATAATAATAAGAAGAATAATAATAATAATAATAATTCATCAAAATCCAAAAATAAATCTATCCAATAAAAATATATTTTAAGATTGGATGGGATGAATAACAAAATATTAAATTGTGCCATATCGAATATGGAGCTTTGGTTCTTTCCAAAAGTTATAATACTTTATAATGTGTATAAGATTAAACCATGGGCTATATTAGAGATGTAAAGTAGATTATCTCATCATATATCTTATTTAGTGTTTCTAGTAGATTCATGGTATAATGTTATCTCATTTCATTTAAATATTATCTTATTTAATTTAGATTGTATCCCTAATGAGCCTATCATTAAATATATATTGTATCATTTTTTTATTAAACTTACACTATAATTAATCATGTATCATATTTTTTATTTTTTTTATATTCTTAATTATCTTATTAAGAATTAAGTGAGACACAATTACATGGGTTTTAAAAATTAATAGATTTTATCATGAATCTTATTAACATATCATCTCAATTTACACCTCTAAGCTATACCAATCAAATTAATTCTTATAAATTTAAAAATATATGAAAATGTTAGTGAAAATAAAAGTATAACGAAAAATAAAAAAATCTATTGAATTAGAAAACATAAACCAAAGAGAAAAAGTATTTGAAAAAAAATCCATAGGCCAAGTAGATTTGACTCATCTCTTCCCAACCTAGAAAAAAAGTCACAAAAAATTATACCGGATCAAAGATCAAAATATAAAAATAATTATACAGGATCTTAGAAAAGCATTTGTGTTTTCAATTGAAATGGGGTGTTATTTTCAATTAAAAAAATATTGAATAGCTTTAAAGTGTACTCTCTCTTACTTAGATTGATAAATCTACGAGAAATAACTATATCCTCTATTCATAGTGGGAAAATGAATATAAAAATTCTAATGATTTAAAAAAATTAACTTTTATAGCAAAAGAGGGAATATTTATTGTAGAAATGATTCATGTGTATATAAAAAGATGGACAAGTTTTTAGGTATCAAACCATAGGTATTTCATAAGTTCATAAGAATAAACATGAAATTATTTAAAAATACCTAGAAGAGGGCCATGTTAATAAGAAGAATTTATCTAAATTCATTACAAAACATCAAAAGATGTTGAAAATAAAGATACAAATCTTTATAATTTTTTTTTCTTGAAAATATTTATCCTATAGACATCGAATAAAGTTTAGAATTAAGCTCGGTATAAAAGTGAAAAAGTAAATTAAAAAAATAAATAAATCCATGTAAGTACACTTTTAACTTTTATTAGAGTATTATTTTATGGATATAATAATATAATTAGAAAATGACATTTAATGTCAATAGCTTAAAATATAAGGATAATTTCATTTAAAAAATATTATGCTTGATTTAGAATTATATATATATGAATGATATATTGGGCAATATCGTAAGTCACACGTGAAGTGATAACTACTTATTATTCTAACCTAGGGAATAGATTTTAGTATTTACAATTTAAATTTTATGTCATATTTTTATTGGTGAAATTCTTCTATTTATGGTTGCAAACCAGCTACACTTATTAAAGATAATATTGTCATACTTAAGTTTTGGAATGAATGGACCACTAAGGATAAAATTGGTATTAATTGGAACTAAGAAGGAATTAATATTATCTTTAATAATGTGACTGTTGATTAATTCTGTCATATTTTTTAGGCTAATACTGTTAAGTCTGCTTGAGATATTTTATAGTTTTCCTATAAGGGTACCACCCAAGTTAAACGAATCAAATTTCACATGATAGGCACTAGGTTTGAAAGCCTTTGATTGGAAGAAATTGAAACTTTTTCTGAATTTTATGTTAAACTATGTGATATTTGATGAGTGCTCAAAAAGCACTAAAATTACCATGATTTTATGCACATTAATTGATTACAAATATATATATTTATATGTTTTATCATATATTTATATAAATTTGTCTTTTTTGGAATCACGGGTATTTTTATTGTTTTTTAGGTATTTTCGCTTAAAAACGTCACTTAAAGACTCAAAAAGGAATACTGGAAGCAATACATCACAAATATATTAATAAATAAATGGGGAAAGGTCAACAAATATGGAAAAATTGGACAAAATGGGTCGAAAAGGTCAAAAAGGTCAAAAATGAGAAAATCGCGCCCGGAGAAGTCCATCCCGCGCGCGCCAGCGCCCAGTCGCGCAGAGCCGCGCGCGCAGCACGGCACACGTCCGCGCGCGCCTTCCTCCGGGGCTAACACACGGCGTGCTATCATCGTTCATGCGCGCGGCTGGCCGCTTACCTTCCACGTGCGCGTGCGCGCGGCCTACTCCTCCGCGCGCGCCGATGCCATTTCGCCCCATTTTTCATGTGCAGCCGCCCCCATGACGTCATCAATGACCTCACCATTTGCACTACGCGTTTTCACCATTTTTTAACATTTTTTCACCCACTTTTTCTCTCCATCCTCACCTATAAATACCCCCCTTCTCTTCACTTCATACCACACCTAAAAACACACTTCTCTCTTCTTTTTTCTCTCTATTTCTTAGTTTTTTTTAGTTTTTCTTATGCTTTAGCTAGTTTCTCTTAGTTTTAGAGTTCTTCCCTTTTTGAGAAGAACTAGTTATGTTTTTGTAATTTATTAGCTTTTTGATTCAATAAATGGGAGTGCAAATTCTGTTTGGAGGTTTTCTAGCAACAGGAATGGCATCGAAGTACTGTAAGGATTTTATTTTCTTTGCTGTTATTTTTTATGCTTTATTCTTACATGTTATATTTAATTTGTCTGTGATTAAATTTAACTGTGTTGGCTGTTTGTAAACATGATATAATAATAACGTTGTTATGCTTGCGAAATATTAAATAGGTAAAAATCTCTAAAATGAATTGATTTTATTTTTATTCAAGATTTTATATTAAGAATGTTAGAGAGAAATATATTATTTTTCATTACAAACTTAAATCTGAAAATTAGATTTTAAGGTTTAGTTATCCGGTCTAATTTAGAGTAGTGCTCTTTTATTTGTTGGTACAATCGTCCGATAGTTAGAGTGAAGCTCTATTTCAAAAGTTTTTATAAGAATTATTATCTGAAAATGTATTGACAACATGTTTTCAGTAGTAGTTTTAAAACTTGAAAGTTAGTACTCGGATAATTAAATTGTTAGGTTTAATTTGGACACCTTGAATAAAGTTTAAACTGTCTAATCCCACCAAAGGTGGCATTTAAAGGAATTAATTTAATTAACCAAATTAGTTATCAACCCCACACATAGGTGTTAATTGATTTGTTTAGTTAACAAAGAATATCTAACCCCACCAAAGGTGGTATTCATACAAAAAAGGGAGAATCAATAAATATCAATTCATATCTTTAATAACCTAGATAATATGAGCAAGCATAATTAACTTAGTTATTATATCCATAAATACTCCACTATTATAAATGATAAAATTTGCATAAATATTTATTGAATCTATGTTTATTTTTATGTTAGTAGATTAAAAACACAAAACCCAAAATATCGTGACAGGATGTTTAGGATTTAATTTCGTTTTTAAAAGTTTGAATAATAAATTAAAAACCACATACATTCCTTCCTTAGATCGACCTTGGGAGTATACTTATCATTTTCTACGAAATGATTCGTGCACTTGCGAGAGTTTTATAAATATAAAACCAAAGTATTGGCAGGATCGGCAATGCCGGTTTTCGCTCATCAATATTACTAGCATCTCTTTAAATCTTGGAGAGAAAATTAAAGAATTCAGGTTGGTTAAGAAATTTCTTTGCTGATTCCTAGATCACTTTCATGCAAATGTCACTACCATTGATAAAAGCAAGGATATTAACACCACTAAAATTGAAAAACTCGTTGGTTCATTTCAAAGCTTTTAGATGAGCTTCGAACACCTATAAAAAACAAATGTATCACTTTAAAAATCACCATAACTGATGATGATGACAATGATAATGATAAAGGTGATGAAGAGTTGGTACTCATAGCCAAAAGGCTTAAGAAAATTTTCAACCAAAATAGCTCACAACCTAACTGGTAATGAAGTCATTTTAAGGATCAGAAATCAAAAGAACTTAAGCCTATGGGTTTAGAAGGTAAGAAAACCAAATCCATCATACCATAATTTTTTTAATGTAATGGGATTGGTCATTTTGCAACCGAAGGTGCTAACAAAAAAAGAGTTATAAGGGCTTTCAATGCTATCCTTAGTAACTCAAAAGGTTAAAATTACAATCCAAATGACTCAGAAAACTATGACACTAACTATTTGGCATTTAATGCACTATTAATGGAAACTCTAATAAGTCTGAATTTGTTCAGGTAGTGAGAAAAGTGATTCTAATTTTCTACTCAATAAATTTAATACTAATAGTCTTGATGAACTATTTATAAATTTAGTGGATTGTAAGAAAGAAAATGATAAGTTAGTAGTAAAAGTCACCAAACTAAATGATAAACTCAAATCTTATGAAATAAACTCCCCAATTATAAAAAAGAAAAAAAAAACTAAACTGTCTGAACTTGTTGATGTTTTGTTTTCAAGTTTTGTAGATCTTAAATAAGGATAAAAGAAGTTAGTGTTGGAACTTGGTCAATCAAAGGAAGCCTTAAAAAGGTTAACCATTTGAGCAGAAAGGTTAAATAAAGCTCTTAACTATGGAAAATATTTTAGAGATAAGAGATGGCTAGGCTATATAGATAAGAAATCTATGCCATAATCTTCAAAAATAACTCAGTTTGTAAAACCCTCTAACAAAGTTCTTCATGTAATACACGTGGTCTTAGTTATAAGGGTGAGTGCTCCACATCTTTAACATCAAAAACTAAATTTGTAAGGCTTTCTAACTCTATTCTAATAATTACTAATTATGCACAAAGAACTATTGCACCTATAATTGAAATAACTATTAAGTTTGTGCTTATCTATCATCATTGTGCTTAGAAAGGTCATATTAGATCTAAGTGTAAATGTTTTTAACTGCTGCCTATGTTGATAATTCTTTCCATGCTTCTATTTATAGGACTCATTATTATCATCCATCTATGCATAGTATGTCTAATAATTCTATTAGAAAGAAGGAAATTGTTGGTTTAAAGAGGCAAGTAAAATTCAACACATTTTATTATAGGACTAATTATCATCATCCTACCATGCATATTACATCTTCATTTAGGATGAATGTGAATTCTTAAGGTAAGTCTAATAACATGACACTTCATATTCTTAAGGTAATTCCAAGAACATGATAATGACAACTAAGGTAGTTGATTCTTAACTCAAAGAAATTAAGAAACCAAAATTCAAGAAAATTTGGGTTAGGAGAGATTTTTCTAATCAATTGACCGTAATTTAATGTTCATCTAAGTACCTTTATTTGAGTGCTAAATTAATCTAGGTAAGAACTTAATTGGATTGTTTGTTTCTTTAGTTCATATATATATATATATATATATATATATATATATAAAAGAAGAAAAACAAGGCGAGTAAGTCTTTTTTAACAATGAAATGAACTTCAAATATTACTTTCACCTAACTTATTCTTGTAACGTAAAATTACCTATTCTTTTAATTTATTTTGATTGATTCTTCATTGTGTAAATGAATATTTTGACTTGTGCATTAACATACCTTTTATATTTAATGATCCATGTTGATAAAAACTTACTCACCCTATATATATGTATATATCTCTCTTGATAGATATATTTTTAGTTTTTAAAATTAAGTATTTAATTGTAGTTTTTTCGTGATAGGTAAGATTTTTTCAAATGAATCTTCCATGACTAATTATAAATGAATTAATTGACATACTTTTGAAGTTCAAAATGTATCTTAGTTTGAGTGATTTTCAATATGTCACAATATGTGTTGAATGTGTATATGTGTCTTATCATTATAGCTATGCATACAATGGATAATCCAATCTTGATCAAGAATTTGTTTTCTAATTATTTGTTGTTAATCTTACTTATATTAAAGTAAGTATACTACCATTATTTTTAAAAAATGTTTTTAAAAAATTTATGCTTTATTTTTTAGTTTTTAATTAAGTGTCTATTCATAGGACTTAGGGGAGTAAAAACAATACTAAAATCTGTTGAGTGTCAATCGATCTAGATAAACTCGATCGATCAATTGATCGACAATATCATTGATTG
Source organism: Hippophae rhamnoides (assembly GCA_033030585.1). NCBI lineage: Eukaryota > Viridiplantae > Streptophyta > Magnoliopsida > Rosales > Elaeagnaceae > Hippophae > Hippophae rhamnoides. Next base: position 46,978,666 of record CM065430.1, on the reverse strand, counting down.
ATCAAGTGTATTTATTTTAAATGCCCTATCTCTTTCCTTTTTCCCTTCCATTGAACCTTGACCTCCTTTTTCAAATCTTATTTAAGATTTTCACCCAAATCTCACAAAAAATTCATCTTTTTGGTTCTAAATTACTTAGAAATATTTGCTAAATACTTTTCTATGATCATATACTACAAAACTTCATTTTTGTGTAGATATCAGAACCCTTCACTTTCTCACCACCCAAGCACACTCATTTGGTCAAATAATATTCATAAATATTCTTCCTCTACTTCCAACCAATACAATCATTCCCAAATCAATTTCAAGTTTTTGACTTCTTAGGAGTATTTTGGTCTTTTTGGATATTTGCTCTTCTTTTCAATGGCTTCTAGATGTTGATAACTCCCCCAATGGTGCAAAAACTTCATTTTCTTCTTAACGGTGGAATAAAGACTCTCAAGGTATAATAATACTATCTCAAAATAACCTATTTTACTTGAGCATGGTGGTGCCTATTATGATTTTTGTGAAATAGGAATTACTCAAGCCATCAGGGCTATTGGATGGTAATCACTTTCTACACCATCAAAAGTCTGCTATCCAACCTTGAATCAAGAATTTTATGCCACTATTGATCCTAATATTTTCCACCTTAGTCTTATGATTTATAAAGTTTTTATTCAAAATAAAATTGTTGACACCTCAGCCCAAGGGAGCAATGTTTTTTTTATCAATTGCCAACTTTAGGGATGTCAGTTTTAACTTGGACCAATTTTCCATTTCAAATGAGGAACTATTAACCAAATTAACTGGTTTTCCAAATGTTGGCCTTAACTTGAAACAACTTTATATAGGAAGTGAATTTACTTCGTTCTATCAGATTTTAAATAAGATGGTTCGCATTGATTTGTTTCCTTCAAATCATTCCTCATAGATAGGTTACCTACATGTTAAGATTCTATTTTGTATTGGAAAATACATTTCTTTCAATGTTGAAACCATTATTCAGGATGAAATTGTGAACCAAGTTAAGGTTAAAAACCCTAGGATTTGACAACCCTTTGGTTGTCTCATAACCCAAATGATCCTCCCACTGGTGTGCCACCCATAAAATATTTTGATACTATTCATTGTATGGGTGATATTAGGCGAGCAAGAATTTCCATATCCTCTGCTCAGACTGTTAAGAAGAAAAATAGTTGATGTTGGAACCAACAGTGGGGTAGTTACGAATATATTTGGTGATGATTATATGGAAAACATCACTGCTCACGAACCTTCTAATCAAAAACTATTTGAGGACGAAGTAAGAACGAGAATAGGGGCACTATCCAACCAAGTAAGAGCTATGCATAATCTCTATGAAGGTGTACACCAAAAAGCAACTGACATTAATGAGCGTCAAGAGGCCTTATTTTCAATGATAAGTGATATGCATTCACAATACAGATCTAAGAGCGATCAACCTCCTGAATAATGATCATTTTTTAATGTTTTATCTATTTTGTACAACTTTTGAATTTTCAAAAAACATTTTATGCTTACACAGTTTACTTTGTTTTGTGATTTTATTTAATATTTATCTAAATGATTAATTTAATTTTTATTAAATTCATCGCATTCTTATCCATATTGAATTTAAAACTTCAAAGTTAAATTATCTTTTCATATGACAAAAATGGGGAGAATGATTAATATTGTGAGAGTTATTGAACATAGGGGAATAACACATTGTTTAAGTGTTTAATTTGATTTGTTATCACACATACGGAGATAACTCTTGTTGATTAAGTGTTCAATTTGATATTTCAATAAGGGGGTCAACTTTTAATGTTTAAATGTTTTATCTGTTACTACTCTCTGATTATGTTTTACTTCACTTTATTATTACTATATACACTAAACTAATGAATAATGAGTCATTCAAGACATGTTGTGTGCCTATTTGTCATTCTTTTTAGTATACATATGAGTTGTCAAGATTGAAGTGAAGATAGTTTTTTCAAATCATATGAAAGTATCACTATTTAATTTAATTTTCCTATGAGTGTTATGTAGTGAAAAAGAGGTATTATCATACAAATATGTTAAAGGGGGAGATTGTAAGGTATATAAGTATTGGTGATATTTGTGAACAAAACAATTAAGTGTAAACTAGTTTTTAAATGAATTTTTATGTTAGATATTCAAATCGAAGAAACTTCTGAGCTTCATATTAAAGTTTTTCAAGTATACACTTTTTACTTAAACATGTTAGAATTCATATTATACACTTAGAAACATTTGGTATATATACTGATTGATCGATATATAAAGTAGTATGTGGATCTATCAAAGTGGTAGATTGACTGAGGGTCAATCTTATATGATCTATATCCTTTTGGGTTAGATTTCAAATAGAGTATTTTGATCGAAGTTAGGTTTGATCAATGGAGAAGCTAGATCAACTGAGGATCGATCGTGTTCAATTTACTTGGTCTTAAGTTTTTATTAATCATTGTTGGATCGATGAAAAGGGTTTCGATTGATCCTCCTTATTGTTAGATCAATTGAATGTGTAAGTTTTCAACTTAAAACATTTTTGTTTACTCGAATCAAATTGATGATTTATCATATTGTCCCTATCTATTATTGCTTTATGAATTGTTTAATGGACGGAATGATAATTTTCCAATGATCAAACATTAGTGTAAGGACTACGAGTGTTGACTATTTTCATGGACAAAATATTTACCTATAAATTTGTTTTTAGACCTGCTATCAAGTCTATCAAGAAAAGCCGAACAAATGCTCAAGTTTTAGATAACCGTACTCCATGTATATCTTTTATAATTATGACACATAGGATTGTATTTATACATTTAATAGTACATGTTCATAAATCTAAAATAATTTTTGGTGCTTAAATATTTTTGTGTCTTAAAATTTTTAAGATGTGATTTAAAAATATATTTTTTATTAAGACTTTGAATAGGCCTTGAATAATTTAGCCCAAAATATTATAACCCTAGTAGGTTTTCATTATCTATATATATATTTATATATAGGGTTAGTATGTGTGTGAGGCTGAATAGAAGTTGAAACTGATCATGTGTTGCTGCCGAAAATGATAGAAAAGAAAAAAAATCAGAGGAACTACATAGGAGCTTAATTGTCTTCACGCTACGCGATATAGGTAATATACATTTATATATATTTACTTAGGCTTGTTGTGTTTACGCTGAATGTTATATAGGTAATATATATATATATATATATATATAATTAAGATTGGCGAAGATTAGCAGAAGTAGACTTAGGCTTGCTGTGTAGTGTTATATAGGTAACATATATATATATAATTCAAGTTAGCGGCAGCTTTTAGATAATATATATGTATGGTATTTGAGTGAAGATATATATGAGAAGAGATATTAATTGATATAATTATAAATTGATGATTATTATTTTTTACTTCTCATATTCATATAGTTTATTCTATGATTAGTATCCTGAATATTTAAATTAAATAATTGTATAAGCGATCATGATTATTTGATTTAATTATTAAATTTTAAAGAGGTTATTTTTATTGAAATTATGCGTAATCTTTTTGCTCTAGAATATCCTAGTTGATTTGGTTTAAATGATATTTGTTTTGAATCATCTAGTTAGGATTATTCATTGTTAAATATGTTCTAGAACACACACGGGCATTTATGTTTCTTTTTGTGCTAACCTTTTTACAGTTGATTTGTGAACGATCTGATTGGCGGAGAGCTTATTGGAATGTTGGTCTGGAAACCACTCACGCTAACATCGGAAACTGTGAAAATAGAGCAGGGGCTCATAAGTAAAGTACATTGGGGCAGTATCCTAGAGAAGGTAGCATAAGACCATGTTTATACTTGAACATTTGATTTTCCTAGTGGAAAGTTAGGTGGTTCGGTGGACCGATGGTTTTCCTCTTAGGTCATAGTTGTGGCTTAGGTTGTTTCCACCTAAAAATATCATGTGTTATTATTTTATTTCCGCACTTTACTCTTACACACGATTGCATGCTTGACCGCTTTGTTTAGATTATTAAATTTTTAATCAGGTCCATATTTTATAAACTTTCAATTAGGGTTTCAAATATATTATTTAAAAAATATAATGCTCTTAATTTAAAACAACTACACACATTTCATTCATCTTGTGCTTTCTCTCTCAAAACGTTTTATAAATACTATATCATATTTTGTTAGTCTCGTTTTTTAGTTAATTTATCAAACATTGTATAATTATGTTTGATAAATAAGCCTATTTTTTTATGATATTGTGATTTAAATATTTGTTCTAGGGTTTGCAAGATGATTTAAATTTATCTGATTTAATTCTTGAATCCTTTAGCTAAGGTTTTTTATTATTAAAAATACTTTAGGAAATACTTTGTACTTATCTTATTTGTGTTATCTTTTCAGGTGCTTGCTAAATGGATTCAATTGCACATGTGACTTGATATATTAGAACATTGGTTTGTATTTATATGCTTACCTTGAAGAGATTGAAAAAGCTAAGGATAATAAAGAGATTACTTTGGATGTTTATCTTTGAAGGTTAGTTTAAAATGTGACTTTATAATTGAAATGTTTTTCATGGTGGATAGTTAAGTAATCCGATGAACTGATGATTTTTCTTTTAAGATCATTGTTATGACTTAAATTATTTTCACCTAAAGTATTGTGTCAAGTTTATCGATATTTTTGTTTCATATTATTTATATACGATTGTAATGTCAAATCACTTAATAATTTTTAATTACATTTAATTCAAAAAATCATTTATTCCTCTTCTCTAAGTTAACTAAATACCTAACTCCAACATAGCAAAGATCGGAAAACATGCTTGGGCAATAAGTAAAAATAAATTTGAAGAAATTTAAAAAGAAAAATTAAATCTTAAAGAAGAAGATTTATTTAAAAATCCATCATTTTCATCTCTAAGAAAATTATTCCCCAAAAAATAAATAATTTATTATGGAATAAGTAATAAAGAAATGAGTATTAATATTACAGGTACAAAAAGAACAAATAATGTACCATTAATTGATAAAACAATTATATTAAATAAGCTATCAAAAATTTCCCAAAAGGATAAAGAAAAAATTGGATACATTCATTTAGGAGGAATTCAAATATTAATAAAAGCTCGTTTCAGATAAGGAATAGATATACCAATAAAAATAGATTACTAAATAACAAAATAATAAATAGGAAATATGCTTTATTAGGAATGATTCATAATAACTTAGGATACCAAAAACTAAAATTTACAGCATATCGTAGATTTATTATTAATATCCATGATAAAAACCCAAACCAAATATTAAGTTTAGCTTATGAATTTGAATGAGGAGATTTAATGAAAGAAAGAAATCATTCATTTTCAATATATTATCTAGTAGCATATTCTTTAACAAATAGTCATAATAGTTTAATATTTGGACAAAATGAATTTATAAAAATACACAAAACTTTTAAGTAACTTGGACAAATAATAAAACCAGAAATACTAACAAATTTTGAGGTATCAGAGGAATGTCATTTAGATATCAAAGAAAAACCCCTAATAAAGAAAAAAAAAGTAATGTTGTTAAAAATAATAATATGCCAATATTTACTTTTATAGAAGAAGAAGAAGAAACCTCTAATAAGGAAGAAGTTAAAAACTAGAAAATGAATTCAAAAGGAATTAGTTCATAATGTTATATTAGGGAAAAATAATGTTTAAAGAAAAAATAAAAATATACAGCTAGAAATAAATGGAAGTCTAGTAGGCTTAGCAAAAAATCAAGTAACATTATTTGAAACTTTAAAACTTGTAACAGAGAAAAAGGATTTAGCTCAAGAATCAAACATAAAATATATGAAAAATATAATTGAAACACAAAAAGAATTATTAAAAGAAATAAAGAAATGTGGTTATAATAAACTACAACAAAACATACATATGAAATTTATAAAATTAAGAAACGATATATATAACATACATATAAATAATTAAATTATAAGTCATAAATATGATCCCTTAGAAGGATTAAAAGAAGAACCACCTAGGAGATCAGATGTCCTAATTCTTAAAAATGAGAAAAGAAAAAAAATGAAGAACAATATGATAAAAAAAATATAATTTCAATTTGATGGAATATAGAAAAGAATTAGAGAAAGAATTGATGAAATATGAAAGCAAAAGTAGATGACAAAGATGAATATCTTTATAGATATACATTAGGATGTTTCCAAGGTCCACAGTTAAATTACCACAATAATGAAAAAGAATATCTAGCTAATAAAAGAGCTATTAAGAAATTCGCAATATATGTTATAAGTTTCAGATTCACTGTTAGAACATATAACAAGAACTTTGATTATTTCTTAAGAATTATTATTACAGGTGATTACAAACAAGGAAGATTAGTCACGTGGTAACAATCGTTCAACCATTACAATTTTGATGTTGAACATCTTCCAGTACATAAGAATAACTTAGCAGAAGCTCTTACTAAAGAATTAATACCTCTAACTATTTTTATGCTTTCAGGAATGAAACATTTTTTCATCAATATCAAGATAAAGAAAAAGGAAATAAAAATCCTACAGGAACAACTCAAGTTGTTATACCTCGAGAAATCTCTTATGGAGATAGGAAATAAACAAGAAGAACTTAATTGTTCAAAACAACTTCTAAAGTCCAAAACCTCATAAGAAGTATCTTCATTAAAAATTCAATTTAAAGAAGATGAAACTTCTAAAGAAAGAATTCAAAATGAAAGGAAGAACCTAACAGTTCAAAAGAGAGAAAAATTTCTAAAACTAAAAAGCTTAACTAGATAGATGAGGCAAAAAAAGGTTTATATGGTCTATAATGGGCCAAGACCATAAATCTATAACAATTGGGTAGAAGCCAGTAAATCCATTCTAGGATTTAGTGGAGTAACTCATAGATCATTCACTAGCAAAATAGAAGTTGAAGGTAATTATGACAATTACAAAACACCAATGCTAATAACTCTAAAGAATATAGTAAGAAATTATTCTATAGCATTACAACAACAACCAACAACCCCAAGTAAATTAAAAAATCTAGGGAAAATAGCAAAGTTTCAATGCTATTTAGGAAAACATCTCTCCTAGAGACATCAAAGATAGTAAGCATTCAGTACTATTCAAGGAAACATTCCCTAAAAATTCACCAATTATTAAAGATGAAAATGACCAATATAGAAACCATACCAAACCACAATGATTGAGTCTCTATAACTTGGCCAAGAAATCCACTCAGGAACATATTGAAGATATGAAATTCTACACCACAGATAAGGAATTTCCTATAGGAAGTAAACTCAATATTTTAGAAAGAGTTGATCCAATATTTGTTTATAAAGTTTTCCATATAGGACTAATAGAGAATATATACCCAGGAATTAATTTAAGTCCCAGAGAATTTTAAAAGAGCAATTAAGAATTTCAGAAAGAAGATTAAAGCAGATGACAAGCCTATTTATTTTAGATTTTTCAGTTCACTAATGAACTGTAATGAGAAAGGATGTATCAATCCTTACCACTTCATCAAGATAAGAATTTCTAATACAAAAAGGAAAATTCCCAAACAAGGTCACTCTTAAAAAAGGAATTTAACACAAAAGAACTTTGTGTACTAGGAGATCAAATGTTAGGCCAAATTTACTATGAATTCAAAAAGATTGACAATTCTACTTAGATTAAAGCAAATTATTCAACTAGTAAAGTCATCATCATTTTCCAATTCTTTTCAAATATAAAACCAATTTTAAAAGTAATAACCTAGAAATTGGTTAAGAAACAAAAAAAGTATTCTACTTTTATGCCAAAAAAGCCACCAAAGATCACATATGCATCCACTACATCAAAGATCGAGAAGACAAAGATACGTCATCATTAACGTCATCAAAAAGGTTATTGATAGAAAAGAGAAAAAGACCGTCAGTAGAAAATGACAAAGAAGAATAAAGAAATGAATTATTGGCAAAAGACGACAAATAAAATAAAAATATAGACCCCACATCTTAGTCGGTAACATATGCTAAGGGAAAAAGCAATAGCTATTATTTAAAGCAAAAAACAGATGAATTATTAAAACAAAGGTAAAATAATAATTTATCATGTAAACATAGATTCTTTGTGCTATAAAAGGAATCTTTATTCTCATTTTAAAGCACACAGAAAACCAGAACACTCTACTATGAAAAACATGAACTCTAGCATAGAAATTCTCTCTATCTAGAAATCCCAAGACCATTAATATTATACTTAGTAATTATGAGCGACTAATAATCCCTTCAAGATTCTTAATTAGCCTTAAGTCATAATAATTATTATCTTATGAATAAAATGGAGTTATGTTACTCTTTCCTAATAAGTCAATTATTGGACACCATCTATGTACAGATTCAGAAGGTTCACCATTGCCAAAAGGGCGTTGAGGTTTGAGCAAAGCTTTGACATAGTAGGTGTAACAAAAGAAGACGAATAGAAAGAAAGAACGTGATAGATCCATTAAATTCAAGAATAATAATTATAAATTTAAGCTAATTAAGAATCTTAAATATTTAAATATTTGCTTACATCAAGTTATAATACTGATAAATAAAAAAATGAAAACTATTTTTAATTTCATAAATAAACAACAATCCCAACAAAAACTAAAGATAAAAATCTAATTTTATTAAAAAAAATTTGATAAAAGCTATCTCTTAACTTTAAATGAATATTTTAAAGATAAAGATTATGAAACTTGAAAATTTTAAGAGATTTAACAACTTGTTAAAAATCTATACAACTTATATTAAAGCTATCACAAGTATCATAAACCATCTTATTTCAAAGACATTAAGAGACTATTTTAATAAAAAATATGTAAGAATAGAAAAAAAATTCAACAATTTAATATTTAAATATTATTTTTTAAAAAATTACAAGTACATTATATGCACGTAGAAAAACCTTTATGTATACTACAAATAGGACAATAGTATGTATTCAACGCATGAATTATTAAAGAAATAACTTATTTAATATATTAAAATCAAATTAAATTATCAAAAAAATAACTTAATTAATACATTAAGATCAAATTGACTGAAAATCCACTTTATCAATCTTGCAATCGAAAACTCTCAAAAATTAGTATCAAAGCCAAATAATAGAAATGTAAATAATAATGGATAAAAAAATTAACATAATTAAGTTTTAAAGATACCAATGGTATTAACCATAAAATCTATATATTTTTATAAACATCAAAATATAAGTGAAAATATGTTGAACATTAGAAACATTTGAAATATTATCCCCTAAATTCTACCGAGTCCTACCATTCAATATTTAGCTTTAAAAATAAAATTATAAAAACTGTTCAATTAAATCACCAAAAATCCTAAAACGGATATGCACCCGGAAAGGTTCCTTATGACCCGGATTACATTCACATACTAATTAATTCAAATTCAAATTCAAATTGAAGAGCTCTATCATTGCACAACAGAACCCATCAACCATTGCCACATCACAAGTTGATAATTCATAGTTATTGAGTAAAAAATTAATAAATTAATAGACAAGGAGATAGAGGTCTGAACTGAAAAGGGTTTTATAATATACAACTGTTCTATCATTTATCATGTCTTCATCAGTGTTCTATCATTTATCATGTCTTCATCAGTAAACCCTTCCCACGTAGAAACACGTTAAAAACGAAACAAGAAATAGGAAATTAAATAAATAAACAAATAATACTTAACAAATGAACATGTTGAAATTGAAAGATGAATTCTATGAGGATCAGCAGATGGCCACCAATAAAGTCTTGGTGCTACATAAACGAGGTATGAATACAAAGATCAAGTAATACAACACATTAAAAATACCTGTAATTTTCTTTCCCCAAAAAGTCCTATTTCTTACCTTCTTCCATTTGCCAAAAATATTAATCAACCTATGCTTTAGCCTGTCCAAGTTCAACATCCTTAACAGGGTTCGTTTCCAATCCTTCCTTCAAAAGTCTGATCTCTTCTTCTGTAAGGCTGTTTTTTGAATTCGGCAATACCTTGGCATTTGACTGTTTTTCAAGCTCCACTGCCCAGCTATAAATCACCATTCCAACAACAGATAGAATCATTCCCATTATGTTCTTGAAAGTCATCTCTGAGTCAAAGAGAAGCCATCCCAGTGTGAGAACGCATACTGTTTTCATGTGTCCTAAAACCTGGAAGGAGACGGCCGAGAATCGTCCAATGCAGAGGTACTGACTCACATTGCAAAATACAGCTAGCGAGCATGAAAGAATAATAAACAGCTGCACGTGATCGATCACACTTATAAATGGCTTAAACATGGGAAAACTAATCTCTTTAGTCAAGCCAATGATACAGAAACTCACAGAAGAGGGCAAAATAATTTATAAGCACTTACAATGGCACCAGAAGTCATATGGTACGTGGTTATAAATTTTCCACCAAGTAAGTAATCAATAAATGGACCAAATATCAGGAGGGATAGAGCTTGGATTGGAGCTGTCTTACTAAGCAACTCAAATGATCCAATTGAGTACTTTTTTTGAAGGGAACCTATTGTCTGTAATATTTGACAAAGAAATGTCATCAAACATTAACAGAGTCAAACAAATTTATTGTCAATTGTCAAACAAAGTATTGGGAAAAACATTTTAAAACACAATATGTTAGAAAAAAATTATTTACTATTGCGCTATACGTGCCTACAGCCCTTCATATTAGCATCGAAACAAGGCTCCAGTAAGGATTTCAACACACCTTTTTTGAAACCTAAATTCCAATGAAAGCACGGAAGTTTACCTCTCAGAACCCCTCTTAAGACATCAAAAGATGCTTATAAGAATCTAGACTAACGTGTTTTGGCCTGTATTTTTCAACGTAGTGTTATTTCAGTTATCTTTTCTTAGCACACTTAATGATTTATTCTCCATGAAGATTAAGTACTTCCTTTAGTTTCAGTCAAATATCAAACCAAGAACAAGGTTCCACTCACAGGACAAAACATTGGAACAAATGCAAACATGTTTATCACCTTAGTCACACATCTCAGATATGAACCATCAGTCAACAACTTAGACATGCATCATGATTTTGAAAACTATTGGACCAGAGCTTTTTGAATTCAGATTATTAATTATTTTGACTGACTGATTGAACTTCACTTATAACAAAAATACCAAGTTTAAGGAAATCATATCCGAACCAAAAGAGCATGAAACTCAGAAATGTAACCAAATCCTTCTGAAAGAATCAGGTAATTATAACTGGTCAATTTGCAGATAATCTTAATGCATGACTCATACCATCTCTAATCTCTAATCTCTAAGACTCTCATACAATGTGGCAAAAATATCTGATTTCCATAATATTTATATCAAGTAACAAAGGATGAACAAAAATTGTGAAAAAGTAGGAAATCAGTAACAGAATCAGGGGTAATGCTTGACACTAATTTTTACAAAGCAAATGAGTGTACTTACAATTTGCTGCAGAGAAGTCGACAAAACCGCCACACAGGCGCATATGAAACCTTTGAGATTAACTTTGACATCAGTTACCGTGCAAATACCAACGCCTATGACCACGACGATAACAGCTAATTTTACTTCCTTGGAGTAGTGTTTACTGTGAATAATCCATTCCATTACACAAACAACAGGAATCATGCTTAATTTTGAAATCTGCACCATAAATACAAAGAGAACATTAACAAAGTAAGGAAAAAAGTTAGGAGAGATTGTGTGCTTTGAGGATCAGAATTGCTAACAACCCCAAATACCAATTAAGATCTGTTAAGACTAACAACTTACAAGCTAAATTTTTTTGAGCTAGGCTAGGCCCACATCCATGTTCACTCTTATTAGATCCTACTTATGTAGATGGTAATTATTTTCATTATTCATATATTTTATTTTATCATTACCTCAAGAGCTCCTTTTCCTCCAACAAATGCAAGCATCAACACACTATAAGTTCACTAAGAATCCTTTACAATACCATAACCCAAATACAGTAATGGTAAAATAAAAAGAATTAAAACCCATCAAATCATTTACAAAATGCTTAAAAATCCATTGAATTGCATGAATGAAGGCTAAGAGAATCATACTTGGTAGAAACCAACTGAGTTAAGCATTAGACTGAAGTTCATGGCCGCAATGGACGTATTAGCAACAATAGAGAACCACAAGAGCTCCCAAAGAGGAACATGCTTAGATGTTGAATACCCAGCAGCAGTAGAGGCCAAACCAACCATTGCAGTGACAGCAAAGTGGAACCCAGTTAACGTCGTAGCTGAAAAAACATAAAACCCACTTCAGATAAATTCAGTTCAATCGCTAATGTCCTAAACAGAATCTCAAACAGGAATTCACCTAACCATAAACTTATAAAATAAGACAATACTAAAGAATCCATATTTAAATCCGATCTGAATAATGCCAACTTGAAATGGGAAACAAACACAAACTAGCCATTGAAAAACTGAAACACAGCAATGTAATCTACCACCATGCGAAAAACTAAAACAAAGAAACAAACTTCAGATCCAGAGAAAAACGCACCGAAAGTAAAAGCATAACCAGAGGAAGACATAAGCTGTTTATTGGCCATGATAATTCCAACGGAGCTGATAACATTCATGGCCCAAGCTCCCATATCTGACACTGCACCCCATGATTTCTTCTCGCTAGGTTCCATTCCCTTCTAATTCTTCTCTTCTCTTCGATTCACGTAGCCTTCCGGAATTATCAAGCCCCGAGATCAGATCAAATCAGATCTCGCAGCAGAACGAAGAGAGAGAGAGAGAGAAAGAAACAAAAAAGGAACAAGGGTAGTGAGATGCAAAAGAAATGAACAAGATCCACTTGGTAGTTTTACTTTTCCAAAAAAGTGAGTGATACCGAATTTTGAATTCAATTTCTTTTTCTTTCGTTCTACTTCATATCTTTTCTTTCTTTCTATATCCCACTGTTAAAGAAAGGTATACATGGGTTTGAATTTTCAGAGAAAATATTTCCTGGGAAAAAGGAAAATTGTAATGAGAAATTGAGAAGAAAATTGGGCGGTGCGCTGGTAACGTGAGAGATATAGAGAGAAGCTTTCCGAAACGTTATTGCAAGTGAAACAGCAAAAGCTTCTCTTCTTTATCTTCTTCTATCCCCAATATTTTCCTCTTCTCGTTTCTCTCACCTGTAATTTTCTCTCTCTATCGTCGGTCAAAAAAACGTGAATGAATGAACTTTCCCATATATCTTCATCAATACGAGGAAAATTCAAACAAAAATGATGAAGCTTTTTATTATTATTTCCATGGTTTTTTACACTTTTTTTTAAAGCACTGTAATCTATAATAAGATTGTGAAATAATAATGGAATATTTTAACTTTTCATTATCTATATAAACTTTTTATTTTTCTTTTTCTAACGATATTCCATGTTTTTTATTTTTATAATAGTGATAATCCATGTTTGATGTAAGCTTAATAATTTTTGTTACAAAAAAAATAAAAAATCTATTTTAAGTCATTCTCAGTAGATCAGATATGAACTTACAAAGAATAAATAGAAATATTATCCATCAATCTTGTATGCCTCACCCAAGTTTTCAAATTATGATCTTATATGTTTAAATCTCGAGAGATTCATCTCATTAAAATCATAAAAAATCCATTTACTAATTGAATTGGATTATAGAGAATTATATGAGTATTCAAGTCCAATACCTTTCATTCTTACATTTTGAATAACATTTTTAACATCACTTTCAATGTAAATACTAATGGCTCTCTCATTCAAAGTATGTTACAATGCTTTGTAATTCGTTAGAGAGAATGGTAGTATATCCAATCCATGAATATATTGCTATTCTAAAGTGATTTGTTATGATGAATCCAAAACCTGCTTTGTCTTGTACATGCATCATCAAAATTTATTTTAATAACATAGACGCTTAATATTTTTAGTGCATAAACAACTGTTAGCAACTTTCCAAAGCAAAATTTTGTGTCTTTTATGAATTAGGACTTTCCACATTTTACTCCGACAACTACAATAGCTGTTTAGGATTCTATTTTGAATAAGGACCTCATAAACTCATTTGATTATAAAAAAGTGTTTTCTTTGTCCATACCAGTGAATTCGATCAACCAAAGAGAGATTAGGAAGTTTTAATTTCATGATGAACGATGTGATGGCAGTCCTAAAATGTGAATTAATTTTACGCATATCCTAGTACCATTGATTGTTCGAAAAACTTAGATCAAATATAGAATATACTTGTTGTAAATCGATGTTAGAATTTCTTCTATCAATCAAGCATCAGGGAAGTTTTCGCTGTGGGAGACCAGGTATCCAAGGATCCTACCAAATGTTGAAATGTCTTATACCTACCTTCCAACAACAACCTTGTTTAATTAAATATTGAGTCCAAAATAATCCTTCTAAACTCTTAAGTCATTTGACTTCTTTGTAATATTGAGAAAAGAAGCATGCTTGAGATATTTATGGTTGAAAACTTTAACCCAAAGTTTATTGGATTGGATAACTAACTCTCAAATAACTTTTAATAACATTTCTTTATTGAAATCTTCAGTTTTACACAAGTAAAGAAGCAATGAGAACTTTGGGAGTTAGTATTATCTTTATACTAGAATTTTCAAATGCAAGAATCAATAGCTTTATAGAAACTAGTTAGTAACTTGAAACTACTCATGGAATTAATTGGCATGATTTGTAGAATAGAGTGAATCATTTTACATCTACCAACCTATGAAAAGAGTTGATTTCCAACTATCTAATCTACTTTTAATTTTTTTCAAGAAAGTAATTGAACTCCATTTTTTCCTTCTACCAATGGGTAAAGAGTGACCTAGATATTTGATAACCACGTTGGATTTATATATTTGAATCTTGGAAGAAATTTGATTTTGACAAATCAAAGAAGTGTTTTTGGAAAAGAAGATAGCACATTTCTGTAAATTGATACTTTGACTTAACCAATTGCAATATTTATCCAAGATGCCTTTAATTACCAATAATTCTTGTATATTTCTATGAGAAACAGAACAATGTCATCTACATACATGAGATGAGAAATACGGGGTGCTCATCTGACCATTTTAATACCATGAAAGCTTTGGAAATGATTCTTGAAAGATGATCGATACAAATTGTGTTCAATGAATATACAAGTATACACATTGCAACAAGTAATATAATAATAATAAAATATTGTTTTCATGGAGATTTTGTTATTATAAACTAATTTTTAAAACTAAAAAGTAAAGATCAATCCTTCTGTTTTTTTTTAAACTTTAAGAAAGCAAAACTAAAAGAATTAAAAATAAATAGTAATAATTAATTAACTCAGAATTGACACCTATGAAAATATATAAAAAATATCTAAGAATAGTTAATTACTAATTTCCAAAATATATGAATCACTAAAATTTCTCTAATAAAACTATTAATTAATTACATAATCAATTAAATTTAACCTAGTATGTATTCATCTCTAAGTAAACTACACATCATATGGTAATTAACTTAATCACATTCTCATGTTAATTAAATTGCATACTATTGATTAAGTTCATCAATTATGGATCACATACATAATAATCATACATCTCTACCTAGAAACTAGACATCTTATTTAATAAAGACAAATAATTAAATAATTCTCTCAAAACTATTTAATTGCTTCTATAGATCAATTATTGATCAAAAAATTAATAACATAAAAATTAGATAAAATAATATAGTTAAATTAAATCATAATTAGAGTGAAATATTACATCATCACCTATAGAAAATTAGATTCATAAGACCTCTAGATTAATAAATTAGCTAGACATGATTTTGTTCATAAATTTCATATTTTTCATAAAGAAAGACATAAAAATTGATAAAGAAATGTGGAAAGAAGTATAAATACAATCAATCCCTTAAATTATAACACCAATTTCCTTTTAAATCTCTACTAAAATTCTATCTCCTTTTGATTTTTTTTATATTTTTCTTTCTTTTTGGCTCCAAAAATTGATAATTTTTCACTCATTAGGGTTTTTGGAACAATTAAAGGGTTAAATTAAGTTCAGGTAGAATCTAGACCATTAGATCATCTTCAGATCAAGGGCTGAGATGAAAAAAAGGGAAAAATTAACAATGTTGGTCAATAGAAATGTGACACATGATATAGGGAAATTAATGAATGAATTAGCAATCTGTGTGATGGGGTGGAATGGTCATGGTCAACATGCACTGAGTCAGTGCCACATGGCATGTTATGATTCATAGATACGGATTGCATGGTACCTTCATGGAAAAATGGATGAATCACATTACGACGCATGGCACACTCGTTGACCATACAGTGAAACTAGGAACGAACGTCATACTGACATGTGACGTAGGTTGCATCACTCGGTACATGCGACATGCTTCAATTGGCCTTCTTCACTTACATAGCATCCATATGGCGATGTCTTATTAGCTTCCTTGCTTGCGTGGTTTCCATGTGATAACTTTTGATTAGTCATGCATTCAAAAAAGTCATAAAAATCCATAAAAATTTAAAAAGATTTTAGAAATTTTTTGAAAAAATATATTCTCATCCTTTTCACTAAAAATTCATATTTTAATATTTTTAACCCTAAAAGTACTATTTATTGAATACGATGAGCAAACATTAAGCAAAAAAGTGCACTGATGACTCTATTTTCCTAGAGTCATAAAAAAAAATTCAGAAACTATTAGGAAGAGATAAGGGGATAATGGATCACCTTGTTTTAATCCTCATTGTAGATAGATGTTGCTAAAAGGAGAACCATTTATCAATAGTGAGAAAAAAACAGTAGATATAATTTGGTACATGAGACAAACCTTTTATAATAAACCCATGCAATTAAGGATTTTTAGTAAGAAATTTCATTCAACCATATCATAAGCTTTTTTTCATATCCAATTTAATACCCATCAGAAAACTCTTACCTCTTGTTTCCTTGGAGATTTTCAAAGAACTTTCTTGAGCAATATGAGTATTTTTTATGATCCATCGTCTATGAATAAAAGCTGCTTGAAATGGAAAGATATGATCTTTCAAATAATTTCTTAAGCTCTTAACCAAATTTTTGGCAATTATCTTATAGCTCACATTACAAAGATTAATAGGTCTATAATCAAAAACACCTTAGGGGATATTAACTTTGGAAATCAAAGTGAGGAAGGTTTTGTTCTAGCTATATTGGAATTACCTTAATAAAGAAATATTAAATTTCAAAAATTACTTATTCCCCTAATATGTTCCAGCTCTTCATATAGAAAATGATAGAAAAACTATTTTGCTCCAGAGCTTTTAAAGGATGCATGCCACACAGTGCTTCTTTTATTTCAATAGGAAAGGGAATGATAAAAATGTGGGTATTCTACTCTATAGTGATTACTGATGAAAATAAGTCGTCAATTTCATGATTAAGAATAGGATTTTGAGATAAGAATAATTTGATATGGAAATCCAGGAATTTTTTTCCAATATTATCCTTATCTTAAATATGGGAATGAAATTTGTTCTTCTTCTTATGACAATTGAAGTGTGAAAAAAAATAGTGTCCTTGTTGCCTTTATAGAGCCATAATTCTCGAGATTTTTTGTTTCCATGTAATCTTTTGTCTCTCAAGTTGTTCATTTATTTGTTCTTGAATAAGCTTTTCTAGATAGATATGTTCATTGTTTTGGCTACAAAATTGAATGAATTTTAATTATGATTTCAACCTTTTTAGCTTTTCATGTATGAATCCAAAGTGATTTGCATTCCATGTAGTCAATTTCTTGGTTAAGAGTTCCAAATTGTGAATGAAATTGAGTCTTTGAGAGCTTGACTCCTTTCTCCAAAAAGCATGGATTACTCTAGACATGTGTTGTCTCTTTACCACATGTGCATGAATCTAAATGGTTTCTGTTTGAAAGGCTTCTTTAATCCATTCAAGTTAAGAATGATTGGGTTGTTATCAAAGGTGAATTTGGGCTAATTGATAACCATGACATTAGTGAAAGAAGATACCTAGATTGGTGAGGCAATTGTTTTATCAAGTCATTGATAAATTCTATCCAAATCAGTTATGTTATTACACCTTGTGAACTTTGTTCCAATACATCCTAGATCAATGGCTTTTGTCTAATTTATGAAAGAGGTTAGTATGTTTTCATAAGTGCAAGTAAAAGGAACACTACCTTGCTTGTCTTCTTGAGAAGTAATGTCATTAAGATCCTCAATTAGAACCTAAGGTTGAAGAGTATTGTGCAAAATGTTAAATAGCCAAATGTTGTTATTGTCATGATAATAAGGAGGGATGTACTTACAACTTAAAATGTTTTTTTTCGTTAGTAGCCAATGGATGATTAGTTTCACAAATTACATAACTAGTTCTAGTGGATAGAAAATTTAAACTAATAGAATTATTCCAAAACAAAGCAAAACCATCATGCATATTTATCATATGGGAAATAAAAGAATTATCAAAACATAAGTAAAGTTGTAAGGAATGAGAGGAAGTTTCATCAATTTTAGTCTCCATTAACCAAATCATATATGGTTTTTTTATCAGGTAACACAATGCCCTCTTGGTAGGAGGCTTGGTTAGGCTTCTACCATCTAAGGAGAGTCATGGCTCTTTGAGGGGAAAGTTTAGGGTTTCCTCCTCACCCATTTGATTTTTACCATTAGAAGTTTCTTCAAAATATGTCTTGGTAGTTGTAAAAGCCTTTACATCTACTTGAAAGTGATCATTCAGACAAATTAAAAAATCAAAGTTGGATATTAATCTCCTATTTTCAACTTCTCCATCACATATTTTTTGTTTCCTCTTAAAAAATATGAACTTTCCTTCCTTTTAGTCATGAAGGTACTACCTCATTTTATGGCTATGTTAGATTGATGTTTAGGTGTAGAAGTATCAATGTTCTTCTACACTCTAGCATTACCTATGAAACATTCAGAGTCAGCGGCTAGAGTGTGATCATTCAAAGTTTATGGCTAAGGAAATCAATTAAAAGAATGGGTTGGTGGAAGTTCATATATGCTTGTAAAATCCTACCCAACACTTGTATACCAATGTCTTGTGAGTCAATAAGAACTCCACTATGGACTTCTTGGGTAACAATAAAAATATTGATGGTTTTAAATAGGAAATTATCTCTTGCCATATCAAATGGAATTTCCATTCCAACAGCTTGCAATAACATCTTAAAACATAGATTTGTATCCATAATGGTGTCACTCTCTTGAAATACCAATTATGGAAGAAAGGTACAAAGTTAATGAGGTCTAAGATTTGGAACATTTGAATTCTCTTGGCTTTCTTAGAAAATCTTTCAAGCATATTGGTTGAAGAAAATAGAAGCACCATAAATAGGTTTGCTCTAAGAAGGCCCAACAAGATTGTGATTTGTAGGAAGCTTTCAAAGAATTGAAATCCTAGAATTGTGATTCAAGCCATCCATATGCCAGAAAAATTCATGGGAGATTGAACTTCATAGTGGCACGAAGCCATTATCCATATATTGGTATATGGATTGGATTCATTTACTCGGTGTTGCATTATAGATTGGAAATTGTAGTATTTGGTAAAGTGATCAAGTATGCCCGAATTAAAGCAAAATTTAAAAAGTCTCTCATGAACCCATGATTTAGAGCCATTGGGTTGATTAGTTGTAGAGACCCTGCATGGTATTTTGCATCTAGGAGTAAAAGCTTTATGAACATTGAATTCCATTCTAAATCGAAGGTAGCTTTTTGTTGACAAGGTGGTCATCTTCATTGCTGTCTATTTGGAAAAGAGTGCTAATAGGATTTGCAAATTTTATAGCATTTATAGTAAGTATGCAAGCAAAATGTAACCCATGTACTTGGATCCAAAAAGGCAGTAGTATTAAACTTAATCTCTTGGATTGTTAGGTTATGGTCTTATTCCCTTAACAAAAGCAAAGAGCCATTGACACGCCATATGTGCTTGTCCTATGATGAATCACGCTTTTCAACAGAAGAGAAAATGAAAGCAAACACATTGTTTTTGTAATCTTTGGTTACCATCAAAAGCTCCCATTGGCTATCCCAAGCTTTGTCAACAGTCATAACAATTTTATGTTTTCTTCTTCATAATTTTAGTGGTAAGAACTTTTCCAATTTGCATTGTGGAAGAAACATGAATAGCTTATGTAAGGTCTTCTTCTAGTTCTATTTCAGGGAGGTTGTAGATTAGCTATTTGGTTTGTGGTACTAAGTCGCGAATTTCTTTATCAGATATAAACTTTGGTTTGGAAGCCATTAATGAGATGAAGCATTGTTAAGAGAGATAGTAATTTGGATATTTATTTCGAGTAGTTCTAGAATGATAGAAGGAAATGGACCAGTGACACATGGTGTATTTATATTAGCCATATAAAGCTTCAGATGAATATCATTCTTGAAAACTCCAAAGGCTAACTACAAAAGCAAAGGACTCTTCATTTACTTGTGATGAAACTCAGGTCTTATAAGGTTGGATTTGAATGGATTTTCAAGATTAAAGATTTGGTGGCTATCATAGGTGCTAAAGTTTGAAAGTATATTGAAATGTTTAATAGGACATTTAATGAAATTGGAAATGATTAGGGCTAGTATTATGCGCTAAAATAGTGATGATTAGGATAAGCAATGATGGTATTATAATTTCTCGAAGGGAAACCCTAAAATGCTAGAATAATTGCAGGAAAAAAAAATTGATAAGGTAAAGGATGTGACAAGAAAATTATGAGAATTAACTAGAATCTCAACAAATAATGATTAATAATGGAAATTTTTAATTTAAATTATTGTCAAAATCTAAAGAAGATTGAAGCAATGGGCAAAAGAAACCCTAAATTTCAACTCTAAGCATGAGAAGAAGTGCAGGAGCCCAAAATTCTCTTTCTTATTTGTTATTCGTGATTAAAACCAAAGCAAAGGCTAAAAGGGAGTGTTTTTATGGTTATTCTTATCCAATATTTTATTATTCATGCAATTTAGTTATATAACTTTTTAAGCGAGCTATATTAATCATATAATTTAAAAATATAATTAATTAAGTAAAAAAATTTTAAAATTAAAATTTTTCCAAAGATAAAACAAAAAATATATATTTTATTAAGAAAGCACTAGTTAACCTTCCTCTTCTTTCCCTCCTACTATTTTCTTTCTCTTTTAATCTTTTTTCTCTTCCCCTTTCTCATAATTATTTTATTAATAAAAAATAAAATGAAATTAAGAGAGAAGGAATGAGTAAGATAGCGAATAAATGAGAGATAAGGGAAATGGGGAAAGAAAAAGAGAGAAAAATAGTAAAAATGATGAGAGAGAGAATTAAAGAGAGAAAGAGAAAGAGATAATTTTTTTATTAATAAAATATATAATTTATATTTATCCTTAAAATCTAAATTTTTGAAAATTTTACTAACTTATAAAAAAATTATAAGATTAAAGTATATCAAGACTATTGTTACAAAACCTAAATGACATAATATCCCATAATCAGATTAAAAAAGATCAGGAGTCTTAGTATTATAGAAAAGGTTTCAAACTTATTCTTATTTTCCTATTATATATATTTATTTAATGATATTTTATTTAATATCAAAGACGATTTTATTAGAATTTTATCTTTTACAAAAATTATGCAGATTATATATTTAAAAATTTGGACAATGCTACCACCATACTAAAAATACTATTGGATTATAAATTGAAAAATTAAAAATAATAATATGTATAAAATTTATAACAATTAAA
Source organism: Hippophae rhamnoides (assembly GCA_033030585.1). Lineage (NCBI taxonomy): Eukaryota > Viridiplantae > Streptophyta > Magnoliopsida > Rosales > Elaeagnaceae > Hippophae > Hippophae rhamnoides. Next base: position 46,956,809 of record CM065430.1, on the reverse strand, counting down.
ATAATATCTCAATAACTTTGAACGTAATTCAATTAAATGACATTTAACTTTGAAATGGTCTAAATGATCGTAGCTTCATTTGATGTGATAGAGTTTTTTAATATTAAAAATATATGAGGTAATCTATTTATAAATGATTATTTTTGAGGATACAAATTTTTAAAATATTATTTTTTCTAAGAGTAAATCTAGACAAATATCATCAAACTATTGCATTCATTTCGTTCATATCATTGAACAATTTTTTTGTCTCATTTATATTATTTAACTAGTATATTGGTTTCATTTATACTATCTTATTATGTCTAGTGGCGTTAGATGTTAAGTAGTTAAAAAGTAGATGTAGAACAACTCAACTATTTAATTAATATATTTGCAAAATTTTGTTTTTTTAGATATATTGTTTAACTATTTGAATTATTTCAAATCCATCATTTGATTTTCACAATTATGTTAAATCTATCACTTACGTGTAGGATCATTAGATAAAGATTAACGAAATGATATAAATAAAATAAATATAATAATTAAATTATATAAGTGAGAAAAAAAATAATTCGATAATATTAACAAAATAAATTTCATAATTTAATAATAATTTTACAAGTTTACCATTTTTCCCAATAACTTTATCATGTTAAGCTTAAAGTTAGTGAATCCCATTTGGTGTTTAAAAAACCATCTTGCGGATTAAAAAAAAGGGTGAACTAGAAAATAATTACATTTTTAAATATTTTTCATTTTTCATTTTTATTTTTTATATTTTATTTTTATAATTTAATCATTATATTTTTTTATTTTATCCTTTTTTTAATACCTTTAAGTTTAATTTAAAGTTAGTTTCAAATTTAAGATAAAATTTGTGAAAATTAAAAAATAAATTGTTCCATTTATAAAAGGGTACAAAAGTAAAAAAAAAATTAAAATAATAAGGGGACAAAATTATAGAATATATAAAAATATATTGACTATTTGTATAGATTAACTTCAAAAGAATAAAAAAGATTAAAGAGATCAAAATGTAAAAAATGTAAAAAATTTAAAAATAAAGGGATTGAATTGTAAACAAAAAAGGATGGTGGGATTAAAGTATAAAAATAAAAAAAATAAAGGAATCAAACTATAAAAAAAAATTAAAATATATAATATAAATATGCAGTGATCATTCATATAATTCACCTAAAAAGTATTGCATTTATAGCTTCTATGACATAAAGTATATAAAATTGTAATTAATGAAGACAAGTTATACACATAATATATAGCAATTATCGAAGAAATTTTAATTAAAATTATCATTCTATATAGCAGCAGTAAAATGTACTGAATGATATGCCGAGTGATTTGTCAACGTGAGGAATAAAATATGACTTTTTTTTCTGTCCTCTAAATAGCTTCATTTTTGATAAATTAAATAATTTCATCAGATAACGAATAATTTATATCAAACCTTATATTTTTATAAAAAATAACTTTCATTTATAACCTCAAAAAAATATTATGGAATCTAATCTTATTTTTTTATTTTATTGAATTATGTTTGAAGTATATTTTAGTATTTATGAATATGAAACTATGAATTTTGAGATAAATTTTTATTATATTGAGAAAATTGATTAACAATATAAAAAGAATATATTATATTAATATTTGATAACTCTATCAAATTAAAGTTATTTAAATATTTTTGAATCACTTATTTATCTTATTTTATATTAAATATCATAAAAATACTTAATTTGTATTTGATTATTTCAAAATAGGTGAAATGATAGATTAATGGAGTGAAAAGAGACAAAAACGTAAAAATCAGTTTGTGCTGGGCATTTTTCTATGCCTCAGTACGCTTTTTCATTATGTATTTAGATAGTTCCATTTCATGGTGGGAACTTTTCTATAAACTAGCATGCATTTTTTTCTAATTGAATTTTGCCAAAACTATATTGGATCTTTTGGAAGATGATCCAATAGTTCATATTAGATTGTTTTTTCCCATTAATTAACCTTAATGAGACACAAATCAAACACAATTAGAAATCAAATATCTATAATTGTTGCCAAAAAGATAGAAAAGAGATAAAATCTTCAAAAGAATATTAAAGAAGACACAATTTTATGAAGAATTTAAGAGAAGATTAATGCTACAAATCAAAAAATTGAGTGTATTTATTCTTCTCCTTTCTTAATTAATTTTTTTTCCTTCTTTATGAAAATTCTAAGCTTTATGAACTTAATTATGTCTAGCTAATTTATGAATTTAAGGATTTTATGAACTCAATTTTTTTAAATATGTTGATATAATATTTTATTCCAATTATGATTGTCATTTAATTATATTATTAATTTAATTTTTATGCTATTAATTGTCTAAGCAACTATTGATCTCTATAGGTAATTAAATATATTTGAGAGATTTGTTTGACTATTTATCTTGATTCAATAGCATGCATAGTTTTTTAGTTAGAGATGTATGATTATTGTATGTATGGTCCATAATTGATGAACTTAATAAATAGTATGAAATCTAATTCATATGAGATTGTTATTAGATTAATTACTATATGGTATGTAGTTTACTTAAGAGATGAATGCTTGCTAGGTTAGATTCAATTGATTATATAATTTACTAGTTATTATTTTGGGAAATTTTTTAGTAATTCACATGCTTAAAAAATTGGGGGATTAAAGATACCTAGGTCATTTTCTCATATATTTTTGTAGTTGTTGAGTTTTGATTTGAGTAATTAGTTATTATATATTTTACATCTTTATAATCTACTATTGTCTAAATAGCATTCGTATTAATTATATTGGTAATTGGTTATGAGTTACACAACTCTCTATGAGATTAATATTCATACTTAGGTACACTACATTACTAGCACAACTCCTATACTTGCGGTTAGCTTGTCAAATTTTTAGCACTTGTAATGAATATCAATAACGATTACTACAAAAGTAGTTTGGACCTTTTAATTTTTGTTTTAGTATTTTTGTTGTACGGTAAGGTTAACAAGCGACAATCTTGTACTTTGTGATCCTAAAATAGAAAGAACCTTACACCTGTTAAGAAGGAAGCGATTAGTACAATATCAATCAGGGGTTATTGATCGGTGCAAAATTGCAAATGCATAATATTGTAGTTTTATAATAAAGTGATAAGAAGAGTATCGTCTTCAGGGATTGATATATTACTTTTAACAAATACCAAAATTATACTAATCTCAATTTTATCTAGAAAAGTCAATAAGGTTATTGTAATTGAAATTTTAAAAGAAAATTGAATCACAAAAAAATATGTTTTCACATTAATATGTTGCGCTTCAATCTACTTTTTTCTTTCTCCAGTTCTCTCCACACCTATTTCTTTTTCTTTTTCTTTTCTCTACCGTCTTCTCCCTTTTCTCTCTATTGTTCTCTACGTTATCCCTTGTTTATATATATATATATATATATATATATATATATATATATATATATATATATATATATAAACCTATCCAAATGTTCTCATATATATATATATATTGAGAAATCTTTATTTAAATTTGATTTAAATAAATCTTCTTTTAAATTTGAAAGTCCTTAGACAATATATTTCTAAAATTTTGGATTTTGTTTTCTTCAAATTTGAAATAAAATTTAAATAATAATAATAAAATTTAAAATCAATAAAATTTAAATAAAATTAGACTAAAATTAAAGTTAAGAAGTCATAAATTATGCCAAATTATGCAAGTCATCAAACACCCAAACTTAGAACTTTGTTTGTCTTCAAACAAAAAGAAAATAAAATAAAAGACAACTGTAAACGATATCAAATAGACCCTATAGAGAACTACTATCACTCACTAATCCATGATCTTAATTTAGATTTCATCACTAATAATTTACTCTTTTTATATCGAATATATCAAGAAAATCAATCAAAAATTCAACAATTTGTCAAGCAAGAGTAGAGCATTTACTTCAACCTAAAGCTAAGTCCTTGAGTGTGTGTATGAAATAGTCAATTTAACTCTAAACCACCAACAAATTCAGATAAAAGTTTGAACAACTGAAATCAGAAGAATTATCTTAAAACTTAACTCAACAAGTCCAATTTTCAAAAATTCTCTCCACTAATGTAATCAAATACCAAAATCAAAGATAAAAAGATTTTTAATCAAGGTTGTAATGACAAGCCACAAGGTGAGGGCTAAGAAAAAAATGGATATGAAAAATCAAACCAAACTGGGAAAATACTCAGTAGAAAAAAAACAATAAAAAGAATATCCACAACTCTTTCTCAACAATATGCTCATATTGATGAAAATACTGTTGCCATACTAAATAAGTAGAGTGCTTTTTTTTCTTTTTTTTTCTTCCTTTTTTACTTTTTTTAAAGATGTGGTTGCCTTAATACTCATAGTCTGTACTAATTTAAACCACTTTAACCTTTTTTCTATTCTTGTCTTTCACTTTTTTTCACACTTTAATCAAATAGAGCAAAGATAATGTGTATTATTTAATTTGAACTAACTTTTTTTAAATACAAATTTTCACCAAAATATTTTCTCAAAATTTAAGGTAATTTTATGGTTTTTCAGGCTTAGAATGGGAATGGTTTATGTAGTTAAAAGGACAAATAAGACTTATGTAAAATAAGGCTCAAGGGGGTTGACTATGGGAATACACCATGCAATGATGGCGTGATAATTAGAATGATTGGAAAAGCTTTTTGGTTGTGAAAAAAATTGCCTAGATAATTTCTCTAATATTTGATATCAACTAGGATGTCACCTCAAGGATCCATCAACGAATTCTAGAGCAAAGCAAGATTGAACTTTTCTAACCGAGTTGATTCAACTCATTTTCTTTATATACCAAATAGAGTAGAGAAAAATTTACCATGTGCTCAATTATTTTCACGGACAAAGATTTAAATCAAAGTATCCACAAAACTCTGACTAACATAATAGCAGATTTTGAAAAATATTTCTCAGAACCATCCTCAATCGCAAATTTCAGAGTTATAGTGAATTCAATCATACTCAAATACATGCTTGATAAGATAATTCAAAAAATCAAGACTATATGAGTTGACACCCCCTAACTTAAACTAAATAATTTTCTCATTGTAATTTAAAAGTGAGACACATTAAAGAAATGAAAGGAACTTCCTTGGTTTTATGATGGATCCGCATTAGTTTGTAATTTTCAGCTTTTTATTCCTACATAATAAACCAGCATCAAAATCCAAATTATTCAAATAGTAATAAAACAAAATAAAACAAAATAAAAGAACAAAAGAAAATTTTATGGGTTATCTTTCATAACTGCTTGTTTTATAGTTTAGAGCTAGACTTTTTAATCTTCATCAATTAGGACTTTTAAGAGGAATAAATGCATAATTTCTCTCCACTTGGTCTCCATAATAGTGCTTCAATCTCTAATTGTTAAGTCTGAATATATTCCCTACCTTGTTCTCCAAGCCTATTCCTCCAAAGTGGAAACTTTGTCAATTGTACAAGGACCTGTCCATCTTGATCTTACCTTATTTGGGAAGAGTTTTAGTCGTGAATTGAAAATCAAAACTTGTTATCCTAGAGAAAAATCACACCTAAGAATATATTTGTCATGCCACTTCTTTGTGCGTTCTTTGCATTTTAATAAGCATCATTACAGAACTCATCCATTTCATTCCATTGAAGAATGTATTTTTCCCTTACTGCCTACAAATCAAAATTAAACTTCTTTATAGTTGATGAGTGCTTAAAAACGCTAAAATTATCATGATTTAATTTTCTTTAATTGATTAAAAAGATTTATATTTATATGATTTTATCATACTTTTATAAAAATTTCTTTTCAGAATCACGGCTATTTTTATTTTTTTAGGAATTTTGCTTCAAAAATAATTTAAAGACTCAAAGAATAATATTGGAGGAAATACATCACAACTATGTTGAGAAAAATGAGAAAATGGAAAAAAATGGAAAAATGGACAAAACTGTCCAACCACGCGTGTACCAAGACGAAAGACCCTACGCATTCGAGTGCATCATGTTGGAACAATATGTTATACCAGCCTAATCATTCCACAAGTCTGCGTGCATCTGCACCCATTCATGCCGTAAGTCTGCGTGCATCTGCACCCAATCATGCCATAAGTTCGCGTGCAACTGCGCCCATTCAAGCCGTAATTCTGTGCTCAACATTGCGCACATCATGCCGAATTCTGCACGCTTCAGCACCTACATCAGTACCATCAACTCAAAAAAATTTGCACTCATCAACGCATTTTTGACAGTGAATCTTGCCTAATCGTGGGCATCTGCACCCCACATGCATGCCAACTTGTCCAATACATGTTTATCATCATTTTTTGAGATTTTTTCCACTTTTTTAGCCTTTTTGTCACCTATAAAAAGCTTTTTTCTCCCATTATAAAAAACACACATTAAGACACAATTTTTGCAACTATTTATCTCTCTAGATTTCTCTCTCTAGAAAGTTTTTTTTTTTAGTTTTTTGTTTTAAAGTTCTTCTCTTTTTGAGAAGAATAGCTATGCTTTTATAGATTTTTAGTTTTTGATTCAATTAGTAAAAATGCAAATCTGTTTGTAAGTTTTCCACCAATAAAATTAGCATCAAATTATTGTAAGGATTCTTTTAAGTTATAATTTTAATGGATTCTTTACGGTTATTTTTTTATGTTTTATTCTTATAATTTATATTTAATTTGTCTGTGATTAAATTTAACATGGCTGGTTATTTGTAAATATGATATAATAATAACGTTTTTATACTTGCGACATATTAAATAGGTAAAACATCTCTATAAAATAAATTAATTTTATTTTTTTTTCAAGATTTTATATTAAGAATGTTAAAGATAAATATATTATTTTTCATTACAAACTTAAATATTAAAATCAGATTTTAAGGTTTAATTATCTAGTCTAATTTAGAGTAATTCTCTTTCATTTGTTGGTACAATCGCCTCGCAGTTAGAGTAAAGCTCTATTTCAAAAGTTTTTTATAAGAACTATTATTGCACACCTTGAATAAAATTTAAAATTTCTAACCCCACCAAAGGTGGCATTTAAATGGTTCATTTTCAATCTTTTAGAAAAAAGAAATTAATTTAATTAACTAAATTAATTATCAATCTCACCCATAGGTATTAATAGATTTGTTAAATTAACAAAGAATATCTAACCCTATCAAAGGTGGTATGCATATGTAAAAGGGAGAATCAATAAATATCAATTTATATCGTTAATAACCTAAATAATATGAGCTAGTATTATTAACTTAATTATTATATTCTTAAGTACTCCACTATTATGAATGATAAAAATTTGCATTATTATTTATTGAATTGATATCTATGTTTATTTTTGTATGTTTTTAGATTAGGAAACAAACAAACCAAAATATCGTGACATGATTTTTAGGGTTTAATTTCATTTTTAAGATTTTGAATAATAAATTAAAAACCACGTATATTCTTTCATTAGATCGATCTTAGGAGTATACTTGTAATTTTCTATAAAATGATTCGTACTTGCGAGAATTTTAAAAATATAAAACCAAAGGATATCCGTAAGATCGACATTGTATGCCAGTCTTGTCATCAATAGCCCAATAAGCTTTATTATCTAACTCAACAAGGAGATGACATGATTTTCCAACCAAAAAGTCATCCATGAAAATTTACATTATATCTTTCACTATATCAGAAAAGATAGTCATCATGAAACGTTGAAATGTTGTTAGGGCTATAGGAATCTGGTTATAACCATCTAAGAAGAAATAATAGGGATATCTGCCCAATTGATTTAACATTTGATCAATGAATGGAAGTTGAAAATGATTATTCCTAGTTGCTTTATTCAACTTGCAATAATCCATACATATAGGCTAACCCATGACTATTCTTGTAGTAATAAGCTCATTGTTGTCATTTTTCACCATCGTCATTCCACCATTTTTTGGTACAACATGCACTGGACTTACCCATGAGTTGTTTGAAATAGCATAAATAATTATAGCATTGAAAAGCTTCAAAATTTCTACTCTCATAACTTCCTTCATTGTTGGATTTAATCTTTTTTGGGGCTTAATCGATGGTTTGTAAGGTTCTTCCATTAGAATCTTATGCATGGAAATGGATGGACTTATACATTTTATGTCAGAGATAGTCCATCCTAAGGCTATTCTATATTCCCTTAACACACGCAACAACTTTTCCTCTTCTTCGGATGTAAGTGATGCTACAACGATCACTGGAAATGTGTAACTATCACCTAAGAATGCATAGCGAAGATGCTAAGGAAATTGCTTCAACTCTAGAATTGTAGTTTGTTGTACTTTTTTTGTAGAGATTACAGAATCAGTCTTTTCTACCATTAGTTCCAACCTCTCAACTTCTTTGCTAAATGATGTAACCTGCTGCAATGCTTCCAAGGAAAATACATAGTGGAGAAATTATTCATTAACAAAAGGTAAATCAGATTCACAAACAGTAGAGTTATTGAAATCATAACCATGAGATAAAGTGGTGATAGATCATTCTAGGTGATCGGCCGACATATCCTCTTGAAAGGCTTTTACTACATATTTCTCAATGACATCTACCTGAAAGCAAGTGCTTGAATCTTTTGGAAATCTTATGGCTTTGTAGATGTTGAACATAACATCTTTCTTGTTCACTCTCAAGGTTAACTCACTCTTTTGAATATCCATTAATGCCCTTCCCATAGCCAAGAATGGTGAGTCAAGAATTAGTGGGACATCTTGGTCTTCATCCATATCTAACACCACAAAATTAGCTAGAAAGTAAATTTATCCACTTTTACCAATACATCTTCTATAATTCCATGTGGATACTTGATGGATTGGTCTCATAGTTGCAAAGAAGTTATTATTTGTTTCATCTCTCCAAGTCTCAATTTTCTATAAACAGACTGTGGCATAAGATTAATGCTAGAACTAGGATCACATAAAACTTTATAAAAAAATGAATTTCTAATAGTACAAGACAAAGTGAAATTCCTTGGATCTTTTAATTTTTTAGGTAATTTCTTTTGAAGAATGGCACTACATTCTTCAGAAAGCTTCACTATTTTGAACTCCTCTAACCTTATTTTCTTGGACATGATGTCCTTTAGGAATTTGAAATAATTGGGCATTTTTTCCAAGGCATCTGTAAAAGGAATTTTTATGTGAATTTTGTTAAAGATATCCAAAAACTTAGAAAATTGCTTGTCCAATTTTTATTTTTGAAAGCGTTGAGGATAAGGAAGTAGAGAAGAGAGAATAAGAGGATTGTCAAGAAATGAAATTGATGGAGGTATGTCAGTATCTTTAGTGTATCATCAACAATCTCCTTTTCTTCTACTTCGTTATTACTTTGGCCATTGTTTGGAATTGTAAGGGTGGACTTGGTTTCCTTTGATGGTGACCATTAATTTCTCTTTGATTCCTAAGTGTAATGGCCTTGCATTGTTCCTTTGGATTCACTTCTATATTGCTAAGAAAATTTCATCTTTGTTGAGCATTGATGGTTATGGCTAGCTACCCAATTTACACTTAATGATTTTCCATAGTGGCTCCCATATTGCTACAATGAGTCTCAATGTTATCTAGTCATGAATCACTCTTTTTAAACATTTTTTTGGTCTCCTTAACAAAGGAAACCATGGAATCCTCAAGTGACATCTTCTTCTTGCTTGGTTGACTCTCAAACCCTAGAGGAGGTTACAACACATTCTTTGTGTTTCCATAAGAAAATTCTTATGATTTCGAAGCTTTGGATGGTATTAATTTGGCATAGGATTACCACGATAATTGTAGTTCTGATTGTTGATTTATTGATCGGAACTATCATACTTGAATCTACAACATATTCTACACTTTGTGGTATTCTTTGGCTTGTCAAGGTTGAAATCTGATGAGATAGAGAAGCAACTTTAGTTAAAAATGTAGCAAACAACTCCAATTCATGAATCCTAGCAACTTTCTTAGCCATAGATCTTTCAGTTGGCCATTGATAGTTGTTTGAGGCCATTTCTTCAAAAGAAAAGTAGCACCCTCAATTGTCCTTGACATCAAAGTTCCACCAGATGCAACATCAACTATAGTTCTAGTTTGCCCATTTAACCAATTATAGAACATCTGAACTTGTAACCAATTCGTCAATCCATGTAGAGGGAAATTCCAAATCATATCTATGTACCTTTCCTATGCTTCATAAAGTGTCTCAAAATCATTTTATCTAAACTAACCAATCTCACTCCTGAGTTGGGTTGTTTTTGTAGGCGGAAAGAATTTAGGCAGAAAATTTTCTACCATGTCTTGCTAACTAGTGATGCTTCTCGGTTATAGAGATTGTAGCCAACCTATAGCCTTGTCCCTTAATGAAAAAGGAAACAACCTCAGTTTAATGGTGTCTTTAGTAACACCATTCATCTTTATAGTGTCATAAATCTTCAAAAACATCACCAAATGAATATTGAGATCATCAAGTGGTGATCCACTAAATTGGGCTTGTTGCACTATGTTGGTCAACGTAGGTTTAAGCTCAAAATTATTGGCATTAATAGTCTGGTGTCTTTCATCTAAGTAATTGTCATTCACAAATGGATTTACATAATCCTTCAAGGTGCGTGGCGGTAGATTTTGTTCTCCTTTAGCCATGGCTAGTACTATCTTCTTTATTTGTGATCTAAAAGTTTTTTCAATCTCTAGATCAAAAGGAATGATTTTTCAAGTTCTTACACTACGCATCCAACGTCAAAAATGCACCTAGAGAAAAATAAAAATAAAAATGAAAATGAAATAAAATATAATTCTAAATTGAAAAGAAGATTGTTTTGTATTGATATTGGAAAAATAAGAAAAAATCAATCCCCAACAATGGCGCCAAAAACTTGATCAGTGCAAAATTGCAAGTGTACAGTATCATAGTTTTATAATAAAGTGAGAAGAAGAGTATCGTCCTCAAGGATTGGTAACTTACTTTTGAAAAATACCAAAATTATAATAATATCAATTTTATCTAGAAAAGTCACTAAGGTTGTTATAATTAGAATTTAAAATAAAATTAATTTAAAGAAATTATGCAAAAGAAAAAAAAGATGTTGTTCAAAGTTCAAATTAATGGGACAAAACATTTTAGGAAATTGATTTCACCTAATCCCTTATTTTGCTTTATTCATCTAGCGAATAGAATTTAATTCTCTCTATTTGTTAGCAATCTCCCAAAAAATATCTGAAAGCCTATCTCGATAGTCAATTGGAAACATTCTTCTTCATCAATTTACACAAGTGTATGCAATTTAATTAAACTAGAAAGCATTAAGATCAATGATTTTAATACTACACAGGTTCATATAAGTCTTTCAATCTCTATATTTACCTATGCCAATATATTCCAGATCTATCCTATGATTCCCTCTTTTGATAGTAAATCACAAGATTAAAATCATCTAATTAATGACCAGTTAATTAGAAACAATAAATTCAGAATAAATCAGACAAACATGAATATAAATAATTCAAATTAACATAGAAAATCAAGCATAGTTCAGAATTAAATTGCATCTTTTTCCTAGAATAAAGAAAAATTAGTTCATGCTAAAAATTAAATTAAACATAAACGAATTCACCATAATTTTCTCAAAAGAATTGAAAGAAAATTGAATAACAAAAATAATTTGGTTTTGTTAAGAACACATGCTTAACAAACATACATATTATATTGATAATTAGGCGGCTTAGTCGGCCATATTGTTGCTTAAAATTAAAATATAAATAAAATAAAACTTAAAACAATAAAATAAACAAACTGAAAAGTAATTAAAGAAACTTACTTATAAATACTTAAATTAAAACAAAGGTTATGAATTAAAACAGAATCAGAGAGTAGAGAGTATTCAAGGCTAGGGAGATGCTTTTACTATTCATTGAATAGTACTTGGTCTACCACTGTTTATACTATGGAGATGCTTTTACTATTCATTGAATAGTACTTGGTCTACCACTTGATACTGTAGAAATCTTGACTACTGTTGTGAATAGTAGTTGCTTCATTATTCCGAACAGATGATAGAATAGTACATGGTCGAGTATTGTTTGGGTAAATGAATAGTGACCTTGTCGGCACCGTTTTAAGTTTTGTCGTTTTCTGATATTAACAATTAGTTATCCTCAGAAAATTAATGGACCTTTTAGGGGCCTCTATTTAGTGATGGACTCGTAGGCCCAATTTTTAATAGTAATGGATACGCAGATCCAATGAAAAATAGTAATGGGCACGCAGGTCCAATGGTAAATAGTAGTGAACACGCAGGCCCAATTTTAAAATTACTAATGGACACGCAGGTCCGATAATGCAGGACTTATTTTGGAGACACAAAATTTATATCTTGGGTTAAGGTTTCTAAATCAATTAGATCCTCTTCTGTTCCCTATGATGGAGTTACTGTCTTATCGGGTGATTGTGTTCCATCCGAATCAGCTTCCTCTTCTTTTGGTGTCTGGGATGTTTACCTAGATGATAATTGTTTCATAATGTCCAAGAGTTCTTCTTGGGTTTTGGATTAAGCAATCAGAGCAGCCGTATGTGCTTTCTGTGCTAATAATAGTGAAGATGCTTGTATTTCCTCCATTGGGTAATCTATGTAACCTTTTTGGGTTAGCCATTTTTCAACAGCTGGTAATAAGAGTGTTTTTTAGATCATAAATGATGACCACAATTTGATTTGAAATGATCATTTGATAGTCATCACCCTTGTTGATTCTGGGTATAAGACCCATTGACATACCCAAGGGAGATAAAATTTAGTACAGAATATGCATAAAGGAAGGAATCTTGCTTCCTTTATTGATGGATTATAATGTGACTGGAAAGATTCATAACTCTCTTTCACAAGAGATATAAGAATTGATGAAAGGTTTTCTAATAGCTCCCACCACTGTAAAACCAAGATGGAAACCGGTTTGGATCATTATTTTTATTGACAAAGAAAAATAATCAGGAATGTTGGTTATCTTTATTCTGAATAAAGAATGCATTAAACCATGCCTGGTGATAATCCTAGTATTCATACGAAGTACAATGGGGAATGGAAGGAGTTGAACTGACTGGGAAAGTCGGATATTTATAGAGATCATTACCCCAATCTGATGGAGATATGATTTTATGAAGTTTTGGAGTTGAAAAATGCACCTATGTTGTTTTTGGGTAATGGAAATGTTTGAATTCCACACTACCTGTAATTTCCAAAATACGCTGATAGTATTGAGGAGTTTTTGATGATAAAGATGGCCTATAAAAAATTCCTTTTCCAAAATAGCTTTGGATGTCCAGGTAAGGATTTTGGTTAAACAATTCCTTTTCTATGATAGTTACCACCTGAGTTGACTGTTTCTTAAAATACTCAGATGATGATTTTGTTTTGGGAAATGAATCCCGTGTTCCTTTGGAAGGAAAATAAGTTGAGGACGAAATGCCTCTTTCTAGAATAGAAGTTATTCCCGATGTTTTTTGTGAAAATATTTATGATTTGGAAGGTATGATCTCCAAATTTAATGAGGTAGTTAGTCCCCCAATTTCTGGGATGCAACGAAATGCTGTTCTGATATTTTTAGAATCCATGTTTTGCAACCATTGATGGATGTGATTATTTAACTCAGAATCCTCAGGGGTTAATTGAGGTGATGATTTTTCCAATGTTTGGTTGGAGGATGATGATTGGTCATGATGGGTTTAGCTGATGAGAGGCTGGTAATGGTGAGGTTTGGAGGTTCACTCTTCTCCTTCCCTTTATTTTTCTTGCTCATCTTTATACATGTTTTGGAAAAATTCTCTGGTTAGAAAATCCGGTAATGAATTATTCTCTCCTCTGATAAATTCAATATCAAAATCAAAAATATTTAATAATGCTTGCCATCGTGCAAAAATTTGTTTTGATGCAATGCTTTTAACATCTTCTAATAAAATTTCTTTTGCAGATTTGCAATCAATTCTTAGTAAAAAATTTTGATTTAATAAATCTGATTGAAATTTAGAAATACAAAGTACTATGGATAGTACTTCCTTTTTGATAGTGCAATAATTATTTTGACAATCATTCCAATGGCCAGAGGAAAATTGAACAATCTGTTCGTTGTTATTCTGGACTTGTTTTAAAATCCAACTATAGCCAAGATCGCTGGCATCGGTTTCTACTATCTTAGGAAGTATAGGATCCGTAAGATGTAAACAAGGAATGTTTTGAACTTGTGCTTTTATTTTTTGCACGATTTTTGTGTGTTCTTCTGTCCAAGGCTCAGGGATTTTCTTAAGCCTATTATGTAGAGGTTTTGCTAACCTATTAATATTCGGGCAGAAACTTAATACGTAATTTAAGCTACCTAGAAATCTTTGTAGCTAAGTTTTGTCAATAATCCTATCCGGAAACTTGGTTGTAAACTAGAGGGATCTATTGATTGGTATTAATGTTCCATTGGATACATTGTGTCCAAGAAACCTAATATTTGTTTAGAATAGAGTTATTTTCTTGACATCTTGGGAAAATATGAGTACATCATCGATGTATACAATATAGAATTCGGAGTAAGGATTGAAAATGTCATTCATGATCCTTTGAAACTTAGAAGGTGCGTTTTTGAGCCCAAATGGCATAACATTCCACTCAAACTAGCCAACTGGCATAATGAATGCAGTTTTGTACTTATGTTGTGGCTCGATTTGGATTTGCCAAAAGCCTGATTTCATATCAAACTTAGAAAATATGGATGATGAATATAGTTTTTGAAGCAAGTCTTTTTTTGTTGGGGATAGGATACCTAATCCATTTTAAGGCTTGGTTCAAAGGTTTATAGTTGATGACTAATCGAGGAGTTCCTCTTTCAATCTCGGCAAATTCATTGACATAGAAGGCCGCACAGCTCCACGGCGATCTGGATTTTGCAATTAATTTCTTAGATAGGGGATATTAAATCTCTTTTCTATAGAATTGCTCAAGATCACCATTCATTTGAATGGGCCTTGCTTTTGTAGGAATATTCTTTTCACTAAAGGATGATTCATATGGTAGATCTACCATATGTTGTTTTCTTTCCCAGAAAGCGCTGGATAATTCAGAGCAGACATCTTTTTCAAAAGAGGTCTATAATTTAGAGATTTTGTCTTTAATATTTGGGATTTGGAGTTCTTTCTCAACATTATGAGATTGCACTTTAGTTTTGAGGTAGAGAAGGTCCTTTTCTCTATGATTTATTAGAACAGAAATCCCTTTTGGGGAGATTGAATGGGTTTTAATGAGATTAAGATCTCTTGTTTTTGGTTCCTCTATAAAAGGGAAAATGAATGCTTCTGCTCCAATTTTGAAAGAAATTATGTCATGTTGAACAGAATATGGGGTAATGATATCCATGAAACAGAATATGGGGTAATGATATCCATGAATGAAGTGCCTAGTATGACTGAATAGCCTATATCAGATACTATGACAAACAAGGTTTTGATTTGGTATGATCATTTTAGAATCGATACTTCTATTTTCCCAATAATACTCATTCGAGATTTTTTGGCCAAATTAAGACGTTCTTCAGTTGGTTTGTGAAACCTTTAAGGAACAATTGATGTGGAAATACAATTGAGATCGGCTCCTGTGTCAAACAGAGTAATGGTCTCAAGTTTTGAATCATTAGGAAATACTAAGGTTAATTTAATTTTATATTTCCTGGTGGTAATCTTTCTCATGTTTTGGATATCTTGATTATTTTGAATAAGATCATCGTCAGAATCACTCACATAGGTTGATATTTTATCTCCATTATTAAGTAGTTGAAACTTAATATCATATTCCTTTAACTTTTCTTTAAGCTAGTGGAGTTCCAGTTTGATAGTTTTGATTTCTAGTTTTAAGTCTTGGATTTGACTTTCGGGTGTTATAGTTTTTTTCTTTCTTTCCAGAATAACAGTGAGGTTATAATAGCCTGTGCTGGTATTTGGAAGTTCATAATTCCTTTTTGTTGATTTTTCCCAAGTTGCAATAAGGTGGTCTACATACAATTTGGTTATTGATGAATCATTTAACTTAAGGATTTTAGCCTAAAGTTGTTCATCTTTTTCCTTAGTTAATACATTAATATTTTTATGAGAGGAATCTGAATTGCTGGTTGTAAATTCATCATCCTAGGGATTTGATTCTTCGTCTGTCCATTGTCCATACTCAGATGATGAGGATGTGTCTACCATTAAGGCAGATATTTTGGCAAACGTGTCTTCTTCAAGTTTTAGTTTGTGAAGTTTTTTAGACATTTTGCAGAAATTGGTAGTGTGACCTTTCTTGCCACATTTATAACATTTAAACTCTTTAAAGTTTTTAAAGGGTTTTTTATGATTTTTTGAATCCTTATTGGAATCTTTTTATAAGGGTTTCTATAAAAATTCATTCTCTTTTCAAAGAATGGTTTTCTTAGTTTTGAAAACTTATTATAAGTTTTATGTGGTTCTTTATAAGGTTTTGATTTTCTTTTACCGCAAGTTCCCTCGCAGGTTTTATCAATAGAGAAGTTACCATCAAACTGTTTGCAGAATGATCCAATTTCTCTTTTTGAAACTTTAAGTTCCAATTTCATTTGTTTTTGGATTTTCAAATCTTGACAAATCTGAAGATCCTGGTTTTGGGAAAAACTAATCAGTTGACCGTAGGTCAGTTGATCATATGGGATGATGTGATTCTCATATGTTTCACAGATTTTGTTTCTGGTTCTTTCACCTAAGAGGGGAGGAAGACCTACTAGGAATTTCTCCTTCTAGAAAGGTTGAATAGAGTCATTTCTTAACATAACTCTAGACAGGAATGTAGTTTTATAATTTTGAAAATCACTCATCTTCCTACATTTAATGTTGGAAAGAAGATCAGTGTTTTTATCATTTAAGCGGGATGAATCTCCCATGAAATGGTGTGATATGGTAAAGAGTAATGTGGAGACTGCATCCTGTATAGGAGCTCATTGATGAGAAAGTATGGGTGTGCAGCACTCATTAGTCAATATCACATTGTAGATATCAGACTGTTGTTGTTTTGAAAGACAATGATCCCACCATCCTTTTAGTTGGCCTGAGAAGCCAGCTATTAATAGTTCAACAAATTTTTTATTAGTTGTACCTATTTGTGTTTTATAAGCATTTGACGCCATGGTCATCTGCTGCAAAAATTTTAATATCTCATGATCAGTCATTCCATCAATGTTCCAAACATAGATAGAAGACACGTTATATTTGGACTGGACAAGCTGACTAGGTTAGGTTCCTATGGTGTGAGGATACCTAACTGGGCTAGGTTCTTGCCAAGCTAATTTTTGAAGGAGAGGAGTTATTTCTGGAATGGATTCCTGGGAACTATCCTCAGATGATATTTCAGATCCTACTTTGCTAAGAATACTAAGATCCTGTAATGGTTTCTGGGTTTGTTTTGAAGTCACTGGTGAGGCAGGAACAACCATTCCTATATTAGTTGAAAATTGTTCTTCTAATTGGGACCTAAGGGAATTATTCCAATTTTGAAGTTTGTCAAATTTTGATGTTATTTCTTCCTGGGCTGGTTTGGAGACCTGGAAAGGTTTGAAGATAGGGTTCTTAATTATCCTATCTGTTGTTTGGTGTGAGGTAGAGGGAACATCTATTTTTAGATTTTTCTCTATCCTAATTAGTTGTTTACCTAAAGTATTTAGGCTGATATTGGTATAGTTATTCTGGGTAACAATGTTTTTGAGGTTGACTTCCTAGTTCTCTTGAGGGTTCTTAAGAGGGAAGGCTTCTACTTGACTATCCTGGTAAGGGATGGTAATGGGTCTTAACAAAGGATGTTCTGCCTCCACTGGACTATCTGGAGTTTCCCATAGGGGTAACTTCTTCTTTGTTTTGATCATGTTAACTTCGTTAACTAGATCATCCGTTTCTTCTAAAAACTTATTGAAATCATGTATCGTGATTTCGATAGGTTTAATTTCTGAAAAACGTTTTAATTTGTGGGGTCATAACCATTGATTATGTTGGAAATAGCTCTACTGGTTCATCTTCTAAGAGCATATCAAAGTCAGTTTTTGTGACATCTAAGACACTAATTGAAGGAAATGATTTGTAATGTGGAAATATAGCTATAGGTTCTATGGCAATTGGTTCTATGGCAATTGGTTCTACATTAATCTTGACTGGTCTAGGGTCAATGTGAACTATAGGTTTAGCTATTGGTTCTGGTTTTGGATCCTGAGTAGTAACTGGCAGGTTACCTATTAAGACCGTTGATGGTTTGACTAAGTCAATAGTTTCTACTGTTTGATCAGACTTAAGGTCAATTGGTGATAATTTGTTAACATGTTCTAAGTTAGGTTTTAATGAGGGTTTAACTATGCTATCTTGGGTAAGGGTAACAATGTGATCTGGTAATGTTTCTACAGATTTAGGGTTTATCTTATCTGTATGTTTTGATTGATGTACGAATGGGGAGTCTAATCCTTTGGTTGCCCTATAGATTCCTAACCATTCGAAAAATTTGATATTTTTATTGTATTCTTTAACATATCGTTCATGTTTCCTACACCAACTAGCCCTAGAATGTTCTGAATGATTTTTAAAGAACCAATGTCTAATTCTTTTATTTTGTGGTAGGTTTAGATTTGTTCTAAGGATTTTTTCTTCCCAAGATTCTTCTCTTTCTACCGTTAATACATTTTAACTCATTTATCCTAGGTTCCTTGCTGGGTGCTAAGGATTGAGTTGGTGATCTGGGAAAAATAGGCGATAACTGAGGTGATTCTTCCATCTCAGATTCTACCTTGTAAACTGGTCGGAGTACCTATGTACTACAGTTTACTCCTTTGAGTTTTGTTTTCCTAAGTAAATCAGAGGTTGATGACCTAGGGTTTGATTTAAACGGTAAATCCATTGATGAAAAATCTGAGGCACTCGAAGAGCATCTCATTGATGAGGATCTATTGAATCCTATTTCAATATTTCTATTTTTGTATTTTATGATTTCAGAAAGTTCTGTATGTTTTTCAGCTACTTCCTATGGATGGTTTTCAGATATTGGTTGGCAAATCCTTTTAATAACCACCTATCTGGGTATACTACACTATCCCAACTAATTGGTCTAGGTATTGTGATATTGGATCTAGACAGATCTGTTTGTAATAATAAAGTTTCTCCTTTGGTGGAGTTATGAATGTTTTTTATGTCCCAAGTGGATGTCATAATCTTATAATGAACTCTAAACAATAAGGCTACCGTAATTGTTCCAGGTAACACATTAGTATTATGAGTTTAGATTTGAAGAGTTAATGTTTTTAGTATTTGGGGATCTGTAATAGATGCTCTACATTTGGAAAACAGTTAAAGGATATAGGTCCTAAACCTAAAATTGTTTCTATTGTTTCTAATAGAGACTCCTTGAAGTCTGTTAACCTAGCATCTCTTCAGACTGCTAGTATTGATGAACTTAACCCTAGTCGGGTTAATGGTCTAAGTCCGATTTGGACTAGGCCTATGTGAACATACTTGAATTTTTTATCAAAATGTTTTTGTAATGATTCTTTGGAAATAAGTTGGATTGATTCAAAAGGTAACGAAAGTTGAAGATCTCTTTCTTCAGTTTTAATAGGTTAGCAAAACCTCTACATAATAGGCTTAGGAAAATCCCTGCACCTTGGACAGAAGAACACACAGAAATCGTGCAAAAAATAAAAGCACAAGTTCAAAACATTCCTTGTTTACATCTTGCGGATCCTATACTCCTTAAGATAGTAGAAACCGATGCCAGTGATCTTGGCTATGGTGGGATTTTGAAACAAGTCCAGAATAACAACGAACAGATTGTTCAATTTTCCTCTGGCCATTGGAATGATTGCCAAAAGAATTATTCCACTTTCAAAAAGGAAGTACTATCCATAGTACTTTGTATTTCTAAATTTCAATCAGATTTATTAAATCAAAATTTTTTACTAAGAATTGATTGCAAATATGCAAAAGAAATTTTATTAAAAGATGTTAAAATCATTGCATCAAAACAAATTTTTGCACGATGGCAAGCATTATTTAGTATTTTTGATTTTGATATTGAATTTATCAGAGGAGAGAATAATTCATTACCAGATTTTCTAACTAGAGAATTTATCCAAAACATATATAAAGATGAGTAAGAAAAAGAAAGGGAAGGAGAAGAGTGAACCTCCAAACCTCACCATTACCATCCTCTCATCAACTAAACCCATCATGACATGGTCTCAGGTTACTCATAACCAATCATCATCCTCCAACCAAACATTGGAAAAATCATCACCTCAATTAACCTCTGAGGATTCTGAGTTAAATAATCGCATCCATCAATGGTTGCAAAACATGGATTCTGAAAATATCAGAACAATATTTCGTTGCATCCCAGAAATTGGGAGACCAACTACCTCATTAAATTTGGAGATCATACCTTCCAAATCAAAAATATTTTCACAAACAACATCTGGAACAATTTCTATTCTAGAAAGAGGAATTACGTCCTCAACTTATTTTCCTTCCAAAGGAACACGGGATTCATTTCCCAAAACAAAATCATCATGTGAGTATTTTAAGAAATAGTCAACTCAGGTGGTAACTATCATAGAAAATGAATTTTTTAACCAAAATCCTTACCTGGCCATCCAAAGCTATTTTGGAAAATGAATTTTTTATAGGCCATCTTTATCATCAAAAAATCCTCAATACTATCAGAGTATTTTGGAAATTATAGGTAGTGAGCAATTCAAACATTTCCATTACCCAAAAACAACAGAGGTGTATTTTTCAACTAGAAAGGTGTAGTTTTCAACTGGAAAACTTCATAAAATCATATCTCCATCAGATTGGGGTAATGATCTCTATAAACAACTGACTTTCCCAGTCAGTTCAACTCATTCCATTCCCCATTGTACTTCGTACGACTACTAGGATTATCACCAGGCATGGTTTAATGCATTCTTTATTCAGAATACAGATAACCAACATTCTTGGTTATTTTTCTTTGTCAATAAAAATATTGATCAAAACCGGTTTCCATCTTGGTTTTTACGGTGGTGGGAGCTATTCAAAAACCTTTCATCAATTCTTATATCTCCTGTGAAAGAGAGTTATGACTCTTTCCAGTCACATTATAAATCATCAATAAAGGAAGCAAGATTCCCTCCTTTATGCATATTCTATACTAAATTTTATCTTCCTTGGGTATGTCAATGGGTCTTATACCCAGAATCAACAGGGGTGATGACTATCAAACGATCATTTCAAATGAAATGGTGGTCGTCATTTATGATCCCTAAAACACTCTTATTACCAGCTGTTGAAAAATGGCTAACCCATAAAGGTTACATAGATTACCGAGTGGAGGAAATACAAGCATCTTCACTATTATTAGCACAAAAAGCACATACGGTTGCTCTAATTGCTCAAGCCAAAACACAAGAAGAACTCTTGGACATCATGAAACAATTATCATCTGGGCAAACATCCCAGACACCAAAAGAAGAGGAAGCTGATTCGGATGGAACACAATCACCCGATACGATAGTAACTACATCACATGGAACAGAAGGGGACCTAATTGATTTAGAAACCTTAACCCAAGATATAAATTTATGGGCTCCAAAATAAGTCCTACATTATTGGACCTGCGTGTCCATTAGTAATTTTAAAATTAGGCCTGCGTGTCCACTACTATTTACCATTGGACCTGCGTGTCCCTTTCTATTTTTCATTGGATCTCCGTATCCATTACTATAAAAAATTGGGCCTACAAGTCCATCACTAAATAGAGGCCCCTAAAAGGTCCATTAATTTTCTGAGGATAACTAATTGTTAAAATCAAAAAACGACAAAACTTAAAATGGTGCTGACAAGGTCACTGTTCATTTACCCAAACAGTACTCGACCATGTACTGTTCTATCATTTGTTTGGAATAATGAAGCAACTACTATTCATAATAGTAGTCAAGATTCCTACAGTATCAAGTGGTAGACCAAGTACTGTTCAATGAATAGTAAAAACATCTCCACAGTGTAATTACTCGATTATTTAAGAGGAACGAGATCAGAAGGGAAAGGGTTCCAAAATTTTGAGTTTTCTCTGTAGCCTTGAATACTCTCTACTCTATGATTCTATTTTAATTCATAACCTTTGTTTTAATTTACGTATTTATAAGTAAGTTTCTTTAATTACTTTTCAATTTGTTTATTTTATTGTTTTAAGTTTTATTTTATTTATATTTTAATTGTAAGCAATAATATGCCAGCTAAGCCGCCTAATTATCAATATAATATGTATGTTTGTTAAGCATGTGTTCTTAATGTAAATATGATTGCCTCTATTGATAACACCCCAGATCCTAGGTAGGCATTATGGTAATCATATTTCTCAATATATATATATATATATTGAGAAATATTTATTTAAATTTGATTTAAATAAATCTTCTTTTAAATTTAAGAGTCCTTAGATAATATGCTTCTAAAATTTTGGATCTTCATTTTCTTCAAAATTGAAATAAAAATTAAATAATAATAATGAAATCTAAAATCAATAAAATTTAAATACAATTAGACTAAATTTAAAGTTGAGAAGTGATAAATTATACCAAATTATCCAAGTCATCTGTTATGATAGAATAAGGAGATTATTGAGCTATTATGGTTCCAAAACTTTTAAGAGATTCTATAGTCTCACAAGTGGATGGATCCCAATAATCTATCGATCGATCGATCAAACAACAATGCTAATAATTTTAATCTCAAGCTAGGTGTCATTTAGATAGTGTAGGCAAACCAATTTAGAGGTTTATCAACGATGACCCAAATCTTCACTTGACTTCATTTTTGGAAACCTGTGACACCTTTAAGATGAATGGTGTTTATGATGATACAATTTTCCTTTGCTTGTTTTCTTATTCTTTGAGGGACAAGGTTAAGGCTTGATTACAGTCAGTACTTATTGGGTCAATCACTACATGGGATCAATTAGCCCAATAATTCTTAACAAAGTACTTCCTACCTTCAAAGATAACTAATCTCATAAATGACATCACATCTTTTCAACAATTTCAAGGGGAATCATTTCATGAATCTTGGGAATGATTCAAAGTGCTTTTAAGAAGATGCCCACATCATGGTCTTCCCACTTTCCTGTAAGTGTAAACATTCTATAATAGGTTAATTGTGCAATTGCATTTGCATTGCTTTATGAGATTACATCAACCCATATCCAATGGTTTATTGAAAGGTTCAAACTAAGTAGATTAGTAAATGTAGACACCATAGTAGTATTACAAGCTTATACAAATGATTTACTATTAGGTTTAACTAAGAAATTGGATGGTGGCCCTATGGGAGTAAATATGTTAATTCGTGGTGTGTGATTATTGTAATAGATCTCATTATATTGGGACATATAAGAACCTTCTTGAAGTAGTAAACTATGTCAATAATCAAAACCACCAAGGAAACCCATACAACCCAGAATAGAGAAACCACCCAAATTTCTCTTGGAACAATCACAATAGTCAAGTTGGTAATCAATTCAACCTTCCATATTTCCCATTATCAATTTTCAACACCCACAAGACCAAGAAAAAATCCATCTTATAAGGACAACATAAGTGCCTTAATGGGAAAGATGAAAGACTTCATCCATTCAGTAAATACAGAAGTGGATTGCCTAGAGTCTATTCATTGGGCTTTTGTCCATAATTTAGAGATCCAAATGGGAAACTTGCCCAACACATAAGTCAAACGCCTTAAGGTAACCTTCCAAGTGGCACAAAAGTAAACCCAAAAAGAGAAGGTAAGGAGCATTATAAAGCAATATTCTTGAGGAGTGGTAAAATTTTAGAGGAGAAATAGGAGGCTCAAAAATGTTAGGAGGAAAAAATGGACAAAGAGAGTACTACAAAGGAAGAAATTCAGGCCAAAAAGGGTAACATCTACACACCCACCATACCTTTCCCTCAAAGACTATAAAAACAAAAGCTAGATAAGTAGTTTTCCAAGTTCTTAGATATCTTCAAAAAGCTACATATAAAGATATCATTTATAGATTCCCTTGAACATATTACTTCCTATGCCAAATTCATGAAGGACATATTGTCTATGAAAAAAAGGCTTGAAGATCATGAAGTAATAACCTTGACTGAAGGTTGTATTTTCATCCTTGGTATAAAACCACCATAAAAAATTGAAAGATTCGGGCAATTTTGACATCTCTTACACTATTAGGAACTTCCACTTTGGCAAGGCACTATATGACTTGGTTGCCAGCATTAACATCATGTAATTATCAATTTCAAAAAGGTTAGGGGTTAGTGAATCCAAACCCATATTAGTAACATTACAAATGGTAGACAGGTCAATCAAGCTTCCCTAAGGAGTGGTAGAAGATGTGTTGGTAAAAGTGGAAAAATTCATCTTTTTGGCATATTTTATTTATTAGACATGGAGGAGATAGTGAAATTCCTATCAAACTTGGTCTTCCTTTCTTAGCAACTGAAAGAGAAATCATTGATGTACAAAAAGGTGAGCTCAATGAGATTACAAGATGAGCAGGTAGTCATTCATATCTTTAAGTCATATTTGAAGCCTAATCAATAAACTTTACATTTACCCATACATATTTATCTTGTATGAAAAATGTAATAAAGTGTTATGCTACAAAGTGATATGAAATGTAATCCCCCTATTTCTAAAAATATTCTCACAACATAATTATCATAATAAACAAAAAGGAAATAAAAAGAATAAAATTAAAAGTGAGTTTAGGGGTGTTGTGAAGTTTCAAAAAGAATGTAGAATGAAAGAATGAAAAACGGTAAGATATGGTGTATTAGTACATCAAGTGAAAGCTTATGTGTAATTAAGCATTGCATGATGAATAAAAAGAAATCTAATGTGTAGAAAAATATAAATATCTCCATTTATTTACCCCATCTAAGCCTTATATTCCAAGTATGCAAAATCCTTTTGATCTTTAGCTAAATACATAATTATAGAGAGGGGTGTGAAAAATAGACTTATGAAAATTGTTCTAATACTTAGTTGATTAGCATGCTCATATAAGTTGAATTCATGAGTGCATTGGATGACATCATGTGCGACATACGCATGAATGAATTTGTTAAAAACCTTGCATATCCTTGTATTAATGGAATGTTGATTGGTGAATATGTGAATCTCCTTATAATAGAATTGTACAATCTTTGGGGAGGACAATATTTTTCTTAACATGTATGTATTAATAGATATGTGTTTATGAATGTGCAATCCATATCATTTTAGCAAGTAAGATTTCACTTTACTTGAGGACAAGCAAAAGGTTAAGTTTGGGGGTGCGATAACTCTATGAAAGTTGAGTTATTTATCCACTTCTTAATCACTTATTTGTCTTGTCTTGAGCTAAATGTCATGAAAATATTTAATTTTTGTTTGATTATTTCAACGAAGGTGGAGTGATGGCAAACAAAGTGACAACTAGAACAAAACATAAAAAAATCATTCTGTGTAGTAGTAGGCGCTTTTATATGCCTTAATGTGTTTTTCTAGTATGCCTTTCTCTATGCCCATGTGGACACTTTCTTGTGCCTCGGCACACATTTTTCTGATCAAATTTTGCCAAAACTAATCCGTTTTTAATCTAGCTTTCACTCAACCCTTGGATATTTTTAGGAGATGATCTAATGGCATATATTGGATCATTCTTCCTATTTATTAGTCATAATGAGGCATAAATCAAACACAGTTAAGAATCAAAAACATACCGCAACTGCTAACAAGAGAGAAAAGAGACAAAAAGATCAAGAGAAGATTAAAGAAGACACAATTTTGTGAAGAATTTAATAGAAGAATAATGCTTCAAATGAAGAGATTGAGTGTATCTCTTCTTCTTCTCCTTTCTTTATAAATTTTTATGTCATTCTTTATGAAAAATCTGAGTTTTATGTACTTCATTATATCTACTAATTTATTAATTTAGGGTTATTATGAACCCAATTTTCTACATATGTTGATCTAATATTTTACCCCAATTGTGATTGCAGTTCAATTATATTATTTAGTCTAATTTTTATGTTATTAATTGTCTTGCCAACAATTGATCTATAGAGGCAATTAAATAGATTTAAGAGAATTGTTTAATTATTTGTCTTGATTAAATAACAAGCTTAGTTTAGAGATAGAGATGTATGATTCTTATATGTTTGATTTATAATTGATGAACTTAATAAATAGTACACAATCAAATTGGCAGGATAGTGTGATTAGATTAATTATAATATGGTGTATAGTTTACTTGGAAGAAGAATGCATGTTAGGTTAGATTCAATTGATCATGTAATTGGTTAGTAATTCACATGTTTGAGAAATTAGGGATAAAATATTTCTAGGTCTTTTTCTCAAATATTTTCACAATTGTTAAGTTTTTATTTGAGTAATTAGTTATCATCTATTTTACATTTTATAATCTACCATTATCTAAATAGTATTCATAATAATTATATTGGTACTTGGTTATAAGTTACATAATTTTTTGTGGGATCGATATTCATACTTAAGTACATTATGTTACTCACATGACTCGTTTACTAGTGATTAGCATATCAAGTTTTTGACACCATTGTCAGAGAGTTTAGTATATGTAATATATATATATATATATAATAGTTACTACCAAACAAATTTGGACCTTTTAATTTTTGGTTTAGTGTTTCTATTGTTGCTTAGGTTGACAAGTGACAATCTTATACCTTATGATCAGAAAATAAAGATATTTTTATACCACTTAAGAAGGGAACGATTAGCACAACACCAATTAGGGGTTATGACAAAATAAGGGGATCAATGAGCTATGATGGTTCCCAAAACTTTAAGGTATTTTGCAATCTATAACTAGATGGAGCCTAATCAACATAGATCGGACATCAATGCCAATAATTTAAAACTCAAACTAGGTGTTATTTAGATAGTGTAGGAAAACTAGTTTAGAGGTTTAGTCAATGATGACCTAAATCTTCACTTAGCTTATATCTTGTAAATCTGTGACACCTTTAAGATGAATGGTGTCTGAGATAATGCAATTCTCTTTTTCTTGTATCCTTTCTCATTGAGGAACAAGGATAAGGCTTGGTTATAATCACTACCTACTTAGTCAATCATTACATAGGATCTATTGGCTCAAAAATTCTTGGTAAAGTAACTAAGCTTAGAGAAAACATTGCATTTTTTCAGTAATTTGAAGGAGAATTATTTTGTTAAGCTTAGGAATGCTTTAAGGAACTATTAAGAAGATGCCCTCACTATAGTCCTTCTAGTTGGCTCCAAGTGAAAACATTATATAATGGGTTAGTAGGATAGCTAAGGACCATAATTGATGCTACAGTTAGGGGAGCTTTAATTAGTAAAATTGAATAGAATACCTTTGCATTACTTGATGAGATAACATCCAATAATTTCCGATGGATTTTGGAAAGGCTTAACCCAAAAAGAGTGACTAGAGTAGTAGATGTAGACACCATAACCACATTGCAAGCTCAAACAAATGCTTTGTTGTTAGGTTCAATGAATAATTTGAATGGTGTCCCTAT
Organism: Hippophae rhamnoides; assembly: GCA_033030585.1. Lineage (NCBI taxonomy): Eukaryota > Viridiplantae > Streptophyta > Magnoliopsida > Rosales > Elaeagnaceae > Hippophae > Hippophae rhamnoides. Next base: position 46,929,155 of record CM065430.1, on the reverse strand, counting down.
GAAGGTAAATATGGTACAAAGTTTATTTATGGTGTGTCATTATTACAATGGACCATATTCTATTAAAGCATATAGGAACCTTTCTGAAGTAGTAAACTATGTCAACAATCAAAATCGAAAAGGAAACCCATACTCAAACACGTACAACCTAGGATGGAGAATTCACCAAAATTTCTATTAGAAAAATTACAATAATCAAGGTGGTAATCAATTCAATCATCAACCATTACCACCACCATGTTTTCAGCAACCATAAGCCCAAGAGAAGAAGCCACCTAGTGAGGAAAACATAAGTGTCTTAATAGGGATGATGAATGACATGCTAAGCACAAGTATATAGGCCATGCATGTAATAAATGCAACTAAGTACGGATATCAATCCCACAGAGAGTTGTGTAACTTATAATTGAGTACCAATATAATTATTACGAACATCATTTAGACAACATCAAATTATAAAAACTAAAATATAAATGAAAACTAATTTTAAATCAAAAAACTCAATGACTACCAAGATACATGAAAAAACGACATAGGAATCTTAATTCCCCAAATTTTCTAAGCCTGTGAATCACTAAAATCTCCCTCAAAGTAATCACCAATCAATTACATAATCAATTGAATCTAACATCGCATGATTAAACAATTTTACTGTACCATGATTCTGCTGGCTTCAACACTCGAGATAGGTAAGGTAGTATATAGGCCACTCCTTACCATCGTGGTCCTCCTGCGCTAGCAACACCCCAAGCAAACTTGTCGTAGCAGACAAATAGTTGATGATAGGGTTTCAATGCCATCAAGACTGGCGGAGACAAGACCTCTCTCAAGTCAACTATACACCATATAGTAATTAACATATTCATACTCTCATGTCAATTAGATTGCATAATACTGATTAAGATCTTAATTAGCATTTTTTGGTTCTATCTGAGAAATATAATAGAGATGAGTTATCTCACTTTCCTGTCTCCTTCTAGTTTCCATGCTTTTATTTGGATCACCAATGATGTTTCCAATTGGGTGGTTTTTAGTAGTACATATTGGCCCCTAAGTTTAAGTGTTGGGTATAATGACCTCACCATCCAAGGTTGACTCTTCATCTACCTTATTATCTACCTTTTTTAGTATAAGAAGTTTCTTCAATTTTCTCCTCAATTGGCAAGCTTATGGTTATAGTTTGAATTTTATCTTCAATCATTAGAATAGTATCTACATCATCCATAACAATATTAATAGACGCCATCATAGTATTAGTTCTCAAGTTGACACTCTAAAGGCACTAGTGGTTAATGAGTAACCTAGAAAGATACTTTTATCATATATAGAGTCAAATTTTCCTAGATTCTCATGATTCCTAAAGATGTAACATTTACTTATAAACACATGTAGATGTTTAAGATTAGGTTTCTTACCTTTCCATAACTCATAGAGAGTTTGTTTTGTACCTAAATGTAGGTAGATACAGTTCATTATATAACATGAAGTACTTATTGTCTTAGCCCAAAAAATTATTAAGAATGTCCTTTGTATGTAGTAGGAATCTTTCTATCTCTTGCAACACCAAATTATTCCTTTCTATTATCCCACTTTGATATGGGGTAGTTGGTGCCGAGAACTCATGAGTTATACCATGTTGTTTTTAGAATTCATCATATCTTGACTTTTCAAATCTCTTACCATTATCTGTCCTTAGCCTCATTACATTGGTTATTCTATTTCTTGCTTTAATTTGTACCTTAAGACAAATAAACTAAAGAAGTTAAAAACATCATATTTTATTTTAGGAATCTAACCCTTATAAAACGAGAAAAATCATCAACAATAACAATAATATATTTCTTTCAACCCCCAACTCTCAATTCTCATAGGAACCATTCGGTCAATGTAAATTAACTCGGGTATTCTGCTTGTGTTAACTATTTTGATTTTCTTATGATAAGACGATTTTTTTAACCAAGTTAACATGGTCTACAAAAAACAATTTCAGTCTTAAAAAGCACAAGTAGACATGCATAATTTCATTTTTTCTCAAGTTAACAAGATCTTTAAAATTGATATGTCCAATATTTTGATGCCACAATAAAATAGAATGATCATTAGCTAAGTTACAAGTAGTACTAATAGGGCCTATGTCAATGCAATAGCAATTATCTTAAGACCTAGTTCCTCAAGCCACACATTCACCTTTTGGACCTATTATAATACAAAGATTGTTGGTAAATTATGCACTATAATTTTTGTCACAAATTTGATTTGTGCTTATTATGGTGGCTTTAAGTCCATCAACATGCAATATATCATCTAACCAAAGCATAACATCAATCTAAATTTTATCCTTACCAATATTCCTTGATTTATTTCCATAACCAAAAGTAATTGTTCCTTTTTATATTTTCAAAAGTTTTGAAAAGAGAACGATTACTAGTCATACGTCTAGAACAATCACTATCAAAATACTATGCAGTAGAAGATTTAGCTTTAAATGTAGTGTGACCAACGTAATAATTTATATCATATTTTTCAATACAAACTTTTTTATTTTTTTGAATCATGTGCTTAATTCTAAAAACATAACTATTATTTCTTAAATAGGATGTATATAGATCATAAAGAATCTACATCTATGTCTAATATGTCCCTTTCTAGCACAGTTGTAACATATAGGAATAAACTTAGAAGCATATATAAGAGACGTGTGTGAATGGTAGGGGTCAGAATGCTTTACAAACACATTTGATTTTGAAAAGCTTGGTGTATTGTGCTCATTTACATATCTTAGCCCTCTCTTGTCCCCAAAATGCTTTCCATAATCAAGAATTTTGTTTAAGCTTTCAACTCCAATTGTTAGTCTTTTCACAACTTCCATGATTTTTTTAGATCTTGCACCATTTTTTCTTTATCAAAAGCAAGCTTGTTAATTTCTTCTTTCAAAGTTTCAAGAATCAAATACAAAGCATTATTTTATTATTACAAAATTTTATTTTTATAAGGAATATATAGTTTAATTTCCTCAAAATCTAAGCTATCACCCCCAATAAGATAATTCATAAAAGGTCCTTGGCACACTAAGTGTATCTAGTCATGCCTTTATACCAAATGAAAGTTCCTTATTCAATTACGGATCTAATTAGCTAGAAAGGGTAAAAAGATAATATGTGGAAGTATAAGAAATTAAAAATTTTAAAAACGACCAAACATGCAATCATGTGTAAATAAAGTGATGTATAAATATAAAGATTGATATACAAGATTTTTAGATGGAAACAACTTAGGCCACATTAATGACGTCAGAGGAAAATCATTGATCTACCAAACTACCTAACTATACACTATAAAAGATAAGATATAATTACAAAACTAGGACTCAAATTACACACCAATAGAATGCCCCCAAGTAATCTAGTTATAATTTGAAACTTTCATCATAGTCTCTACAAGAAAGGCATTTGGATCCCGAGGCTTCGACAACTTGAGTCACACATGCAAGCAATCAAACCAATTCTACAATTACCTGAAAAGTTACAAATTAAAACAAGTGTAAATATGTGCCTTAGAACAGATTCAATAATAAATAAACCTAACTAGATGATTTAACAGATGAGCATATAAAAAAATAACTAGGAACCTTGGAATAATCTGTTAAAAGCATAACATCACAAATATTGTAGGCTTGCTAACTCAACAAAGACAACCACACATGTTCGACAAATTAACTCAATGCAAAATCCTACTTGAAAATATATTTTTTCAAAATAATGAGAGAGATATTAAGATGTATAAGAGAATACTTAAACATGGTTAGTAAAATTAGAAGCCAATGGAATGATTAAATAATATGAGTAGAAACCCTAGGTCAAAGGTTTATTAATTACAATTCTATTCTTGAAAACATTTAAAATATCTTTAAAACATACAAACAATAGAGTAATAAAATAAATTGACTCGAGTAAAAATTAGGTCAAACTTGAAAACTTGGTCACTCAATCGTTCTAGTCAAGCTCAATCGATCGATTATAAACAGTTCGATCGATCTAGTTAAATCTTTATTTATCTAATAAAAGAATTAATTAATTTAGGAATAAGTTGATCAATCTAATGCTCAATCAATTGAGTTAATGCTTCGATAGATCTAATCATATTAAAAATTAATTCATCCAGCTTTAATTAAGCTTGATCAATCTAATCACAACTCCATTAATTGAGTGACTTATTAGAACATTGTTCTTATGTGTCTAATATGAAATCTCTAACATGTATGTGAATAGAGATATACTTAAGATATGATAATTAAGGTTCAATAGTATATGCTTGAGATGTGATCGTTCAAGCTCAATAGTTTCTTCAGCTTGAAAATATTTTTCAAAGGCACAACTAGAAACTAAATTACATACATACATTTTATTCACGAATATCGCCAACAAAAGAAACCTTACAATTTCAAACTCAAACTTTGTGATAAAATGTTTAGGTTTTATTTTCATTTTCAAGAATTTTTTGAATAATTTAAAAACTAACTTATTCCTCTTTTGACCGACCATGGGAGTATACTTATCATTTTCTATAAATGATTCTTGTACTTGCAAACATTTTATATGTTTTACAAAATTTGTACCAAACAATTTTTGTACATCAAGTTTTTGGCACTGTTGCCATGGAAGGAATATTGTTTTTAAATTGTTATTATTGAAATCTTGAAATCTTTTCATGTTGTAAATATTGTGATTTTATTTCAAATTTACTTTTCCTTTATTTTCTTTTTTAGAAAGGAAATTTTAGCATGCACAGTGGCATGAATTTTTATGCACTACAGTATGGGTGCCTTTGAATTAGAACAAAAAGTAAAGACAAAACTTTCATATCGTGGCATGAACTTATTGGTCTCACGGTATGAGAGAACTACTTAAATTTGAAACAAGGATTAGCTTTCAAGCTGAAGCATGTTTTTTCTTGTGCCATGACGTGAGATGATTTTTGTGAAATAAACCCCCAAAACTAATTTTCACCTTATTTTCTCTTCACTCTCTCATCTTTTCTCTCAAACACAAAATTTTCTTCCCCCCAAACACACATAAACACTCAAAAATTCCACCTTTCTTCAAACCTTTTTCAAAAATCCTTCCTAAAAATCAAATTCCTAACCTATTTCTACCGCTCCATCATTTTCAAATTTCTAAAGCATTCATTTAAGAATCTTCATCTTCACAAGGGGTTTTCTTCATAGTCTTCAAATCCATAACAAAAAATAATAACTACTCATAATTTTTGGAATTTAAAGTCTTTAATTCTCTGAATTTGTGAAATATTTATAAAGTTAAGAGTCCAAAACTCTATTTAGGACAAGGAAAGGGTTAGGAAAAATTTGGATATTATTGTGTTGTTGGAATTTTTTTCTTGTGAACCCTTAATTTAGATATTTATGATTTTTTTTAAAAGTGGCACCTAAAAGGAGTAAAAAAGAGAAGGAAGTTTCTACTTTTGAGGATTTTGATAATGATAAACTTTCCAGTTATGAAGCAAAAGTTCTATATGAGAGAGTAGCAGAAATAAATAAAGAATTTATCCCAGAAAAGGGGGATGAAATTTAATTCAAGAATGAGGGTATTTCTAATGTCATAGTAGTATTAGGAAGGAAAAAGTTAATAAAAGAACTAGAGGTTGTTGAACCCTTAGTTTGAAAATTTTATGCAAACGTTCTCAATGTTGTTGATAACATGGTTAAAGTAAGGAATGTATTTGTCCCATTCAGACCAAATGACATTAATGCTCACTATTTATTAGTGAATATTGGAGAGGAGTGTATGAATATTATCTTAATAATGTAGATTTTAATACGGTAATTGAGGTTTTCACTATAGAGAGTGCTAAGTGCATTTATGTTGGTGAAAAACCTAACAGTTTCAAGGTAAAGTATTTAGACAAAATTGCTATAATTTGGAAATACTTTGTATGCTTAAGATTGATGCCGACCATAAACCATAGTATAACTGATAGAGTGAGGGCCATTTTAATGTACACAATCACATCTAAGATACCCATAGATGTAAGGACTTAATTTACAATAGGATCAAATTATCTGCTAATAACCACCAATTGAGTCACTTTTTTCCCCAATTAATACCTGCTTTATGTAAAAGTACAAGGGTACCTCACTCAAAGGGTGAAGTAATTTTGCAGCCCGATGAATCATTAAACCTATCATATTATGATGACCTTACCTCTCGTATGAACATCATCCAAAGAGAATGAAGAGTTATCCCTTCTTCGAAAAATTCTTTAAAAGATCAAATTCATAATCTTGAGTAGAGAATAAGCTATATAAAAGAGTACCAAAATTGTATCCTTAACCCAAAGTTGAAATCTTAAACAACCAATATTGTGATCAAGTGGAACACAATAGATTAATGTACAAAATAAGTTGCTCACAATTGAGTCATCTCGGGATACATATGAGCCATTTACCAACATCTGAGTATCGATACTATGATATTAAATTTTGTACTTTCGCATCGATCACAACACTTGAGAATGAGCTCTGATTTATGATCCAAAATTTTATGTTTTCACTTTATTTTTTCTTTGCTTTGTTTTATTTTATGTTGCAAACTTTAATTTTTAGTTTTTTGAATATTGTAATAATTATTTTTTTATATTAATTATTTTGTGTTATTTTATTTTTATTTTGGTGAACATTATTTAGAATTATCAAATGTCATAACCAATTACTGAAGTGTGTTAGAAATACATAGAATTTTATTTTTGTATAAATGATTGGATTAATGGATGCACCTGCATACCAACACTTAAACAAGATCAATAATTGGGTAACTTTTCCATTCTCTTATTCTTTAAATTACAATAATTACATTGATAACAATATAAGTTTATGTTACAGGTGGGAAAAAGTTACATTATAAAAATTGTGCTTAAATGAAATTTTTTATATGTGCACATATACATTTTAGTTTTAATTTTTTTTTTACTTATTTTTGTATGCTTTGATTTATTTCTATTATTGTGAGAACTTGTAGGATACTTTAAAATTTTCCTACAAAATTACCATATCTTTTAGTTAAATTTAAGAAAATGATTAAGTCTTTACATTGTTAGATTAATTTCAAAAACATTTCATAGAGTAATACGATAATTAGTTAGTTTTTGTAATAATTAATATTTCATGAGAAAAATTTGAAATTACGATGAATCCAAAATTAATGTTTAGGAATCAAATAATGAATACTACCTTGTGGGAAGATATTTTGAGCAATTATCTTTCCATTCTAAGTAATGATATTTTTACTCTTTTAAACACTCTTTATATAAACTTTAAATTGTTAAATGATTTCTATAGGTCCTTGTATTAAATGTAAGATTTTTACATTTAATAGAGTGTCATATATTAATTTTATTGCTTAAATTGAATAAATTAAGTAGAAATTTAAAGTATATATATTTCTCTTCATGCACGCATGACTTCTAAAATAGAGACATATATGGGGTTACCTAAACCAATACAAAAGAAAAATTCATAAATTAGCCATTCACCTTATCATTCAATAATGTACAATCTGTACATGGATCATTTCTTTAAAAAAATACATATCTCTAAAATAAAAAAATAAAAAAGAGATAAAGAAAAAAAATAAATAGTATAAGCTATATACTCATTACGACACACGAAATATGCAATAAATCCGCAAATATATGTATTGTAATAAGTAACATAATGATAAGAAAAGAACATTTCCACGGAAATTATTTTGTTATAAACTAATTTTTGCAACTAAAAAAATCAAAGTCAAAATAATTTTTGTTTTTTTATATTTAAGGAAGCAAAATTAAAATAACTAATAGTAAATAACAACAATTAATTAAATCAGATTTGGTAACTAAGAAGATATATGAGAAATATCCAGGAATACTTAATACGCCAATTTTCTAAACAAGTGAATAACTAAAATACCCCTAATATAATTATGAATTAATCACATTATCAATTGAATCTAACTTAACATGTATTTGTTTCTCAAGTAAACTACATATCATATAGTAATTAATTTAATCACACTTTCATGCCAATTAAATTGAATATTACTTATTAAGTTCATCACTTATGGATCATATACATAAGAATCATATATCTCTGCTTAAAAACTATGCATGTTATTTAATAAAAAAAATATTAAATAACTTTCTCAAATCTATTTAAATGTCTCTATAGATAAATTGTTGGCCAGACAATTAATAGCATAAAAATTAGATTAAATAATATAAATAAATTTAAATCATAATTGGGGTAAAATATTAGATCATTATGTGGTGAAAATTGGGTTCATAAGATTCCAAGATTAACAAATTAAGGAGACATTTTTTTTCTTTAAAACTCATATTTTCCATAAAGAAAGACAAAATTAATAAAGAAAAGAGTAGAAGAAGAAATACAATCAATCTCTTGAATTGTAGTACTAATTTTCTCTTAAATCTCCACCAAAATTGTATCTCCTTTGGAAATATTTTGTATTTTTCTCTCTTCTTAGCACCAAAAACTTATCAAAATTATGCTAATGACGGCTCCTTAGGGTTTATGGGGTAATTAAGGGGTTAAATATAGCTCAAGTGAAATTTGGATATTCAAATTAGCTTCAAATCAAGGGCTAATATCAAAACAAGCAAAATCAACTTCGCTAGCCAATTACAACGTGACACATGGAATAGGGAATTCATTGGGCGAATCAAAAAGCAACACATGGAAGGGGAGATTGGTCCGAGTCAACACATGTTGAGTCACCACCACGCAGCACAATGTGATTCGTGGATGTAGATAACGTGGAACGCTAGTGAATCACAAGAGCAATCATGCTACTGGGCATAGGTACGGGCGGTGACGGTTTTTGATATAATTTTGCCCAAACTGAATTATAAAATCTATACCTGAAGTCTCCTAAAATTTTGTACAGTTTGAGAATGGATTTTACCCGTGGGTAACAGTTCAAAAGAATTATTAAAAAAAATACTCGAAAGAGAAAATGGTATTCCAAGCTTTTTAAAAAACATCAAAAACTACAACTTAATTTATAAACTAAAAAGAACCTATAATATTACCAAAATATCAAGCATTATTTGTATTAAAAAACTAATCCAATAAATAAATTAAATTGTTGGTATTGATGCTTCCTTCCTTAATTTTGATTTTACCTTTGGCTCGATTTTGCTAAATAAACAAATTAAAAAATAGCTCTTCTTTCACTAGGCCACGTAGAGGCTATTGAATTTTTCAAGATGAATCAAAGGCATTAGGTAATTATTTATAAAAAAAAATTCACAATATTTGTAGCCTATATCCTTCTTATCGATACAAGGAAAAAATTGGCTGAAAAATCCTATCATGTTGCTAGGCCTGTTGTTTTACAAATAGAGAAAAAGTTCTTATACATCAACCATCGTTTAATACATTCTGCATGAAAATCATGCCCACATTGATGCATTCCAATATCTTCTCCTTCATTATATTCCTCCTACATAAATGGGTAGAAAAACAATTCAAGCTATGAAAAAATAAAGGTACAATTAACGTGCAATACATATATCTTCACAGGGTTGTTACCCGAACCAATAAATTCTTTTGCTTCAAACCACTTAAAATAGTTTCTTCACTCAGTCTTGTGCTCATATATCCAATACACTCTTCCAAAGCCAACAACTCCTATAGTTTTATATAGAGGTTTTGATTTAATAGAAGCTCATAACCACTAAAAAGGAATTAACATAGTTAAGTTACTCATTCTTTACCTCATAAGACATATTATCCACATCTACTTGCATATCAATATGTCTTTCATGCATATTAGCGACCCCAAAAACACTGACTAGTCTAAAATCATAACATCTTGAAAGGAAAATATTTGCATAACAAATAAAATATCCAACCATAAAAAATAATTGATATTTGATGCTACTATTATATGAAAATTTTAACTTCATAGGAGAATTTTAATTGGATTAAACTAGAGAGTGAAATTTTCCCCATTAACCATTTTCTGATGGCAGTGAAATAAGAAAGAAAAAGATGTGACAAAGATCGATGAGTTTGGATGAAAGGTGTAGTTCTGAGTTCGTAACTCATGTTATGTACCATGTTTAAACAATAGCAATTCCTAAAGCCCTCTCCTGATCACATTCAATCAATAGCTTTAAGAATCGAAGGCATCTAAACTCATGTTTTATGGTAAGTAGGTATCAAACTTTAACTCATTTTTTTCTAAAAGAACAACAAAATCCCAACAACTATGGCCTTGAACAAAATATAGCCAATCTAAGCCATTATATTGGAAACAAAGTAATTCCATTCCAGTGCTTCATCATTAAGAAGGTGATTACATAAATAAAACCTCAAATCTCAAGTTTTCACCCCTACGCATGCTTTACCAACCAGACAAGGAAATACTTTATATATCAACCTGACGAGATCACGAAGAAGATGAAGTTGAGAAGGACTATAAAAGTGAACGAGAAAAGAAATAACCAGGGGGAGAAAGTAAGGTATGTAGAAAAAATATGTAGAGTGGAGGACGGTGAGCCGGTAACACATATAGAGTGGAAAAGGATAGAGCTAAGAGCGGTAGAGATATAGATTTTCTAAATCTCTTCTCAAGCTCTTTTGTTTATATACCTGTACCAAAAACCGTAAATCCCTAATTAATATATAATTTAATTTAATAAATATAATTAATTTAAGATATAGACGAGTACTGATATTAGTATAACTATACCCGAACCGTACCCATTACTTTATATTCGATTTTTACCCAAAATTGTACTTGTCCCCAAAATTTATTGGATAAAAACAAAACTACCATTGTGGATAAACAAACCAATATTTTTTTTATCCATTCCTACATGCGATGACAAGTGGAAATTTTGTTTGACTGCACTCTGAACTCGAATCAAAAGTCATGTTGACATGTGCCATGTTGCATCACTCCTCACATGAGGCGATCTAGGATTCGTTATCCCTATTGTGTGGCATCCATGTGGCATACCTAGTTAGCTCATCTGCTTATGTTGCATGCCATGTGGTAGCTTTTGATTGATCCTGCATTAAAAATTCCATAAAATCCCAAAATAAATCAAAAAATTATATTTTCACCTTTTTTAACTAAAAAGTTTATATTTTAATATTTTTATCCCCAAAATATTTTTTATTGAATAAGACAAGTAAATATTAAGTAAAAAAGTATGCTAATGACTCTACTTTCATAGAGTCATCACACCCTAAAACTTAACTCTTTGCTTATCTTCATGTAAAGCCAAATATAGCTAAATAAAATAACATGGGTAGTATATTCATAAATATATATATATATATATATATACGTACATATTCATCAATCAACATTCCATCAATACAAGGATAAGCAAGGTTTTTGACAAATTTATTTGTGTGTGTGTATACAGCACATGATATCATTCAATGCACTCATGAAATCAACCTATATGAGTATACTAATCAATTCAATATTAGAACAAGTCTCATATGTCTATTTTTCATATCCCTCTCCACTAATATAAATATTCACTTAGCTAAATATCAATAAGGACTTTACATGGTTGTAATGTAAGGCTTAGGTAGGGCTAGATAAATGACAACATTTAGGCTTTTTCCACACCTTAGCTTTTTTTTGTTTATCATGCACTTTTTAACTACAATTGAGCTTTTACTTGATATTTTAGTGCACCCTTTCTTGTCATTCTTTTCATATTTTTTTATTCCACATTTTGTTTCTTTTTTTGTAACTTTACAACACCCCCAAACATATTTTCAATTTCTTTTTCTTTTTTTTAGAAGGATAATTGTGTTGTGAGTTTTGCTTCTTTTTTCTCTATTTCTTTTTGGGGTGTATTATATTTCACCTTACTCTATAGCATCACACATGATTGTATTATTTTATTTTTTTATATAAGCTAAATGTGTAAGGGTAAAGGTAATGCTTATTGGTTAGACATAAAATATGACTTAAAGATAGGAAAGGTTCTTTGTTAGATTCAAATGGGTGACTGCAAATATTAACAATAGTTAGCTTGAAATGCTCAATCGATCTAAATAAGGCCTAATAATTTCTTTTACAAAATATTATTCAGAATTTCACCTCAAAGGATGATCAAATAAATTCTAAAACCTGGTAGATCTCATTAACTTGCATAACTCACTACAAATTTTCTCTCAATAAACACACCAAAATCAATCATGAACATATGCATAAAAATTTAAATCAATCCAATCAAGACTAGTAAGCATATCACATGATTAATGTAAGTATCTTAACAAATATGTTATATTCATTATCCTAATCATGACAACCAATCTTTATCATTCAATTCATATGTTTCATATCAAGCATGCATTTAGTTTCCATATATTTGTTAATTTCTACCCAAATCATGATTAAAAACATCCTAAGAATTAAAAAAAAAATCTTCCTTGGTTATTCTCGTCTCCAGAAAGGTTATAGATGTTATTTTCCTAGTCTTAACAAATATCTTGTCTCAATTGATGTTACCTTCATGGAAGACACATCCTATTTTTTGTCTTCTCCTCCTCCTGCACGTTAGGGGGAGGATGATGATTTGTTAGTCTATTCTATCACACCATTTGAACATGTCCCTAATCCAATTCATGTTAGGCCTCCTATAACTCAAGTCTACTCTAGACAAATACCTTATGATTCATGTCCTACACTTGCTCCTTCATCATCATATCCATTCCTAAACGATGATCTTCCTATTGCATTACGCAAAGGTAAACGTCAATGTACTTATCCTATTTCTTCTTTTGTTTCGTATAATAGCTTATCATCTTCCTCTTGCTCTTTTATTGCCTCTCTTGATTCAATTTCTATCCCTAAAATTTATCACGAAGCCATATCTCATCCTAGTTGGCATCATACAATGATCAAGGAAACGAATGTATTGGATGACAATGGTACTTCGGACTTAGTTGATTTACCTTCGGGGAAACGGGCTATCGGATGCAAATGGGTTTTCACTGTTAAGGTTAATCCCGATGGGTCTGTTGCTCGATTAAAGGTTCATCTTATTTCTAAGGGATATGCTCAAACCTATGGAGTGGACTATTCTGAAACTTTCTCTCCTGTTGCTAAATTGACCTTTGTTCGGTTGTTTATTTATATGGCAGCTACTCACCATTGGCTTTTGCATCAACTAGATATCAAGAATTATTTTCTTCATGGTGATCTTCAAGAGGAGGTGTTTATGAAGCAACCTCCTGGTTATGTTACTCGGGGGAAGTCTAGGCAAGTTTGTCATCTCCACAAATCTTTGTATGGTTTGAAATAGAATCCTCGTGTTTGGTTTGGAAAATTTAGTTAAGCTATAGAAACTTTTGTATGATGAAAAGCAAGTCTAACCATTCTGTGTTCTACAAACAATAAGAAGCTGGTATCATTCTTTTAGTTGTGTATGTATATGACATTGTTATTACTGGAAGTTATACTACGGGAATTTCATCTCTTAAGTCTTTTATACATACTCAGTTTCACACGAAGGATTTAGGGATGCTAAAGTATTTCTTGGGTGTTGAAGTCATAAGGAGTAAAAAAGGTATCTTTCTATCTTAGAGAAAATATATCCTGGATTTATTAACTAAGACAGGAAAATTAGGAGCAAAACCTTGTAGTGCTCAAATGACTCCGAACATCCACCTTACAGGAGATGGGGAACTCTTTAAAGATTCTGAGAGATATCGAATGGTGGTTGGAAATATGAATTACCTTACCATGACTCATCTAGATATTTCATATTCGGTCAGTGTTGTTAGCTAATTTATGTCATCCCCAACAGTTCATCATTGGGCAGCATTAGAGAAAATTTTGTGTTACTTGAAAGGAGCACCTGAACGTGGTATCTTGTATGCAAATCATGGACACACTCATATTGAATGTTTTTCAGATGCAGATTGGGCAGGTTCCAAAGTGCATAGAAGATCCACATCAGGCAATTGTATTTTCATTGGAGGAATTTTGGTGTCATGGAAAATCAAGAAGCAGAATGTTGTGTCACGATCGAGTGCAGAGTCAAAATATAGGGCTATGACACAATCTGCATCTGAGATAATATGGATATATCAACTCTTGGATGAAGTAGGTCTTAAAACTTTAGTACCAGTGAAATTGTGGTGTGATAACCAAGCTACTCTTCATATTGCTTCTAATCCTGTGTTTCATGAGCGAACTAAACACATTGAAATTGATTGTCATTTTGTTCGTGAGAAAATTCAGCAAGGTTTGATTTCTACAGGATATATGAAGACTGGAAAACAACTAGGAGATATCTTCACGAAAGCTTTAAGTGAGGTTTGGGTTGATTATCTTTGTAACAAGTTGGGCATGATTAATATCTATGCTCCAAGTTGAAGGGGAGTGTTAGAGATGTTAGTTTTGTATTAGGTGTCTATCACTAGTTGAATATATTAGTTGTGTATTAGGTGTATGTCACCTAAGAGTGTCCCTAACTTTGTTTATAAATATGTAGGTTCTTTGAATGAAAATTAGAATAGTGAATTCTGAGTTTCACAATCCCCAATGTGCACATATAAATATGAAAAGGTAAAAGAAAAGAAAAGAAAACTATCTTAATCATGGCACACCACTTATGTCATTGAAATTTTCATTCTTATTGTGACATTTTTCTCCATATTTATTCACCTAAAAAACAAAAATAATGAAAATATAAGTAAAATAACATTGGGTTACCTCACCCACAGCATCACGTTTAACGTCCTTGACTAGACGTCATATCAAGTCCTAAGGTGAATCCACTAAGGTTATTACAGATGTTTCATTTGATAATTGATCTTCACAATAGCTTCATCCTATGCCCATTAACCACAAATTTCTCTTTATCTTTGTTTTCTAATTCAATGGATCCATGGTTGGTTACCTTAGTAATGATGAATGGACCTAACCCATCTACTCTTTAATTTTCCCATAAAAATTTGAGTCTTTAGTTGTTCAAAGATACGGTGCACAATTTTCTTGTAATGCCATTTTTTTGTCTTTTCTTTGTAAAGCTTGGCATTCTCATAAGCATTCCACCGTAATTCATCGAATTTATTTATTTGAAGCATTCATTTCTCACCAATTACATCTATGGACATATTCAACTATTTCAGTGCCCAATATGTTTTGTGTTCTAATTCTAGTGGTAAGTGACATGTATATCCATAAACTAACTTCTATGGGGTGATACCAATTGGTGTTTTGTAGGCTCATAAAGCATCATCCAACTTAGATTACCAATCCTTCCTAGAGATGTTCACGGTTTTCTCCAAAAGTCTTTTCACTTCTCTATTGGATACTTCTAATTGCCCACTTGTTTGGGGATGCTAGAGGTTAGAAAATTTATTCTTAATCTCATACTTATATAATAAGGAATTAAATGATTTATTGTAAAAGTGACTTCCTCTATCACTAATAATGATCCTAGGAGTTCCAAACCTAGTGAAAATGTTTTTTTCAGAAATTTCATGACAACTTTGGCATCACATTTGTTGTTGGAACTAGCTTATACCCACTTTGACACATAATACACTGCTACAAGTATATATTGGTTACCAAAGGATGGAAGGAATGGTCCCATAAAGTTGATGCCCCAAACATCAAACTATTCCACTTAAAGTATAGTTTTTAGAGGCATTTCATCTCTTTTTGAAATATTACCTATCCTTTGACATCTATCACACATCTTTACGTAATTGTAAGCATCTTTAAATAGTATGAGCTAAAAATAACAAAATTGAAGTACTTTAGCTACTATTTTTGAGCTCCCAAAGTGACCTCTATAGTCTAAGTTATTTCAATGGTAAAGAATACTTTCACTTCATCATTAGGGACACACCTTCTCAAAATACCATCACCACATTCTTTATAGAGGTAAGGGTCATCCCAAAAATACTATTTAATTTCATGGAAGAACTTCTTCCTTTGTTTCCATGTGAGGTTCAGTGGAAGATTATTGGAAACGAGGAAATTTGTAATGTCCTTGTACCATAAGACTTCTATTTGAGCTACAGAAAATATTTTCTCATCTGGAAAAGATTCATCAATCACCATATTATCATCCATTTTTGCTTCCCTTTCTAGTCTAAACAGATGGTCTACTACCTGATTTTCTATTCTTTTTATCAGGAATTTCCAAGTCAAATTCTTGTAAGAGCACCCATCATATCAATCTTGGTTTGTCATCCTTCTTTGTCATGAGATACTTTATTGTAGAATGATCCATGTAGATAGTCATTTTGGTGTCAACCAAATAAGATCTAAATTTCTCAAGAGCATGTACAATGGCAAGTAGCTCTTTCTCTATAGTAGCATAATTCATTTGAGCTTTATTTAGTGTCTTACGTGCATAGTATATGGCATGAAAATTTTTGTCTCTTTACTTTCCAAGCACAACTCCAATAGCAAAATCACTTGCGTCACATATCAACTCAAAGGGCTTATTCCAATCTGGTGTGACTATAACTAGTGTTTACACTAGTCTTTCTTTAAGCACTTGAAATGTTGTTAAACATTTATCATCAAACTTGAAAGGCATGTCCTTTTCCCAAAGATTACATAAGGGTTTGGAGATTTGGAAAAAATATTTTATGAATCTACGATAAAAACATACATTCCTAAGAAAACTTCTTACTCCTCATACACTGGTAGGTGGTGGTGGTTTTTCAATCACTTCTATCTTAGCTTTATCCACCTCAATACAATTAGCTGAGATTTTGTGGCTCAAGATTCTAACTTCATGTATCATGAAATGACATTTACCCCAATTTAAAACCATATTTTTTATTCACATCTTTGTAGCACTAGGGAGAGATAGTGTAGAAATTCATCAAATGAGTTTGCAAAGACCAAAAAATCATCCATGAAGATTTCTAGATGCTTTAATTTCCACCATGTTTGAGAAAATACCCATCATATATCGTTGAAATGTCGTAGGTGTGTTGCATAATCCAAACAAAATTCTCTTGAAAGAAAAGGTTCCATAAGGACATGTGAAGGTGATCTTTTCTTCGTCTTCAGATGCCACAAAAATTTAGTTATAACCAGAGTATCCATCTAGAAGGCAAAAGAATGAATGCCTAGCTAATCGGTTAAGCATTTGATCCATGAAAGGGAAAGGAAAATGATTCTTCCTTGTAGCTTTATTTACTTTACAAAAATCCATACATACTCTCCATTATGTGACACTCATAGTAAGTATTAACTCATTGGACTCATTTTCCACCATAGTGGTTCCTCCTTTATTTGGTACACATTGGACTGGACTTACCCACTCATTATCTAATATTGGGTAAATAATGCCTATGTCTAGCCACTTGACAATTTTCTTCTTCACTACTTCTTTCATAATGGGATTTAAGTTGCGTTGTGCATCCCTGGTGGGTTTAGCCCATCTTATAGCAAGATTTTATGCATGCATATAGATGGGCTTATGCCTTTGATGTCAACAATAGACCAACCTATATCGCTTTTGAAGTTCCTTAGCACCTTTAGTAGTGCTTATACTTGCTCCTTACTTAGATTAGCATATATTATGACTATAAGTGTTTCGTTATCACCAAAAAATGTATAACGAAGATGAGATGGGAAAGGTTTAAGCTATAATTTAGGTGGGTCCTTAATGGATAGTTTCAACCTTGAGCTTATTTCAAGACATTCCACAAAAGCATTTGATACACACATAAGTGGCATGTCCTCCAAAAAGTTCACACAATTCACCATATCAATCTTTGATTCCATATTTTCAAAATTAAAAAAGGTTGAGTTGTTTTCTGGTAATTTCATGTCCTTGTTCATAGCATAATGTGTTAAAGTCATAAGTAGGGGTGATTCAAAAAGTTTTGGTAAGAGACCTACATGAATTTGTGCACCTAAATGAGTGTCATGGTATTCATTAGTATGCGTGTTCATAGAATTAACAAGCATAGACTATAAAGCATTAATAGAGCATATGTCATAAAGCACATCAGTGGTTAGCTCATCAGTACTTTATATTTGAAAGCAATCATTATCATTATTAGCATCAGAAATTTTAATTGCTTTAACCACATTAAATGTCACTTGCTCATCTTGCACCCTTATTGTAAGCTTTTATTTTTTTCATCAATGAGTGTTTTTTTCGGTTGCAAAGAAAGGATGACAAATTATGATAGGAATATCACGGTCCTCCACTATGTCTATCACAATGAAGTCTGCCAGAAATATGAATTTGTAAACTTTTATTAGCACATCTTCTACCACATCCTGGGGTCTTTTAATTGACATGTCTATTGTTGTGTGTTTTGCAACACACAGAAATCGTGCAAGTATACACGGTCACAAGTAATAAAGATTTGTAAGTAGAGTATCGTTCCCACGAGGATTTGTTACTATAGTTTGTTGAGTACTAAAATTGTATCTTTTTGATTTTATCCAAAACAAACGTTGATTTAACAAAAAGGTTTAAAAATAAAATAAGAGAACTCTAGGATTGCAATTTTTCACGAAACTAATCCACTCCAATCATATTATTTTCTTTGGATTTATATTTTTTAGTACATTTAATTTGTCAACCGAAAACTTCTTTTTTTTTTATTCATACATCTCTTCCGAGCTTCGTACAAACACACCTCGTTAAATTAATTCACTATATCTCTATGAGAATTAAATTCACCAAGATTCATTAAGTTCTAAGTTCTCAAATGGCCACACATACAATTAGGGTATATTCCTATCCTTCATCATACATGTCATTCTATTTACGAGCAATATACACAAAAATGCCTTTCTCAAGTTTATTTTTATGCCACAAATCGTTTTGATAAAATTCGTAAATAATCAAAAAGCATTAAGCACAAAATAGAACGAACAAATCGAACATCTTATAAATCTATCAAAAAATAATTAAAATTAAAGCTTCATAAATTTAGATCAAATGCAACCCTAGAAAAATTAAATTACTTCATAAAATTAAAATAAAAATTACAACAAATGCAGAAAAATTAGAAGAACAAGAAGGAAAATTAAAACATCACATTCGAAAATATTTGGCACACGCAGAACACAACAAAAGCCAAAAAAATGGCTTCTGCGTGTTCTGCAGTCCAAAACCGAACACCACAAAAATTATACATCAAAAAAAAACTCTTTAACTCTACATAATATCACCTATTTATAGCCAAAAAAATACATCTAAAATATTACATTTTTATTTTATTTTTTTATAAAAAACGCGTAATAATTTTTATCAAAAAACAAAAATCACGCGTATCGATTTTCGTATCGAAAAATGTTAATTAATTCACGCGTGAGACAGGGGCGCCGATTCTGCATTTTTTTAATTCTTTATGCATGCCACGTGTCAGAGTCTGATTCGCTGAAACAAATAGTGGGACACATGGCCGCATCTCACTGGTTGAAAGGAACGGGCGCACGCAGAGACTGAAGCACGGGATTGGGGCGCCGAGAAAGTGAGGCAACGGCTGGAACGAGGGTGAGATTCTGTGCATTCGCATTCATTGTAAATAGCCACGTGTCGGAACATGATTTGCTTAAATATTAGTGGGACACGTGGCGGATTCTTATTCTGTAAAAACTGAGGATGCATGCTGCTTCCATAACCCGCGTCACACACGATTGTTACACGAACGGTTCAGTGCGCGATAGCTTGGTTCCACGCGCTTCAATCTGGACCGTTCAAGAGATCCAACGGTCAGCGATGCGCTTCGGGCAAATCTGCGCAGCCGACATGTGGGTCCCACTCTGACGCCGGCCTGCGCGACAGGTTGGGCCCACTGGCACACCGAGCCGTGCGAAGGAAGATCTCTGTACCCACTCTCCTTGGTCGGGCTTGATGAACACGCGCGAATCTGATCCGTTGATCCTTTGATCGGACGGTCCACTTTTCGCGTTTGGAATAGGGCGCGTGGCCTTCTTCTCTCCTGCGCAGAATTTAAACTTTTATTAATTATATTTTGACCCACAAATATATTTCAATTTACATTTTCAACTTTTTTTAATTGCAATACAGCCCTTTTGGTAATTTAAATTAAATTTTAATAATTGAAATTAAGCCCGATTTTAATTTAAATTATATTTTTAACTTTTTTTAAATTGCAATTAATAACTCTTTTATTTGAAATTATATTATTGGGTACAAATTTGCATTTAAGTACGTTTTCGATACATTTACTTAATTTTATTAAAATATATAAAAAACAATAAATACTAATTTATTAAATTAAAATTATCCAAAAATACAGAGAACATAGCATTTATAATCAATAAAATAGGTGAAAATAACTATATAAAATACAGTTATCATCTACCATCTACAATGTTACTAAAATGGGTTTAGCTTAACCAACCCCCAATCTCTAGAAGACTGATAATGACATAATATTAATGCTAGATACCAAATCACATAGTGCCTTGCCAAAATGGGTTATATGTGTTCAAGTATGGATTAATGTTTCAATTTACATTACCCACATAGCATACGGATTCAAGATTATTTGGACAATTATAAAAACAACAATGAGCTCCTCCATAAAAACACATACAACACTCTTGAATCTTGGACTTGGTTTATACTCACTGACAAGTTTTGAGCCTTCAAAATATTAATCAAAGATGACACTTGAGCTATAAGTGTTGTGATATCATTTACCTCATGCACTCCAGCAACTCTTCTTGTGGCTATCATTGTGTCCATTGGACATTGATAATTATTTCTAGCCATTTTCTCAAGTAAATCATAAGCTTGATTGTAAGATTTGGCTAGCAAAGCTCCATTAGAATATGCATCAACAATAGTTCTTGTTTGGGCATTGATACCATTGTAAAAAATTTCTATTTGAATCCAAGAAGGAATACCATGAGGGGGACACTTCCTTAAAAATTCCCTGAATCTTTTCTATGCTTCATATAAAGGTTCTCTTTCTTATTGTTGGTAGGAGGTAATGTCATTCATAAGCTTGGCATTCTTTGTTAGTGGGAAGTATTTCATCAACTATTCCAAGTTGTAATGGAATCAGGTGGCAAAGAGTTTAACCAAGCTTGAGCACGGTCTCGTAAAGAGTAAATAAATAATCTAAGCGTAAATACCTCCTCTATCACACCACTGAACTTAAATAAATCTACAACTTCAATAAACAATCTGAGATAAAGATGAAGATCCTTTCTTGGTACGCTAAATTTTCCAACTGTTTGTAAGATTTAAAATATCACTGGCTTTAATTCAAACTTATTAGCTTGAATGTATGGCGTTGTAATACTTGGATTCAACCCTTTCAGTGTAGGTATTGTATATCCATTCATAGCTCTATCTCTATCATCCATCGAAAGCATTTTATTATTCAAGTTTAGCTCCTTATTGTTTATGTCTAATGGATTAGCCATTTTTTTCTCTTGGGTGACAACTTATTGTTTCCTTATTCACTTCAAAGTACGCTCAATTTCAAGATCTAAAAGCAAGATTTCTCTCACAAACTCTGCTCATGTAATATTCTTAAATATATTTCTAAAATCACTAAATGAGATATTTAAATTAAAACTAAATAAATAAATTAAAATTAAAAAAATTAAATAAGTAAAGAAAATTAACTAAAAGAAATAAATAGATAGATAAGTAAATAAATAAATAAATAACTACATAACTACATAACTAAAAAAATTAAAATTAAAATTATGAAAAACAAATAAAGAAAAATAATTAAAATAAAAATAAAAAATTAATTTATAATATTTGTAATCCAGACAACGGTGCCAAAAACTTAATCTCAACAAATAAAGTATGCAATTAATATGCAAGTATACTTATCACAACAAATAATATAATGATAAGAAAAAATCGTTCCCATATAGATTATTTTATTAAAAACTAATTTTTAAAACTAAAAAAATAAAAAACATTTTTATTTTATGTTTTTATATTTTAAGAAAGAAAAATTAAAATAACTAAAAGTAAATAGCAATAATCAATTAAATCAATTTTGGTAACTAAGAAGATATATTAGACAATATCTAGGTATACTTAATACTCTAATTTTCTAAACATGCGAATCGATAAAATCTCTCCAATATAATTATCAATTAATTACATGATCAATTGAATCTAACCTAGTATGTGTTCATCTCTCAAGTAAACTATGCACTATATGGTAATTAATTTGATTACACTCTTATGCCAATTAAATTGAATACTACTCATTAAATTCATCAATTATGGATCACATATATAAGAATCATATATCTCTACCTAGAAACTATGCATGTTATTTAATCAAGACAAAAAATTAAATAATTTTCTCAAATCTATTTAATTATTTAATTGCCTCTATAGATAAAATGTTGGCCAAATAATTAATAGCATAAAATTCATATTAAATAATATAATTAAAATCATATTTGTGGTAAAGTATTAGATCATCAAGTGGTGAAAATTGAGTTCATAAGATCCCTAAATTAATAAATTAAGCAGACATAATGTTTTTCATAAAACTCATATTTTTCATAAAGAAAGACATAAAATTAATAAAGAAAAGAGTATAAGAAGAAATACAATCAATATCTTGAATTTTAGTACTAATTTTCTCTTGAATCTTCACCAAAATTATCTCTTTTTGAATATTTTTGTATTTTTTCTCCTTCTTAGCACCAAAAACTGATCAAAATTATGCTAATAATAGCTCCTTAGGGTTTATGAGGTGATTAGGGGGTTAAATATAGCTCAAGTGAAATCTAGACCATCGGATCAGATTTAGATCAAGGGGTGAGATCATTACAAGAAAATTCAATTGTGCAAGCCTATGACAGCATAACAAGTGGCACACATAATTCACTGGGCAAATTAGAGTGTGATGCATAGTAGGGGAGACCTGTCTGAGTCAACATATGCTGAGTCAGCGCCATGCGGTGTAATGTGATTCATGGATGTAAATGGCGGGGCATGTTGGTGTATTGCGGGGAGCAATCGCGTGATGACATGTATAATGTTGTTTGACCGCACTCCAAACTCATATTGAATGCCATGTTGATACATTTCATGCATTGCATCACTCATCACACGCAAAGATCTACGATTCTTTGTCCCTGTTTGCATGGTAGGCCAAGTGGTAGCTTTTGGTTGGTCCTACATTAAAAATTCATAAAAAATCCATAAAATCACAAAAAATTATATTTTCACCCGTTTTCACTAAAAAGTTTATATTTTAATATTGTTAGTCCCAAAAATACTATTTATTGAATAAAACAAATAAATATTAAGTAAAAAGGTGTGCTAATGACTCTACTTTCATAGAGTCATCATATACTATGACCTAATATCCTTCAAAGTAATGAGAATTAGCTAAATATAGTAAATAATTCCCCAAGAAGTCGTTTGTATTTTATTAGTCTCTTAAAAGGCATATTACTTGAGATTTTTATTTCATGAATTTAATTGATGTATAAAAATGATATTTGATTTCTTTATAAAATCTTTTCATGAGATCAATATGATGCATTATCTTTAGCCTTTTCTTTCCTTAAATGTATGGGGAACTATTAATTCATTTTTATACATAACTTCAATTCGCATATATCTTTGAATGAGTACTTGAACCAATAGGATAAGTGTAGTTGAGAGTATGCCTTGTGAGGTTAGAGTTGAAGCAAATTTGGATTCCTTACGTTAAGATTGAATAAATTTAATATTAATACATTTTTTATTAAAATACCAATGGGTTTTTTTTCAACTAATTATTATAGTAAATCATGAATATTTAGAATATTAAAATAACTTATGTTATAGATTTTAATTGTAATCTTAAAAGAGATAAAAAAACATGAGAAGTTTTGTAATTTTTTATCTTATCCTTTTCATTTTACTTCTTTATTTTAAAATTTTATTTGTTGCTTATTTATTTTTGTTATTTGTTTTTATTTATTTATTTTTCCATTTTAAATTGATGTTTATGCGTAACATTATGAAAATCATCATGAGACTTAAACTCATCCACTAGAAAAACTTAGGGGTTTCAAAGCTTGTTGCATATATTAAATACAATCGTGTCAATCTAAGAAAATGATTTAGGATAGTTTAATTTAATTTTTAGTTTTGTTTTTAATTTTTTTTCATTCTTACTAAAAGACTAACAAGAAGTTGGTTATCTATGTGATGAGTGCTCAAAAACACTTAATATATCATCATTTTATGCATGATTTATGATTAAAAATATTTGTGTTTACTTAATTTTATTATTATTTTATACAAATCTATCTTTTCATAACCGCGTGTATATTTTAATATTTTTCAGATCTTTTAGCTTAAAAAGATGAAATTGATCAATACTTGGAGAAAGACATTTAAGGCACTACATTGCAATGCTCCAAACCAATAAAAAATGATAAAAGAAAGTAAGGGAACAAAGACATGTAGAATAGTGTGTGCCACGGCATAGTTCTTTTGGATTCAGTACAACTATCTCTAAATCTTTGCAGGTCGTGGTGTCAAAAACATGTGTGTCGTGGTGAGAGATGCTCGAACTGTGTATAAAGCACGTATCAATTATATGCATGCTACAACGAGGATTACTATGTGTCGCAATGCCAAACTATTTGAGCAGATTTTCTAAACCTATAAATATGACCCCTATTCCATAATATCAATCGTTCCTTATCCCATATCATTCTCATTCCTTTCATTTCTTTAGTTTCTAGTTTTTACTTTATTAGTTTAAAGTTTTTCTCTTATTTGAAAGTTGAACAAAATTTAGTCTATATAATAGTTATAGATCCAATTCAGTAAAAGTTTTACATTTCTTTTGGATATTTTTCATAAATAATTCAAGAAAACTCTATTGAGGTATATAACAGTTATAGATCCAATTCAATAAAGTTGAAGAAATACACTTGTAAATGATTGTAATAGTAAAAGGTCATTTTGTAATAATAAGACTATTATTCATACTCATTGTAAATATTAGAATTAGCTAGTTAGGTTTTATTGTGTTTTAGTTGTATAAACTCTCAAATGTAATTTCATTTTTAATTTTAATATAATATAATTTTTAATGTTATAATTAATAAATTTATTATAATTTATATTGATTTTTAATATTATAATTAATAATTGCATTTTTATTTAAATTTATGGTCATAAGGTATGCATATGGCCTCGGTTATGTAAAAAATCAAGACCATAGACATACCTTATGACCTCAGTTATTGAAAAATTGAGATCATAAACATACCATATGGCCTCGATTATGTAAAAAATGGAGGCCATAGACATACCCTATAGTCTCGGTTATTGAAAAACCGAGGCCATAGATAACAGTCTATGGTTTCTCTCACTTAGGTCTCGATTCTTTTAACTGTGACCGTAGACCTACAATCACGGTTAAAAATTGAGACCAAAAACATATATTGTAGTAATGTATATATTCTTTTCAGTAATTCTTTATGTGTTATTTTTACATGCTATGTTTTATTTTCTAATCAATTATTAAATTGAGTGTGTTTGGTTGAAATTATAATGGGATATTAATAACGTTGTTATACTTGTAAAATAATAATTTGGTAAAATATTTTTACAAAATTAATTTTTTATTTTCTACTAAAAAATTCTATAAAGTTTAATGTGTTGTGTTTTGGAATTTATTAGTAGGCCTAATGGACTACAACATGCCATACGATAGTGTCCTATTCCTTTATACCAAAAATTATTATTGTTATAATATTGTTTTATTATTGTTATTTTTATTAAATTTTATTATTGTTGTCTTTGTTATAAGTACTATTACTATTTTATTATTGTTATTATTATTATTATTGTTGTTGTTGTTATTATTATTATAAATCCGATCATGCAGAGTTATCTTTAAATAATTGTATTATCTTACTAGAGTTGGAATGTAGAAAGGAAACAAAAAGTCAATGATTTTTGGAGCTTACTTTACAGTAAACAATAACTCAGCCTTATCAACTGAATATTTGAAAACTCTTTATGCATGCTGTTATGGTTGCCACTAGTTCTAATTATGAAGTGACTAAAAGCAGTTTGTCACCTTCCTTACTTACGAGGACACTTCAGTTTATGGAAACAATCTAATCTCAACCTTAGTTTAAGGAGAGCTTCAGTGGACTTTCTCAATATTTAAGTAAAATTAACCAACGAAGTTGCAGATTAGGTTGTTTGGTTTGTTATTGCTGTTGTGTTGAGGGTCGGAACCACACTTACGTAAAAGAGGGCACGTGCTCCCTTCAAATTATTTTTTTATAAAGATTTTTTTTTATTGTGTTATTTAAATATTATTTTTTTCCTTTTATTATATACAACTTATTTATTTATATTTTTGGTATACTTTTTTTACTTTTACTCTACTATTATACAATTTTTCTTAACTTAATTGTAATAAAATAATAAATATTTAACATCTTCTCATAAATTTTAAAAAATAATACCTAAAATTTATATATAATAACAAAAATAACACATAATAATATTGAATGTATTCAATTAGAATTGTATCTAAAAAGACATAAGGGATGATATTTTTATAATTATAACTTTTAAAGATGTAATTTTTATTTTTATTAAATTTTACTAGTTTAATTTTCTTTAATTTTTCTTAAAAAATAATACATTTTATCTCGGATACAATTTAATCATTCTGCATTAAATCATGTATAATTATATAAATATTCATTATAATTTATAACATTTAATATTGATCTTATCTATTTTTCTTTCACATACTTAAATTTGTTACATGTTTATTATAATTTATATTTGTTACATGTTTATTATAATTTATGTTATTTAATTTCTTTCATTTGTTTTTTGTCCATTAACATAGATATTAAGGTGTATTATTTAGTTTTATTATAACTTAATTTACATAATTTTGAATTTTATTTTAATTGAAATTTGTAAATGTTTTAAACATTAACTATAATATTTTTCTATATTATTTTATAATAATTTAATTAAAAAAATCTTAAATTTTATTATAAATTATTTATTTTTATTATTAAGTTTATTCGTCTATATCCCTTATCGCAATGGTATTCTAACGCATTTTTACAATTATTTATCCTTTTCTTAATAGAGTTTCTTTTTCATTGTATTTTTTACTTATTTATAATATTGGAGTTGCATTAAGAATTATCCTCGTCCCTTATCATGCATTTCGCCCAAAGAGAAAAAAAATAAATAAATAAATAAATTTGTTGATTGTCACGTAGTTCACTGTCAAACCCCTCCAGCGATTTTTTATTTTATTTTTATTTCTGGATCGTCATTAAGTCTTTGGGCCACACAAAGAGTAAAGGATCTGTATAGAATAAAATAATTAGAGCGGATAAATAAATTAGTAAATCGAGTTGAATTAAAAAATTAGATGTACAGGATATTTTAATCTATTTTTTTTATTAATTTTGATTTAATTCGATTTATAAAATTTAATACATATTTAAATTGAATAAAATGTGAATAAAATTATTATTATTTAATATAACAAGTTGTATATTATTCAACCTAATATATTATACAGCTTGTTGGAAAAAAAAAGAGCATACATAATGTCTTGGTAATCATAAATAGTTTATTTATTTTTTATTATTATTTTATTGAAGCAAAAATATAAAAAGAAAATTTATACTTGATAAGTGTTGAAATTATATTACATTTGATGTAAAAAAAATAAAATTAACCAATAGAATACAAAGTCAATAAATAAAATTATCTTTTCGATGAGTTTAGTTTGATAAACATAAATAATTCGATTTAGTTTTAATAGTATTTTAAAAAAATTAGATTTAAAATAATCATACCTTCTATATTCATTTTCCCAGAGCTTACCCTTATATTCATGCTGACCCATATAAAAGTGGTTAAAGCCTTGATTCTTTTCTCTAACCGGTAAAATAAAGCATGAACCTTGCTTTCATGATAATGAAAATAATTATTATTTTGTTTAGATTTTCAATTTTTTTTAAATGTATAATGATTTATGAATACTTTCTTATTGTTAGGGTTCAAATAATTTTGTAATTTTTTAATAAGTATATTTTAGTCCTCTTTTCTTTTAAAATAAGTAGATTTTGTCGTGTAATTTTTAAGTAGAGTCGAGCTACTATAAATTTTTAAAAAATTATATTTTTTTTAAAAGATAAATGTGAGTTTTTATTAAAAATAAAATTAAAAATAAAAAAAGATATAATTTTCCTCATTTGTTTCAAAATATAAATAATTTATTTCGTATTTGAGTATCTCTCGTTATTTCAATTTTTTATTAAAATATTATTTTTTTCTCTTATAATTTGTAAATAAATAAATTATAATATTAATATAAATATAAAAATAGAATAACATAAGAAATAAAAAAAAGATAAAGAAAATATGTAGAGACTAAAATGTGAAAAAATAAGATAAATTGAGATGATAGAGAAATTAATATTTTTTAGAAAAGAGATATAATTTTTATTTTTATTTTTATTTTTATTTTCAAGTAAAACTCCATCTTATCCTTGAAAAAAATTAGGCCTTTTAAAAATTTGGATTAAATCTACCCTAATTAAAAATTATAAAATCAAATCTACAACGACTAACGACTAAAACGCTCTTATCAAAAAGTTATAAGACAAAAAGATTTATCCTTTTTTTCAAATTACATTAAATATATATATATATATATATGATTCACAGTCTTATGAATTGATTTACTCCGGCTGGAAAAGGATAAAATAGAGGGAAATTTATGGTAATGCACACCACCTTTTTTTGAAATAGAAGAATATATTAATTATTTTTGTCACAAAGTTACCCTCTTTTTGCCAATGAAAAGAACGACAATTGGAAACTCTTGTTTTTATCACTACACGTATCGTACTGGTCTACAAGCTATTACATCATAACACATATTTTACAGCTACTCGGTGAGATATTTTTAGGTGGGTTTATTATTATTTTGTAAAAATGTTAGATTGTGTAAGAAATTTTTATTAATAATAAATTTTAAAATTATACTATTGGATATTATTTTTAATTCAAAGAAATAAAATAAGGATCTTAATTCAAGGAATAATTCAAAGAGTTTAATTCAAAGAGTTTAATTCAAAGAGTAAAACAAAGAGTTTAATTTAAGGAGTAAAACAAAAAATTCTTAATTGAAAGAGTAAATCAAAGAATAATTAATTTAAAGAGTAAAATTTCATTATATATAACTATACAATTGTAATGAAAACATGAAAAAAATAATAAAAACTAAAGAGCTCTTTTATGTAGAGTTATTCTTTGTGTAGAGTTATTTCTTGTTTTTCAACGTGATATCAAAGCAGAAAAATTAATTTGCTTCTACTTTTTTATTATCTTAGCATCTTTAATCTTCGAAATGGTTGAAGACCGCTAGGATCAGAAGTTGAAAGTTCATCGATGCTTTCCTTCATGAATATACATGAGGTGGATATCAACCCAAATCAAAGATTAAGCACAGTCTTGTTGAATGAGTTTAATTACTTGCCTTGGTCAAGAGGAGTGTCTTTGGCTTTAGGTGGAAGGTCCAAGTTGGGGTTCATAAATGGAAGCATTGAAGTACCTGATGTTTCCTCACCAACCTATGAATCATGGCTTAGCAAGGATCAGCTAGTTATGTCATGGCTCCTAAATTCCATGAAACGTAAATTAGCCAAAATATTCAGTTACTCTGAATCTGCATACCAACTATGGGAGATGGTCAAGGAAATGCATGGCAGTCAAAACAATGTTGCACGAGTTTTTTAGTTAAAGAAGGACATCTAAGATCTGTAACAAGATGGTAAACCTTTTGTACAACTCTTAGGAAGCATGAAAAACATGTGGAATGAGTTGGAAATATATCGTCCTCATACAACCGATGTAGCTCTGCTACGAAAGAGAGCGAAAGAAGATAAGATATTTCAACTTCTGTCGAGTCTTGATTTAACATATGAAGATATACGATGCCAAATACTCATGAATACTGAACTTCTTTCCTTCACCAATATATGTGCCATAATTCAACGTGAAGAAGTAAGAAGGAAAGTCATGCACAAGGGTACAATGGCTAGTGCACCTGAGGCAAGAGCCTATCTAACCAACGAGAGGAAGTACAAAAGGGTTTATAGAAAGTGAATCGTACTACACACCGTACAAATCATGCTTTTGTCTTTACCTC
Source organism: Hippophae rhamnoides (assembly GCA_033030585.1). NCBI lineage: Eukaryota > Viridiplantae > Streptophyta > Magnoliopsida > Rosales > Elaeagnaceae > Hippophae > Hippophae rhamnoides. The sequence continues at coordinate 46,898,926 of CM065430.1, read as the reverse complement.
TAATGGGTCTGATCCATTCAAGAACTTTACAGCGAATCCAGTTGAACTCATGAATGAGTTTATATTGTATCTTCAAAGTAAGACATGAGGAGCTAGAATTGACTGTGTGGATAGCATAGAAGAAGGAAACTTGACAACATTGCTAGGCAAGTTTGTGGGTTTCTTGGCAGATACAAAACTCATACCACAAGAGGACATGCAAGGTATCATAAAAGCTTTAAAATTGTTCTTAAAATAAATATGTTGCATGATTTTTGGGTTGTAGATTCAGGTGCCACAGATCATATGACTAATCATGTGTCAAAGTTTCATAAGTTTGAAAAATTAGCAAATTCTTCTCAAGTTTCAATTGCAAATGGTGAGAATATAGAGGTTTTAGGAAAGGAAAAAATAAAATTAATGTTAGATGAAATTGAGTCGGCGTTTTTATATGTACCTTCATTTCCCTTCCAACTTCTATTTGTAGAAAACATCACAAATACCTTGAATTACTTTACCATTTTTTCTCCTCACAATGTCATTTTTCAGGATTGTGCCACCAAAAAAACTATTGGTGAAGGATTTTACTTAAATGGTCTCTATTACATATCTAAGAGCAATCCCAGATGGTTTCAAGCCAAGTTTAACCCCATCCAAGATAATCAATTATGGCATCAACATTTAGCTCACCATTTTCCACCAATTTTGTCAACTTTATTTCCATACTTAGGAAATGATGAAATTGCATGTGAAACTTGCCACTTGTCTAAGGCCACTAGATTGCCTTTTAATTCTTCCTGTTCTAGGGATAGTAAGTGTTTTGAACTAGTTCATTCATATATATGAGGACCAATTACTGAATCTTTTGATAGTTATAAGTATTTTGTGATTTTTGTTGATGGTTTCTCTCTATTCACATGGTTGTATCTTTTAAAGTCTAAGAATGAAGTTATGAAAGTATTTAAGGACTTTCATAACCTTGTTAAAAATCACTTCTCCTCTAAAATTCAAACTTTAAGGTCTGACAATGGCACCGAATACATGTCTCATATCATGAAACAATATTTGAGCATTCATGGCATTATGCATCAAACAAGTTGTGTTGGCATACCTCAACGAAATAGTGTAGCTGAACACAAAAACTGAGACTTACTTGAAAAAACTAGAGCATTAATGCTAAAATGAATGTACCAAAGAGATTTTGGTACCAAGGGATTGTGGCAGCTAATTACATCACCAATAGATTACCTAGCCGAGTCTTGGATTTCAAGTCTCCTCTAGAGATCATGAAAGGAAGGGAAATTAACCTTTCACACCTTAGAGTTTTTGGTTGCATCTGTTTTGTACATATTCAATCTCATCATCGAGATAAATTGGATCCTAGAGCTGTTAAATGTATTTTTCTTGGTTATTCATCTACACAAAAGGGATATAAGTGTTATGATCCCCAACTTAGAAGATTAATTGTGTCTAAAGATGTTCGATTTTATTAAACTAACCCTTTTTTTGGCAAGTCACATGAAATCACAAGTCAAGGGGATGGTATATTGGATGTGTTTCCATTACCAAGAATCGAACTTGAGGCTCCACAACAACAAGATCCCAGTCATGTATACATCTCTCACTAAAAGTAACAATGAAGAGCCTCGTCTTGATGGTACATTCCATGAAGATGGTGACAATCAAGATGATCCTCATAATATGGTACAAGATGTGAACGAGTGTGAGATAACTCCTCCTACTCCACGACGTAATCCAATACGTGTTAGGCAACCTCCCACAAGACTTTAAGACTTTGTCACCTACAAACCCACATATTCCATCTCAAATTATGTGTCATATAAGAGAATGACACCAACCCATGCCACATTCCTCATCACTATATCGAGTTACAATGAGCCTCAAAACTTTCATAAGGCAAACAACCGAGAGGTGTGGAAGGAAGCTATGCAAGAAGAACTTAAAGCCCTAGATCAACACAACATATGGAGCATCACCAAACTTCCAAAAGGCAAGAAAGTCATGGGTTAGAAATGGATCTATAAGCTCAAATTCAAGTCATATGGATCAATTGAGAGGTATAAAGCAAGATTGGTGGCTTGAGGATTCACTCAAACATTCGAGGTTTATTATAAAGAGACATTTGCACTTGCTGCAAAAATGAACACAGTAAGAGTGCTACTGTCCGTGGCTATAAACAAGGGGTGGTCCATGTACCAAATGGATGTGAAGAATGCATTCTTGTATGGTGATCTTAAAGAAGAAGTCTATAAGAAATTGCCACTCGGGCATCCTCAAAGCAATGAACTGGATTTAGTGTGAAAATTGTACAAATCTATTTATGGTCTGAAACAGTCCCTACGAGCTTGGTACGCCAAGCTAAGCTCAATTATCACTAGTGTTGGTTTCAAAAGCAACAATGTTGATTCCTCACTATTTGTTCGCACAGGAGCTATGGGCAAATTGGTTGTGCTAATTTATGTAGATGATCTGATAACTACAGGTGATAATGCTGACGAGATTTTCAATCTCAAACAGTCCCTCAGACAAAGGTTTGCAATTAAAGACCTTGGGATATTGAAGTACTTTCTTTGTATAGAAATGGAAGCCTCGCACAAGGGACTCTTTCTTAACTAAAGGAAATACGTCCTAGATTTGCTCAAGGAAGCTAACATGAGTGATGCTAAATGATGAGTGCTCAAAAAGTACTAAAATAACCATGATTTTATGCAAATTAATTGATTAAAAATATATATATTTATATGTTTTATCATATATTTATATAAATTTGTCTTTTTCGGAATCACGGGTATTTTTATTGTTTTTCAGGTATTTTGGCTTAAAAATGCAACTTAAAGACTCAAAGAGTAATACTGGAAGCAATACATTACAAATATATTAATGAATAAATGCGTAAAGGTTAACAAATATGGAAAAATTGGACAAAATGGGTCAAAAAGGTCAAAAAGGGGAAAAACGCGCCATTGGCCACCACATTTCAAAGACCACTTCCGCCTAAACCGCACACGGGTTATCTGTTCATACAAAGACCGCGTAACAAGCGCGAGGTTATTGTTCACGCGCACAAAGATCGCGCGCGCGAGGTTATCACCATCCGCGCGTAGCCGCCTCTAAGCAGTCTCTCCGCGCGCCCAACGCGTTTTGCCCATTTTTCCACGTGCAAGTGTACCGTCCCCATGACGTCATTGATGACCTCAAGATTCCATTACACGTTTTTTAATTTTTTAATATTTTTTTTACATTTTTTTACTCATTTTTTCTTCCGCATCCTCACCTATAAATACCCCCTTCCCTTCACTTCAAAACACACCTAAAAACACCTCCAAATACATTCTTTTCTCTCTTTCTTTCTCTTTTCTTAGATTTTTAGTTTTTCTTATGTTTTTCTTAGTTTTTAGCTTTTCTTAGTTAATTTCTCTTAGTTTTAGAGTTCTTCCTTTTGTGGAAGAACTAGTTATGTTTTTGTAATATTTTAGCTTTTTGATTCAATAAATGGGAGCAACCAAATTCATTGAGTTTTTCTAGCAACTGAATAGCGTCAATCTGTAAGGATTTTATTTTCTTTAGCTATTTTTACGCTTATTCTTACATGTTATATTTAATTTGTCCGTGATTAAATTTAACTGCATGGTTAGCTATTTGTAAACATGATATAATAATAACGTTGTTATGCTTGCGAAATATTAAATAGGTAAAAATCTCTAAAAATGAATTGATTTTATTTTTTATTCATGATTTTATATTAAGAATGTTGTAGAGAATATATTATTTTTCATTACAAACTTAAATCAAAATTAAATTTTAAGGTTTAGTTATCCACTGATTTAGAGTAAAGTGCTCTTTTATTTGATGGTACAATCGCCATTCTAGTTAGAGTGAAGCTCTATTTCAAAAGTTTTTATAAGAATTATTATCTCGAAAATGTATTGACGACATGTTTTCTAGTGGTTTTAAAACTTGGAAAGTTAGTACTTGGATAACTAAATTTTATAGGTTTAATTTGTACACCCTCAATAAAGTTTAAACTGTCTAACCCCACCAAAGGTGGCATTTAAATGGTTCATTTTCAATCTCTTAGAACAAGGAATTAATTTAATTAACCAAATTAGTTATCAACCCCACCCATAGGTGTTAATTGATTTGTTTAGTTAACAAAGAATATCTAACCCCACAAAAGATGGTATTGATACAAAATAGGGAGAATCAATAAATATCAATTCATATCTTTAATAACCTAAATAATACGAGCAAGCATAATTAACTTAGTTATTATATCCATAAATACTCCACTATTTATAAAAGATAAAATTTGCATGAATGTTTATTGAATCTATGTTTATTTTTATGTAAGTAGATTAAAAACACAAAATCCCCAAAATGTCGTGATAGGATGTTTAGGATTTAATTTCATTTTTAAAAGGTTGAATAATAAATTAAAAACCACATACATTCCTTCCTTAGATCGACTTGGGAGTATACTTATCATTTTCTACGAAATGATTTTGTGCACTTTGCGAGAGTTTTATAAATATAAACCAAAGTATTGTGAGATCGGGCGATGCCGGCCGCCATCAAGTTTTCGTTCATCAAAGTATTTGGTGATCACGATTCTGCTCATCACTAAACCAACCTTTACCCCTCTTGACAGTAAGCTCAAACCTAGCATGAAGGGCATGCCATTCACGAATATAAGACTGGTTGGTAAGTTGATCTACCTAACAATCACAAGATCTGACATCACATAATCTGTAAGTATTATGAGCCAATTCATGCACTCCCCGACACTTGAGCATTTGACCCTTGTTAAAAGGATCTTACGCTACTTAAAAGGATCAGTGGGTCGTGGTATTATTATGAAGAAGAATGACAACACACAAATCATGGGGTATTGTGATTTTGATTGGGCAGGGAATGCAATCGATCGTAAGTCCAACACTGGCTACTGTACATTTTTCGGTGGAAACTTGGTCACATGGAAGAGTAAGAAGCAAACTATCATCGCCAGATTAAGTGCCGAAGTTGAGTATCATACAATGGCTTCAATTGCGTGTGAATTGATATGGGTTAAAGGTCTTCTATGTGATTTAGGTGTTCCTACAACTCTTCCTATGTCCTTATTTTGTGACAATTAGGCAACGATGCATATAGCATCAAATCGAGTGTTTCACGAGAGGACGAAACACATTGAAGTTGATTATCATTACGTTCGTGAACAAGTTCAATCATAGGTGATACACATTATACAAGAAGCTTCGACCAACTGGCTGACATCTTCACCAAGCCCTTAGCTTCTCATCAATTTCAACGACTTTTGTCCAAGCTTGGATTCATAAACTTCTAGATCCAGCTTGAGGGGGAGTATGGATATTAGTCTTTAATTCAAGGAATAAACATAAGGACTTTAATTCAATGAATAAAACAATGATCTTAATTCAAAGAATAAAACAATGATCTTAATTCAAAGAATAAAACAAGGATCTTAATTCAAGGAATAAAACAAGGAACTTAATTCAAGGATTAATTTAAGGAGTAAAACAATGAGTTTAATTCAAGCAATAAAATAAGGAGCTTAATTCAAGGAGTAAAACAATAAGCTTAATTCAAGGAATAAAACAATGAGCTTAATTCAAGGAATAAAACAATGAGCTTAATTGAAGGAGTAAAATAAGGAATCATTAATTCAAGAAGTAAATCAAGGAATGCTTAATTTAAAGAGAAATTAAAGGAGTAAAATTTCCTTATATATAGCTATACAATTGTAATAAAAACATGAAAAAAATAATACAAACTAGAGAACTCTTTTATGTAGAGTTATTCTTTGTGTAGTTATTTTTTGTTTTTCAACATATACACACAATAATTTATGGGTATCAAATTATAAAAATAGTGCAAATACATTAAAATATTATCAAATTACGTTATATGATACTTTAAATCATAAAATTCATTTATTATTAAAAAATATCAATAAGTCATAAAACCTATAATATGAGAAGAAAGAATAGTAAAAATGATAATAAGTGAAATTATTTTTTACTTGGATAAATTAAACAAATTATAACAATTAATAGAAAAGGAGAAAAGAATTAACATAATCTTTTTCTACCGTCTCTCTAACCTCATCTTTTTTCATTTTCTAAAGACAATAAATTTTATTATTACCCATCATTTACCTATACTTTTACCCAAGTCATTATCTTTAGACCCTTCTTAGCTATGCATAAATTAATTTAGAACAACTTCGTCTATATTACATTATCCTTTAAACTACTCCTTTCACCTCCTAAATTAAAACATCAAATTTTCTAGCATCATTATACTTTTTACAAGTAATAAGCGTTTAAAGCAACACGTGTTAAAAATAAAAAAAGCGGGTGGTTAAAGTAACCAAAGAAGCAGCTTTCAATCCACTAGGAAAAGTTATTACGTTAATTTGTATATGTTTACTATTTAGCTTGAAAAGAAATTATTTATTGTTATTAAAATATGTAATATATATCATATCAATAAAATTAATGATTAATGCAATTTTTTTAAATAAACATTCAATAAAAAAATAAGAAAAAAATCTAATTAATAATAAATATACTCCAAAAATAATTAACAATATCTCACCAACCCTAAATTTTGTAATAGGGTGGAAACTGGGAACGGCTTGAAAGTTGGAAGGTACCCCATGCAAAGTGAATACGTGAGTCTTAATGACTGATTATTGTTTATCACATCAGTTAATACACGCAATACAAAACTTAATGCAAATAGAATTTCTCCGATGAAAAGCAGAAGGTAACCGTCTCAAATAATATGGCATCATTAACTCAAATATATTAGACGTCCTTTTATTTGTAGGTTTAAATAAGGAATTATGATACATGAATCTGGTTGCTATGCCTATATAAAAGCAAAGAGCTGTTCCTGAATGAGTTTTTTATGCCAAAATAAACATGTCACACAAAAAGGATACACCATATTACAAGGGAATACAAGCCAAATGGGTGGACAATAGAATTGTAATGCCCTCTACTCCTTGGTGTACAAATACAATAAGCATGTCAGCCGAAGATGAGATGCGCACTTCCCAGCATGCAATCATCACTCGTACAAACACATTCAACAAATTCCAACTAGTCTACCCACAATCACCATACATCAACGAACTATCCTTTCATCCTTAACCCCTGCCGTCGGAAGAATTCCTCTGTGCACCAGGTGGTGCTGTTGGCCTCGGGAAGTCATAATCAAATTGTGCACCAGGAAAGTGAGGGGCTTCTACATAAGGGCTCTAGGACACACAAAATTCAATGGAAAGTACTCAGGAAATGCGTATAATATAAAAAATATATGTAAATTCCTATTTTCCCTGAAAACCCTCCCTCACTTGAATGAAGATATATCAAAAAGAAAACGGGTAAAAGTTTTATATGATATCTTAACTTTTTGCAAAAGTATAGATTAGTATTAAAATTATACAGAAATACATCATTAGTTGGAGACATCACTAGTACCTTACTTTATAAAGGAATACACCATTAGTCTTTTTTCTAAAAAAAAATATTTAAAAAATATGAAATGGAATGGACAAGAGAATTGATAATGACAAAATAATGTTAATTATTTTTTTCTAAAAAATTATTCATCAATATTTTACATTGGTCAAACTTGATCAAACATTATCAAACTTGTCTTTTTATGACCATTTTGGACTAAATTGTACCATTTTTTCAAAAGAAAAAGACTTTTGATGTACCTCTAAAAAATATATTACTTTTGTGTACCTTTCCTAGAGATAAGGTATCAGTGGGTACCTAACCCCAAAAGAAAACCCATTTTGGTTTTTGTATCTCCACTCTTTTCCATAGAAAATTGCTTGTACGAAAGAGGGAGAACCAATTGAGTGCTACATGCAATTGCACATGATTTGATGTTTGTTAAAAAGTACGATAAAATAGAAAACTGAACAAATCTTCCTCCACCACTTTCCCAAGCAACATGCATACAACATACAATACTTTTAGTTGTTTATAATCCTATTTTATATTAGCAAGATACATACAATATGCTCACTAAAAGAAAATAAATAAAGTACCTGTGGTGCAAATACAGTATTAGATGTATCATAGGTTGACTCAGACCCGTGGAGTAGTTGATGAACTGCACCACTTGGTGGGGTTTCAGCCTCATTTCCATTTGTTGATTTAACCCCCTACATTCATACCAAGGTTTTCGAAGAGTTAAAAGAGAATTTCGATCATTATGTCCCACCATATTTTTTAAGGTTCAAAAAACAATACCTGAAAAATTTTACCAAGAGTTTTCAAACCTTTTGCCCTTGCACGGAGCTCCTCTTTCTTGACAGTGTTGTCTTGAAGAACCTGAGAAAAACCATGAAGAACATATATAACAATCAAGATAAATAGTTCCATGCATGCTCAAGCCAGCTAAAGATGAGGAACTGATAGTGAAACAACCATCTGACAAACACGAGAAAGAGTAGCCTCAATGTCAGCGACATTGAGCTTCCAAAGAGAATCGATCATCAGCTTTTTGTGTGATTGCATGTATTCTTCAAGCTCTTGCTCTGTATAGTTTCCTTCGGCACTAAGTTGCTTTTTTATATCCTCCTGGAGCTGCATCAAGGCAATTGCACCTATAGGAGCAGCAACAATTAATTAACTAATATTTCATGCACTGAACATATTTCTTAACATCAAACTCCTGATACTTCAAAGAAAAAATGATCCTAGAAATGGAGGTATAAATTGGGATGGGATTTCCCATAAACCTATGGTATAACCCATTAAATTTATGAACCCATCTTATCTTATCCCACTTATTTTTTGATGAGTTGTGATCGCAATAAGATGGTAAATGTTGGATATCCTATTTGTTCCAAATGAACCTAAACAGGATACGTAAAAATACAAAAATATTGAAAAAATGAAATATGATTATCTATAACAATCATGAACCCATTAGAGACAATTTTAAATGAGATAGAATGGATTGGGATAGGACAACTTTAAACCATTAATCCTTTAAGGACAGGACATAAGATAGGATAAGACAACCTGCTTTACATTTCTACCTGGAAGTTCAAGGATACAAATTGAAAGAATTAGTCTTATAATATCATTGATTCCAATAGAAATTAATTGTGGTTAATTCGAGCATTTCCACTATTATTCATTTTATAATTTCATAAAGTGTATTGTCAAAAAAACCTGTCTTGAGATTAGACAGGTGGACATTAAATGCACCCCCTTGCTATCATTTTATTCCTCCCAACCTTCATATATCCATTTCATAGTTCTCTTTTGCTCTTAGTTCTCATTCTTTTTATCTCTGCATCATTTCTCAGAAGGGAACATTACAAATGTCTACCTCGAGATACCCTCTACATTTCTCAGAAGGGAACATTACAAATGTCTACCTCGAGATACCCTCTAAAGTTTGAAAAATAGGAATGATATCAGCTAAAGTGAGTATTTCAAGGGAGGTGTTTGCTAAAAGTTAATGAAAAATCAGAGTTAGGGGAAGATATTGTAATAAAACATAGTACAAGAGATACTCTTGGCTATGTTTCAAAGTTGTGGGGGTAGTTTGTGTTGAAATCACAAATATCCCAACTGTAAAATACTAGATATTTAGCTTGAATTTAGGGGATTTGATAATGTAAATAAGTAAGGACTTTAAAGAGCTTTAATTAGAAGATTTTATTATGTAATTAATAGGATAATCATTTCCATAATTTAAAAAAAAAACTTACAAAAGAAATAACAAAACTCACAATGAGTACAACATACCCATTTTCACCGACAACAAAGGAGACTTATGTTGTGGGAAGACTCGAAATCGGCACCGGAAAAAATCACGCAAAAAGAAGTCATGTTGGAAGAAGTCGCGCCGTCACTAGTGGTAACCTTGGGCTAAAGGACTCATCCCTAACGCCTGGTGAGAATGCTTGTTCTAGGGAAGGAGATCAATGCGAATGGAGGCTTACTGAGTAAGAAAGCTTGTATGGAAGTTTTTCTGGCGAGAATGGGCCTGGGTCTGGTGGACAAGTGTGTGGGTTGCACAAGCTTGGGCCTAAAGTGTTGGGTCACAAGGTTTTGAGCCAGGAAAATGTGTTGGAACCTAAGCCAATTTAAACTAAGTTAAGGCTTGAGGGTGGATTTGAGCCCAATGGGCCTTATGAATCCTTGATTGATTTAACTCATAGTCCTATGGAACAAAAATTCACGCCTATTGTTTTGTATCCAACGTCCAAAATTTCGATCAGTTGTCCACAGATGTTTCATTAATTTCACTAGCATACAAAGATAATTATTTAAGTGTCTTAGTCACCTCTCCACGAACCAAAATTCTTTAGATTTTTGACTCTGGTGCATCAAATCAGATGACTAATATATATCATTTATTTACATCTTATTCACCTTGTGCTTGTAATTTTAAAGTTTGAGTAGCAAATAGATATCTCTCCATGAAAAGAGAGTATTCAAATCTCTAACTCAACTATCCTCAAATCTGTATTTCATGTTCCAAATTTTTCATATAATCTTTTATCTATTAGTCAATTAACAGAAAGATGTTCCAAATTTTTCATATAATCTTTTATCTATTAGTCAATTAACAGAAAGTTTGAATTGTTCTGCTAAGTTTCTTCCATCTCATTGTATTTTTCAAGATCTATAATCAAGAAAAACAATTAACAATGCTAAGAGTGTGAAAGAACTGTTATTTTAATGACACTAATGTGAGTAAATATCCTCAAATTAAAATTTGTGATTCTGCATCTGTTCGTAAGGGTAGTAAAATTTTGTTGTGGCATTATACAATGATCATCTCAATTTTCAATACCTAAAACATTTATTTCCATCTCTTTTTTCAAATAAAACTATCAACTTCCAATGTAAAATTTGTGAATTTGCAAAGCAACAACACACTTATTTTCTCAATTCTCACTACAAACCATCCAAATCCTTTACTTTAATTCATAGTGACCTTTGAAAACCTTCTCGTTTTCCTAATCATACTAAGACAAAGTGATTCGTCACATTTATTGATGATTATACTAGGGATTGTTGAGTGTATTTACTTAAAGAAAAATTTGAGGTTCGTGATGCTTTCATCAATTTTCATTTAATGATTCAAATATGATTCCAATCACAAATCCAAATCCTTTGAACTGATAATAGCACTAAATATTTCAACAATTTCTTGGGAATCAAAGTTTTCGTGTTCATACTCCTTAGCAAAATGGGGTTACTGAGTAAAAAAATAGACGTCTTGAAGTAGTCTGATCATTGATGCTCACTATGAACATGCCAAAACAATTTTAGGATGATGCCACTTTAACCTCCACTTACCTAATCAATCAAATGACCAGTCGAATTCTTTATTTTGAAACACCAATTCAAAAATTCGAAAGTCCTGAACATCTCATCTTCAATCTAACCTCCCCCTTAAAGTATTTGGGTGTATTGTCTTTATACATCCATTCTCTATCCAAGTTAGATCCAAGAGCTATTAAATGTGTTTTTCTTGGTTATTACCCTACTCAAAAGGTTATAAGTGCTATGTGGTCTCGATGTTAATTTCTTTGAGAACACTCCTTACTACAAAAAGTATCAACCTCAACGCAGGGAGAAAGAATTTGAGAAAAGATAGACCTTTTGATCCGTACTTGAACTTGGATCTTACCCTTCCAGATTCATCTGGGCCACTTAACTTAAAGTCACCTCTTCCACTTGAGCCCATCAAGAATACTCGTGATAATGAACATATTTTGTCTTCTACACCACCCCATCATATTCTACCACCTACAAGAGAAAACTTGAACACAGGACAAGATGTGAAAAATCAAGAAACAATTGTTTACTAACGAAGACCAAAGTTATAAAAAAAACTTCATAAGGCACCAAGAGAGTTAGAACAATTAATGAATCCTATAAGTACTGTTGTACTCTTGTTTGTGTGTTGGCTTCCTGTGTGCAAAACATAATGCTTCTTTTACTCAGTGTTTTGTCATCCTTTATAAAGATTAGTTAATGTGGATCAGTAATACACACACATACATAGTTAGGAACACTTTGTATGCGAGCATGTTGGTTTTTGACGAACGAGAATGCGAGCGAGTCGACTTTTTTAGTTGTGGCTTTTGGCTTGTTTCCGGTGCAGGTATCTGTGGAAAGTACTAGTCAATTTTTAGAATGAAAAAATGAGCTTTTACCACCTCTCCACCACCTTTGGTGAGGTGGTTGGCAATGTGACTAATGAGGTGGAAAATTTAGATTCTGTAAATACCCTCAATTTTTACTTATTTTGTATCCAGAAAATGTAGCGAAGCTCTATCAAAGTGACATCTCATTTTTCTGTTTTCAAATCACTAATACCTTGAGTGTTCAATATTAGTTATTCGTGATAGTGTGAGTAAAATCGTACTTTTAAGTGGAGTACTCTAGACAATGATTGTGAGTGGGTTTGATGTGTGAGCCAGGAGTTACCTATTAGTTACCCTCGTGCAACTGTTTCTTATGTGAAAAGTTTGTGTGGTTGTGAGCCATGTATGGGCTAGTAGTTGTATTCGTGCAACATTTTCTAGTTCAATTTACACATTACTGGTCCTTGTTTTTTTATCACACCACTTTAGGTGGCATGGGCTTTGGAGAAGAGCCAGATTCAAGTGTCAAACCGGGATGATGCAAAAGCAGCAAGCAATAGGTAGGACAAAAGTTCCACTTGTTAGAGAAAATAGTAATTTTATTTCTTTTATAGTTTTAACTGATTTATTGTTTAGTGAATTGTTTGTTAAGTGGTTTGCTTAAATAACCCAAGGATGTTACCATATAAATAGGATTTTTACGTGGATTTACCTAGTTATATCTATTATTATGCATGATCTGTTATTGTGTTAGTTTAATCTGAATTTCTATTGTGTATGTTCCATCATACTAAATTTAAACTCTGATTAGAAAGCTTATTTGTTTTGCGTAGTTGCATACTTTTTCTCTTTTCCTTGTAACATGCCTATACCTTTCTAATTATTACTTCTGCTTTTTGATCATGTATTTTTGGAGTGAGTTACAAAGGAGTCTATATCTTTTTACCTTGATAATATACCAGATGTTATACTCTTTATTATGGTTTGTTATATAATGTATAATTGCATGCTGTAAAAGTACAATAATCATTTATCAAATATGCTTCCACATATGAGGTCTCGACAAGATTGAAAATCCCTTGTAGCTTTTCAATATGCATGACTGTGTGATGTTTGCTATATTTATGCAAATTATTAGCTTAGATAGGAGCATGTATGGCATACTATCACTAATGTGTTTATTGCAGTTTCTTCTTTCTTATTGCAGGTTGTGTTTTGTTGTGTATTGAATTGAGACCGTTGTTTTGTACTTCCACTGTGTTAATTGCTCAATTCACGTTATGATGCCTACTTAGTCAAATTGATATAGAGCTCGCGAAAAGATTTCATAGGTTGGCATTTCAACCCCTCATTTAGGTCCTGGTTACCTATTTGAGTCGAAAGAACAATCGAACTTCATGTAATTATTCCTATGTAAGGGAATCTTCAAGTCCGACTATCTACGGGTCTATCACACGAACAAGTAATCTTGATTCACCAAAATCTCTTGAATTACCTATTGTTCTTAGAAAACAAACTCGATCATGTAACTTTTATCCCATTTCTAAATTTGTTTCATATAATACTTTGTTTCCTAAACTTCATGTTTTTACTACTAACCTTAATAGAACAGAGATTCCAAAAACATTCATGAGACTTTAAAAATTTCATGCTAGAAAGAAGTTGTTATGGAAGAGGAGCACTAGAAAAAAAATGGAACTTGGGATATAATAGCTACCAAAAGGCAAGGTACTAGTTGGTTTTAAATGGGTTTTTACTATAAAATACAAAGCACACCTAGTTGCAAAAAGGTTTACACTGACCTATGGAATTGATTATACTTAAACCTTTGCATCGATAGCCAAACTAAATATAATTCAAGTTCTTTCACTAGCAGTAAATTTGAATTGGTCTCTTCCACAACTATACATAAAAAAATGTCTTTTTAAATTGAAAATTTGAAGAGATCTATATAACTATACCACCTGCCAAAGTGGAGAAAAAACACCACCTGCCAAAGTGGAGAAAAAACAGTATATAAATTGAAAAAATACTATATGCATTCAAACAATCACCTAGAGCATGATTTTATAGGTTTGCTAAAGTGATGAGAAAACAAGAGTACCAGTAGCAACAATTAGATCATACAATATTCTTCCAACACAATAGAAATGGGAGAAAAATAATATTGATAGTACATATCGATGATATAATTCTGACTGGGGACAACACAGAAGAAATAGACTTGAGAAAACTTTGGCTAAAGAATTTATAGTCAGGATTTGGGACAAATATGATATCTTTTAGAAATGAAGGTAATGAGATCGAAAAAGAGAATTAATGTCTCTCAACAAAAGTACGTCATTGATCTTTTCACTGAAATTGGAATGTTTGGGTGTAAACTAAGTGTAGACCAATCAAGACTGGAAAAAGATCAGAAGAGTTGGAAAAGCCAGTGAATAGAGATAGGCATCAAAGATCAGTAGGAAAGTTGATATATTTGTCTCGCACCATACCAAACATTGAGTTTGCAGTCAGTGTGATGAGTCAATACATGCATTCGCCAAATGGCACTCACTCTCAAGTTATCTACAAAATTCTCAGGTATAGAGATAGAAGATCCATTATAGGATATTGTACCTGCATATTTGGGTAGTTAGTGACGTGGACAAGTAAGAAGCAAAATGTAGTAGCACGGAATAACACTTAAGCCGAGTTCATTTGTGAAGCATTATGGCTAAAAAACACTTTTGGAAGAATTCCATGTTTATAGTGAACTCTTCCATCAAATTTTACTATGATAACAAGACAACCATCAATATATCTCATAATACAATTCAACAAGACAGAACTAAACATGTAAGAGTGTATATACACTTTATCAAAGAAACACTTTATCAAAGAAAAAATTGATGATGTGACTATTTGTATGACTTATGTTCTCACAAAAGAACAAACTCTAGATATCATCACCAAAAAGCTCCCTCGACAAAACTTTGATGATTTCATTCGCAAGTTAGTATGATCAACATTTACAATCCAATTTAAAGGGGAGAGTTGAAATCCCAAATATCCCAAATGTAAAATCCCATATATTTGGCCTAAATTTAGGGGATTGTGTTATGTAAATAATTAGAGACTTTAATGTGCTTTTTAATTAGAAGATTTTATTCTGGAATTATCATGATAATCATTTCCATAATTTTGTCACCTTCTTCACTATAAATATGTATGAAAAGTATGTACTAGAAGTGTGTCAGATTATATTTCTCCTATGTTCAGCTCATAGCAATTCTATAGTTTTTTATTTAAATAAACTTGAAGGGGTATATAGTGTATTTTTTTCCCTTTCTCAACTGTCTTTCTTCTTAGTACAATTTTGAAACTAGAGAAGTAAAATGACACATAGAGTCCTGTTAAACCTATCTGCAAACGATTGAATCTGTCACATATACTTGTCCACGAATTGTGCAAGGCAAAAGTAAAAGGTGGGTTGACTTTTAATTCTCATTGAAGTTATTTCAAGCAATCTAGTGGTTGTAAAAGCAAACGGATTTGCCATTATCTCATGCACAATTTGCTACTTAATTACTAAAATGTGAAAAGTTCAGCATTCCATTAAAGTTTAGCATATATCAAAGATAGATAATTCTAATTTTTATGTCATCAGCAAAGGGCAAAAAAGAGTAAAATTGGACGCTGAATGCCTGAATATATGGAAACTGCAAATTATACTAACCCGTGGCTGCTGTTACATGGGATTTAATGGAGTGCCCTTTGTTTCTAAAGCACTCAGCTATAAATGGCACACCCAAATACATTGCCTTCTTCCCTAGCTCTTTTGCTGCCTGTCTTACATATATGTATCCAATAGTACTCAACATATCGACACCATAAGCTGTATAGAAGAATAAGACAAAAAAATAATAATAAATAAATAAGTAAAGAGACTCAGTACATAACAACGCATTTAAAAACCACTTAGCTATTGTTCAAACTGTATTATTCAAACTCCAGAAACCTTCTTTCATAAGTGAAGTGATTAGCCTAGCCAAGTCCGAAATGAGTATTCTGACAAGAACTATGATCATCATGCTACTCCAATACATTAATCAATGCTTTTATTATGTTAAAATGTAATTTAAAAGTAGAGTTGTGGTAAAACAAGTATCTAAATTACTAAATGGTAAAATTTTACAAAAACTTAATCCTCCTGTGTGCAGCAGTAGCAACTGGCAACATAAGCACAAATGTTTTGTTTGTCTCGCTACAGACTTACAGTTTAGTTTCGAAAAGAAGCCCCAGAGTGTAAATTACTGACTGCACAGATTAGATTCCAGTTTTCCATCAACAGCCTCTACAATTCTAAGGCAACTGAAAAATTTAGATGTTAATATGCTGCAAGCATACACTTCTGCTTTTGTTTCTATTCTCTTTAATTTTTCTAGCCTGCACTTTCCTTCTCCTCCACCTCACCTTAAACAAGGGAGAAATTACCTGCATTAGAGAGCCTCTCTACTTCAGCTATTGCAAGATTTACGAAGTCTTCTTTGTTTCCTTGTACATATAGATGGAGCCGATCTTTCAAGTTTTGTGCAAGCTTTTCTTCTCTTTCCCTTTGTACAACCTATAGTTACAAGAATTTCATATAAATACTTTGAAGACTTATCAAATGCATAATGTATACATTGCATAAAACAGAAAATAATGAAGAGAAAAAACACTGTTCATAAATCTCTCTTTCATGCCAATATCCAATTATCCATGTATGCTTTGATGCCCAAAATGCACAGTAGAGATATTATGATAAATGTTGTACACATAATAGAATATAAAAAAACAAAAAAGCGACTTGTCACCAAACTGCTAGCCTCTATGTTTATTGAAGCAATACTACATTACTAACGTAAGGTTAAATTAAAAACAACCTAATAATTAGAAAGTCATAAAACTCTGACAAGGCTTAGTATACTGTAAAAGTGTTTTACCCTCATTTTCTCCTGCATTTTTTTAGCATCAATTTGTTCTCCTTCTGTAAAAATGTCTAGTGAAGCCATCGATGCCATGGCAAGTTCACCTATGTATTCCTCAAAAAGCTCACTACCAAAAAGCATTGCAAAGATTGCTGCAGGATCAATAATTGATTCACTGAAAAGAGAGAAAAACCCGGAAACATATCAGAAAAAGCAATTCTGATATAACTTAAATCTATATACTTGAAGAAATACGTTAAAACTGGTAAGCAAATCATGCAATATAAAAATAGATAATTACAAAACAAATATTATATAGGGATATTTATCTATTCCTATATTGCATCAGGAACAAAACATCATTTTCAACCACAAATTGCATTCACAGATGAAGAATAAGAAGCTAACGTTGAAATTCCTGATTTTCCATAAGCGTCATAAGCTTGTCGTTGATTTGGATCACCCAATACTTGGTAGGCCTCCCCCAAGACCTGAATACAATAAGGACATGCCATGTAAAATAGTAGTAATTCAAGATTTACAACACTGCCGTATGATTAAATTTCAGCACAGACACTTATGAAAAATCATGAGTCCAGGGTACAGAGGTCCATCCCATTTCAAATTGTAAGAACTCAACTGAACTAGTCACTGCTTTGTACCTTACTAGTGAACAATGCTGTTCATACCTTCATGAAACTGAATACTATGCTAACAATGCTTACCAATTTGACAGAATCGTCCTCAGCGTAAACAGAACCTCATATTTTTGAAGTCTACGACAGAGCATATCATTGAATAAATGCAGCGCACAAGAAAATACATCTGAAATGCAGCCAACTCTAGAAGAATGGAATGTTCAATGATATGAGGTAGCCTTATGAAGAATTTCATTGTTTGAGGGTTGCAAAGAAAAAGAAATCAAGATTTCACTCACGTGGAGTTAATATCTAGGCAGTGCAAATTATCAAGGTGACACAAATATCAACACTATGCTGCAGTTACCCTTTTCCCGAGGATCAACGATGAATTAGAAAAACCACAAATTTCATGAATCAGCAGAACCAACCCTTTTGTCTTGATTACTGTATGAACAGTTCATCAAAACTGCAATAGTGAAGCCCAACTCATTGTTGGATAGAACCTGAATTCATGGCCTCTAATGCTAAACAGAGAAAATAGTACAATCTCTATTTAGTTGTTTGGAAAAGCCAGACACATCAAAGGTTGGCAATTGACACCAGTCAAATGATGCGTTGTTAACTATTTTCATATCATTGGCACTACTGCAGAGCTGCAAGTTGCAACAGCCAACAAGTAGCTAAAATAGTGGAAAAAACCCTTCAGGTTTCATTCCCAAACAAAGAGTACCAATTTCATTATATATATTTTTGTTTGCAAATTGCAACACCAGCTGACCTCCTTCAACTTTAACGTAATAGATCTGATCGTAATAATATACTGTTAAAAAAAAGCCTTACTTGAAATTTTTGTGATGCAAGAGGATCATTTGGGTTTCTGTCAGGATGAACTTGCCGTGCCTGTAAGCCATAAAGAAAGCAAGATTCAAATGGGAGCATAAGGAGCTCATATATAACATGCATGGAACATGAATTTGCAGTGAAATCACTACAATGAGGTTAAAATAAAAAATGCAAACAAGCTCACGAAACAATGTCTCCCATAGAAAAAAGAAAAGTAAAAAATGAATATGATGGTAGAGAAATATCAAGGAAAAGATAACTAAAGTAGAGGCATCATATGAAAAAAGCAAGCTTTGAAACAAGCTGCACTAAATTTGGGGAACTAGGGCAGCCATTGCATATTACTCACAAAAGGCAAGCCCATAATTTGAAGCTATATCTGCCGTTATTTAATGAAATGTAGTCCAGAATAAACCAAAATGAAAAACAATTTAAAGCTTCGGTGTTGGAAATTGAATTGAAAAGTTAATTAAGTTCATTAATATGCTCGGTTCTATATTTGAACAGGAACCAAATAGATTATATTTCAACTAGGCCCCGATACAATAACATACAAACTTAGCAGTTAATAATACTAATAAGAAAGAATCCTCTAGCCGGTAAAAAGAATGAAAATTCAGTTCAACATTGATAAGACATTCATATCAAATAATGGAAATTAAAGAAAACATAGGAGATAGAGGGGGGGAAGGAGGGATTACTAAGAAAATCTAAACGTAGTTTGTTACTTGATTAAACCAAACAGGTTACACAATGTGTCTATTTATACTACATTTCATTCTAGAAGCTTGTAAAGCCAATCTCTTGTTTTGCTACCAAATTACAATCAATCATCTGACTAACTTCAATCTAGTGGACTACATCTCAACCATCTGATCTTACAGCTCACCAACCCTGACTGCACACTTAATAACCAACTCTTTGAACCATATTAGTTTCTGCGGATCCCGTTGTACTCATATCTACGTATGACTTTTTGTATACAAAACATAATATCTTTATTTTACTTAATGTATTTGTCTTCCTCTCTATAAAGTTAGTTACTGCAGTCAGTAATTCACACACGCACATACTTAGGTACACTTTGTATGCAAGTATGTTTATACACACCACGGGATTAGTTTTCGTAGTGTGCATACAAGATAGAGTATTGGTTTTTGACGAGCGAGATTGCGAGCGAGTTGACTTTTTTAGTTGTGGTTTTTGGCTTATTTCGTGGTGCTGGCGAGGTGGCCGGCTGAGTGCTATAAGCACCCCCTCCATTAATTGCAATTTAATTCAAAAAATTAGCCAAAACTCTGACAAAATTTCTATTAATTCGAATTTCATATTCACTAATTATTTTGAAAAGTATTTCAATAATTGTGATACGTTCATGTGAGCGTAGAATAGTGAGTGGAGAGTGAATACATCTCTGTATGAGTAGTATTTAAAAGTTGTGCTAGTTTATTCTACATATTATTGTTCTACGATACCTGATCACATCATATTGGAATACTAGTGAATTGCTTTGTAAGTATTGATGTGGTTTTAGTGACGACGTCTCTACTTAGCTAATTTAATTTTTGTTAACTAATATCATTTCAAATAATTATACAATTAATATTTTCAATTACACGTGGTTCACATAATGGACTGGTAGTGACACTTGTCTCTCTCCATCTAAATCATTTTCAATTACATAAAGATATGTCAATGGACAGCTTAACTGTCCATAACAATTTTGCTGTGTTCCATTGACAGCTTAGCTATCCATAATAGTTTTGTTGTAATTTGTTATCCATATTCATTTAGTTGTACACAGTTGTTATCCATAGTTTTTTTAGCTGTAAATAATTGTCCATAAATAGTTGTTCATAACTGTCCATAGACAGCAATCTATAGTTGTCCAAAAACTGTCCATAAACAGCTGTCCACAGCTGTCCATAGACAACTTTGTTGTATTTTGTAGATTTGTTGTATTTTGTAAAGTCTATAAATAGAAAGAAATCATAAGACCAAATCATTCGATCATTTTCATACAACATTCTTGACATATTTCTAACATGGTATCAAAGTTTCTTTGAGAAAAAATTCGATTTTCTATATATGAGAAAATCTTCATTGATATTTTTTTAGCGTTTTCTGCTAAACAAGTGTTCTTCGACAATCTCTGTTTAAAGTCATTTTTTCGATTTCTTTAATTTCAGTATTATATTTCTGAGGAAATCTTCATTGATATTTTCTAGCGTTTTTTTGCCAAACAAGTGTTCTTCGACAATCTCTATTTAAGGTCCTTATCTTGGTTTCTTTAATTTTTTTGAATATTTCTCGGGTTTCATTTACTTGCAATGGACACTACACCAGTGTGTGTTAAGTTTACGGGAAAAAATTACTCTACCTGGGTTTTCCAGTTTGAACTTTTCCTCAAGGGAAAAGACCTTTGGAGCCATATTGATGGCACAGATGTTACACCAACATCTGATACTATCAACTCTAAGGAAGTTGGGCCTTCTTCTTCTTGGGTTGTGCTTGATGCTCGAATCATGTCTTGGCTTCTTAGTTCGGTGAAACCACATATCGTCACCAACTTGATGGCTCATCGCTCTGCTCACTCCATGTGAAATTATTTGAAGAAAGTTTATCATCAAGACAATGATGCTCGTTGCTTTCAGTTGGAACATACGATTGCCATGTTCCAACATGGTAGTCTATCCATCCAGGATTATTACTCGACATTTTTGACTCTTTGGCATGAATATGCTGATTTAGTTACAACGAATGTTCCTGTTGTTGCTATATCAACTATTCAAAATCTTCACAAGACTAGTAAGCGTGATCAATTTCTTATGAAATTATGCCCGAAATATGAATCAATTCGCTCTTCTGAATTGAACAAATCTCTTGTTCCTTCTCTGGATATTTGTTTTGGTAAGTTACTTCGTGAAGAACAACGTCTAAGTACTCAAGCTATTCTGGAACAGTCTTATGACAATTCCACGACAACAACTATGGCTTATGCAACCCAAGGGCGTGGATCATCTATGCCTTCTAAAAATCTGCAATGTTTCTGCTGCAAAGAATATGGACATATTGCTACCAATTGTTCTAAAAAATGTTGTTCTTATTGCAAGAAAAAGGGTCATATTATCAAAGAATGTAGTATTCGTCCCCAGAATCGTCAGACCCAAGCATTTCAGACTTCTATTATTGTTCCTCCCATAACACCTACTATAACACGTATATCTTCCTCAGGTGTTTCTCCTAATCTTCCACCTCCTGTAGCAACTTACTGCACTCCTGAAATAGTGCAACAGATGCTAATTTCGACATTATCTACAATGGGATTTCAAGGTAAAAATTATACTACACTTTGGTATGTAGACCAGGGGCTTCTAATCATATGACAAATACTCCCACAACTTTGTCTCATGTTCGGCCTTATGTTGGCCAATCTACTATTCAGATTGCCAATGGTAATTCTTTGCCAATCAAAGCTGTTAGAAATGCTTCTTTTACATTTACTAATGTGTTTCTTGCTCCTCAACTTTCTATAAATCTCATTTCTGTTGGTCAATTAGTTGATAACAATTGTGCTGTTAACTTTTCTGATGATGGTTGCGTTGTGCATGACCAGGTAACAGGAGAGCCGATCGCGAAGGGACCTAAAGTAGGACGTTTGTTTCCATTACTTTTACCTATTCCAGCACTTTATCCAATTCCTTCTATTAAGTCTTTTGCTTGTAATAATTTTCCTAATATAAATATGGTGTGGCATCGTCGTTTAGGCCATCCTAATACTCAAGTTTTATCTCATATATTGAACTCGGACTTTCTTGGTAATAAAGAACGTTCTTTATTTTTTGAATGTGATTCTTGTAAACTTGGTAAAAGCAAAACTCTTCCATTTCCTTTGCATGCTAGTAGAAATTCTCACTGCTTTGATCTTATTCACAGTGATGTTTGGGGTCCCGATTACTTCACATGAAAAATTTAAATACTATGTAATTTTCATTGATGATCATAACAGATTCACTTGGGTTTATTTTCTTCGCTCTAAATCTGAGGTTTTTCATACTTTCACCGAGTTTTTAGCATAAGTTGAAAATCAATTTTCTGCAAATATTAAGATATTTTGCCCAAATTCTGGTGGTGAATATTTGTCCATTGAGTTTCAGGTATTTTTGGCTTTTAAAGGTATCATCCATCAACGTTCATGTCTTGCTACTCCTCAACAAAATGGAGTAGCTGAGCACAAAAATCGTCATCTTCTTGATATGGTACATACTCTCTTGTTAGAATCTTTTGTTCCATCCATGTTCTGGGTTAAGGCTCTAAAGACTGCTACTCACTTGATTAATCATTTACCTTCCCAAGTTTTACACATGGAATCTCCTTATTTTTGTTTGTTTACTAAGCAAACTAATTATGATAATCTTCGTATCTTTGGTTATGTATGTTTTGTTCATTTACCACCTCATGAGCGAAATAAATTATCTGCTCAATCTATTAGGTGTGCATTTTTAGGATATAATATGTGTCAAAAGGGATTTGTTTGCTATGATCCTACATTACATCGTACACGCATTTTTAGGAATGTTATTTTCTTTGAAAATCAACCTTTTTTTCCTGTGTCTTTTGTACCCTCTTCTTCTACTGTAGTCATTCCCTCCTTTGAGCACCAGTTCTTAGCTCTTCCTCAAAACAGTTCTCGCTTCAAACCAAGAATGGTATATACAAGACAATCTCGCTCACAGTCTCTTCCGGTGGCTCACCTAATATCTGATCCGAACATACACCAGAGTCAGTCAGTTGCAACACCTCCAAAGCCTCTGATACGTCGCTTTTCTCGAGTGTCTGTACCCCCTGATAGGTATGGTTTTTCTTCTGACAATTTTATTTCAATTCTTACTACTACATTGTCTAATTTTGATATTCTTACATGCTACTCACATGTTGTCAAGCATGATTATTGGTGCCAAGCTATATAGGAAGAATTGTTGCTCTTGAGGCCAATCACACCTGGGACATTGAGTCTTGTCCTTCCACTATAGTTCCTCTGGGTTGCAAATGGGTTGACTCAATCAAGGTTCACTCTTATGGAAGTTTTGATCGTTATAAAGCTCGGCTTGTTGTCCTTGGGAACAAACAGGAATATGGTGTTAATTATGAGGAGACCTTTGCTCCTGTGGCTAAAATGACTATTGTTCGAACGATTCTAGCTCTTGTTGCTTCCAATGATTGGTCACTACATCAGATGGATGTTAAGAATGCTTTTTTTTCACAGAGATCTTAAAGAATGTATTTATATGAAGCCAACTCCAGGTTTGTTTTCCTCTCTGACATCCAATGTGTGTAAATTTCGTCGCTCTCTTTATGGTCTTAAACAAGCTTCACGGGCGTTGTTTGAAAAATTTCGAACCACTTTATTACAATTTTCTTTCATGCAGAGCAAGTATGACACTTTATTGTTTCTTCGAAAATCAAACATGGGTATTGTTGTCCTTTTGGTTTATGTTGATGATATTGTGATCACTGGTTCTGATTCTACTTTACTTGTCCAACTCAAGACCCATCACTCACAATCCTTTCATATGAAGGATCTTGGGTCTCTTACATATTTTCTTGGTCTTGAGGTGCATCGTAGCCCCTCTGGTATTTCCCTCAATCAACACAATTATGCTAGTGATTTGGTGACTACAGCTGAACTACACGAAGCTATCTCTGTTGATACTCCCATGGAATTAAATGTCAAACTTTGCAAAGAGAAAGATGACTTACTTATTGATCCCAACTTATATAGGAAATAGGTGGGTAGCCTTGTCTATCTCACCATCACTAGACTAAATATTTCTTTTGTTGTACAACAAGTCAGCCAATTTCTTCAAGCTCCTCGTCATCTTCATCTAGCTGTTGTCCGTCGAATCATACGCTATGATCAGGACACTTCTGCCCGTGGCTTATTCTTTCCTTTAGGTAATTCTCTTCGTCTTGTTTCTTATAACGATGCTGATTGGGCTGGCTGTGCTGATACACGTCGCTCCATCACTGGTTGGTGCATGTTCTAAGGTGATGCACTGATCTCCTGGAAGAATAAGAAGCAAAACAGAGTTTCTAAGTCATCTACAAAATCTGAGTATCAAGCAATGTCTCTTGCTTGTTTCGAAATTATTTGGCTTCGAGGTTTGCTAGCTGAGTTAGACTTCTCTGAGACCGATCCTACACCTTTACATGCCGATAATACAAGTGCTATTTAGATTACGGCCAATCCTATCTATCACGAGTGCACAAAGCATATCGAAGTCAACTGTCACTCTATCCATGAAGCCTTTGAAGCTCGTGTTATCACTCTTCCACATATTTCTATTGAACTACAAATTGTCGATATCTTCACCAAGTCTCTCACTCGTCATCGACATTGCTTCCTAAGTCGCAAATTGATGCTTATTAATCAACACGCATCAATTTGAGGAGAGCTGTCAATGGACAGCTTAGCTGTCCATAACAGCTTTATTGTGTTCCATTGACAACTTAACTGTTCATAACAGTTTTATTGTAATTTGTTGTAATTTGTTGTCCATATTCATTTAGTTGTACACAACTGTTGTCTATAGTCTTTTTTGCTATAAATAATTGTTCATAAACAATTATCCATAGCTGTCCATAGAAAGCAATCCATGACTGTCTACAAATTGTCCATAAACAGTTGTCTACAACCATCCATAGACAGTTTTGTTGTATTTTGTAAAGTCTATAAATAGAAATAAATCATAAGACCAAACCATTCGATCATTTTCATACAACATTCTTGACTTATTTCCGACAAGATATAATGCTTCATTTTCATTTGAAAAAAAATCAAATGGGTTAGGGATCCACAAATATTACCCAAGGTCCCGAACACAAATGACTTGACATGATTCAATTCAAATGTCTGCCAATCTCCATTCACTACCAGCTCTTGGATATTTTGTACCAATTGCTAGATATTTATCTAGTTGCATCATCAGCACTGGCTGGTATAGGTTCAATAGATATAATAAAATGAGATTGCAAATCCAAAAGGTTTGACCAAACTATTAAAAAAACACTCAACTTAACAAATGACGAAAACTAAACATTGATTTCATTCCATTTCCGATCATTCAAACTACAAAACATCACCATTTGAGTATACAAATCAATCGTTAAAGCTAGGTAGTTCACAAAGGATAAAAAAAAATTCGCGCAAACATTCATTTAGATATTATATGAAAAATTTTAATTTATTATTTTTGATATTTTTTTAATTAACTACTTTTATTATTAAAATATCTTTCAATAAATTATTTTGATCAAAAATTAGTAAATTTGATAAAAAAATTGACATGACATGTGAAGTTATAACATAACTTTATTATCTTATTCACATAGATATGTATAATTTCACGTGTTAAATTAAATATTTTAATTAAATTAACCAATTTTTTATCATAGTAATTAATCAAAGAAATTTTAATAATAAAAGTATTCAATTAAAACAAAAAATATTAAAAATGTAAACTAAAATTTTCACCTAGCAGTATTAGAAGGTTTGGCTTGTTTTTCCTACTCATAGAGAAGTCAATTAGGGATAACCAAGGATGCGAAGCCACAAAAATAACAAAGGCAGTGTTTCTGATATTTCCAAACATTATTGGTTTTTGACCTGAAAACCAAGGCAAGCAGCGCAATAAATTCATCCCTAAGAATTAACACACGGATCTACAGACATAAGCAAAGAATCAAATGATCGCTCTTCAGAAAATAGAAAATCCAGTTGCAGTAATCGAAAGGAAACCAAAGGGATTTTCAGACGAAGAAGAAGAACAAGAAGAGACATGGAGAGATGATTACCTTCATATAATAGGCTTTCTTGATCTCGACTTCGGTAGCCGTGGGTCTAACTCCAAGTACGTCGTAGTATTCCGTTTCTTTCACCATCGGAATCAGCTGGAAATCCTACCCCCTGACCGATCTTCAATAGAGAACAAAAAATCAGATATTCAGAATAATAGGGAGAAATAATTTTAAGTAATGTACCGCATAGTCAAATCGGATCCGGTAATCTAGTGATGCTTATATTATCACTTTAATATCCGTACTTTACTCATATTATTAAAAATTATCAATTTAATATTCAAGTTTATCTATTTTTATCCTCTCCTGTTAAAAACAAAAAAAAAAGAAAAAAGGTTATAATAACTTAAAATTGGTTTACAGTTAACAATAAAGAGCATATATTATTATATTATATATTTATTTATAATTTTTTAAATTTCTTTAAATAATTATACTATTTATACGTGTAAAATAATTTTTTTTAATTATTCACGACAAATTTTCTTTAAAAAAATTGGTTCATATTTTTTTAATTATAACAATAAAAATAGATAGATCAACAACTATGACAACTATAGGAAAACGTAGCTCTAAAAATTATTATTGTGTATTTCTTTTGATCAAGTATTATTAACTCATTCACTAAAATATTTATTTTTATTTAAAAATTTATTATTATTTATTTTGTAAAGTTAAACCTATTAAAAATATTTTTTTTTATGTCCGTTTCTATAATTACAATTTAAAAAAATCAACTAACCATTTAAAAAAACATTTAAATGTAAAAATTATAAGTTAATATTTGATTAAAATTTTGAATTATTATAATCTTTTAATAGAAATCTTCAACTTAATTACAAAACTGGTAACATTTAATAATCTAAATGAAAATAAGTATCAAAATAATAATATAATTATCATTAAAATACGATAAAATCTACGTAATTATATTTAATAAAAAATCATCAATATAATTAAAATATAAATATTATATATAAAATTACTAATTAATAAATGTTAATATTTTTATTTTGTTGTCTTATTTTTACGTCTAATCTTAATATTTTGTAGTGTAAAAAATATTTTGAAAATTAAAAATAAATTTATTTTTCTTTATAAAATTATAAAAAATGAATATATATTTATTATATATATATATAAATTTAAACTATATTTAAAATAATTTTAATAAAATTAATTTTATATTTTTAAATATAGAAATATATTATCTATTATATTTTATTTTAAGTTAAAAAATAAAGTTAAGCATCTTATATAAAAAAATATTTAATATTAAGGAACGTAGATTCAATGATTCATAATAAATATATAATATTCATTTGTTTAAAACGTAATAGAAATAATATTAAAAACTGTAATTCACAATTACTATGATATTTATTTTCTATATGATGATGTTTGGTGAAAGAAGTTCTACACCATTCAAAAATTTATTTAAAATAATGAATTTAACTTCACAATTAATTTAAATTTTAAAAAAATTAAAATTTTTCCATTTTATTTTAATTATGTTGTAGTAGTTGACAAAAATATTAAATGAAGTAAAACAATTCACGTACTTTAATTAATCTATATTAAAATTACTATTAATTAGTTTTAAAAAAATCATTTTTGAAAAACAACGTATATATAATAAACATATTCAATTTATATTTGAAATGAAAATATTAAATTTTTTGTTTTTAAAATTTTATTTTATTTTTTGCATTTTTTTCAATTTATTTATTTTAAAACTTATGAATTTAAAATATTAAAAAAATTCATTTAAAATCTAACTTTTTTATTAATTTTTTATATTTTAAAAATCAAAATTTTAATATCTATTTAAAATTATTACTTTTTATATTTTATATTTCAATTTTTTTAATTTATTCTTAAAAAATATATAACATTTAGACTTGATTAAAACTTTTAAATAGTGAGAGAATCCTAGATGTATAAAATTAAAAATAGAGAATTAAAAGTTATATTTTGAAGATTTAAAAATTTCAACCCTTATTTTATATATATTTTAGATGAAACATATTTGCTTTGTTTTTAAAAATCTCCTTTATTTTTTTAAATAATCTTTAATTTTATTTCTTCTTTTTTTCTTTCTTATAATAAATAATATTTGTATAATTTATATTTGATAATTTTATTTGTATTGACTATACATTTAATGAATCTTGAATTATTATTTTAGAAGATTTAATTGTATTAAATAATCAAATTTTTTATATTAAAATTATGTTATATTCTATATCAATTAAAAATATTAAATTAATATATAAATTTCAAGGTGAAATTACAATTTTTGCTTCCTTGGATATTTATTTTCTATTTTACATGTAATTAAATATAAATTAACATAAAATATAAAGATTTGTTGCATTCTTTATATGATAATATTTATACCCTTGTGCATTAAAGTAATTTTCAATCGAACTATAATACAATAATAAACACGAGCAAACTACGTATATGATGTTATAAATATATTTTATATTATAAAAAAATATCATTTAATTCTTTATATTTTATAAAAGGTAGTAAATAAGAATAAATTTTACTATTCGTTAAATATTTTAATTGTTTTATGATAAACATTTAACTATTAACTCAATATTTTAATAGTTTTACTATAAATAATCCTAGCAAAAGTAATTATCCTTTTCTTATTTAACAATAAAATAAAAATTTGTATGTTTAAAAAAAGTTAACAACTAACTTTTCTTTACTAATCGGAGTAAATAACCCCCTTAATTTAATATAAAGAAAGTGTCCAACATTTTTCTCTAATATTTATTAAGTGAAAAGATAAATTCTTTTTTTTTATTATTATTACTGTTATTACCGCAAGTATAAAAATGGTTAGGAGATAAAACAAACGTCATTAAAAGAAAAGAATGTTTATTCCTGTACAACAATCTAATGAATGAGGTGAGTTCAACTATATTAAGAATGACGCGTGAATTGGCGGAGGATTTGAGCTTCAACTGCTCAGTGACACATTTAGGCTATGGGCTTCAACAAAAAAGATGATGACCACATCCTTCACTATAAAATTACCAGAAACTAAAACCAACATATATGAAATACTATTAAAAGACAAATATATATAAGAGCTCTTCAATTGTTTTGAAAGTGTATTCATAATTTTCTAATATTCATATTATTATTATTATTATTATTTTGATCATTTACTCAGGGGGGAAAAAAAGGTTCAAAAGGTATAAGATCAGAATCCTAACAATATTCGATGACTAGAGGACAAGCAGAAAAAAGAGAAGAGAATGTGGCTGTGGCAATTGACAAAGATAAAGGTAGCCAATATGCTCTCAAATGGGCTGCTGATCATCTCCTCACAAGAGGTCAAACCATCACATTGCTTCATGTTAAAACCAAACCTTCTTCTGGTCACAGCCAAGGTAAAAGAGCAGATAATCGGACAGGTATATTAATTGTTTTATTTGGAGTTGTTCGAACACTTAAATCTATTAGCTTCTTTCAACGATAATTTAATCCATTGGGTTTGAAAAGGTGATAATACGTATCTACGTGATCAATTTTATATTTTTTAAAAAATTTATTTTAAAAAGTGTTTCAACAAATATTCATATTAAAACTTTATTTAAAAATAAATAAAAAAATATATCTTTTTAAAAACCTAAAATTTAATTATGTAGAACATCTTAATTTTTTAAAATTAATAAACTAAATTGTCATAATGGACTTAGGTATTCTAAATACAATGACTAATAAAGTTATTATGCTTATTCTTATATCTTTTTTATTTTGTATTTTGACGTATATTTTTTAAAAAAAAAAAAGATATCTCAAGTTTTTTGGGGTAAAATACCAATTTAACTTAATTTAACAACATGAAAAATCTTTATTCCTTTGAAAACAAATATCCATACCTCTCTGATAGAGGATAAGATATACGGTGTGAAATAATTTGCTTTCAAAAAGGATATATGATAATGAATTTAAGAGGGATCAAGTTAGCATACAAACTATATATATAGCAACAAAGTCTTATATATATATATATATATATGTCTGGATAATTTTTGTATATAACAACACTATTTTAATTATTTAAGTATATTGATATAACACAACTTAATTAGTGTTACATGCAAAATGGAATAGATGAATTTCTTCTAACTATATATTCAACAAACTTATTTATTTAAGTTCTTTTAAAAAATTTGCAAATTAATTCTTATTATTTTAAATATCATATGTTAGTGAGCTTTGATGATGAAGAATATTGTACAAGAAATATGTCCAAGGATTTGTTCCTTCCATTTCGTTGCTTTTGTACAAGAAAGGAGGTAGGTTTTTGCTTATGTAAAAGAAATCCTAAACCCCATGTGTTTTTAAATAAGAATAAAAATATCAAGATTATCAAAGTCCTTTGTACGTACTAAATATTTTCCCTTGTTATGAAATATTGGCAACAGATAAAATGCAGTGAAGTGGTATTGGAAGATATAGATATACCAAAATCTCTAATCAACTATGTTGCCTCTAATGCCGTCGAGATTTTGGTGCTTGGTTCACCAACTAAAAATGGCCTTGTCAGGTAATGCATGTTATCTCTAGAATGGAACAAAAACAAACAGTTCAGGTTCTGAATAGATGTGTTTTTTTTTTGTTTTTGTTTTAACAATATACAAAATATGTAACCTTAGAAAACTCATGTATGTGTGTTATAAAGAGATATTATTAGTGATTATAATATATTAACTTAATTTTTAAACTCGATCTCATGTACCTAACAGTTTAGATTTATAAAGAAAATGAGAGTGAGAATAAACCCTAACAATATACAAAATGTATAACCTTAGAAAACTCATGTATGTTATAAAGAGATAATATTAATGATTATAATATATTACCTTAATTTTTAAACTCGATCTCATATACCTATAAGGTTTGGATTTATAAAGAAAATGAGAGCGAGAATAAATCCTAATATTTAATAATATAAAATGTTAGTTAATATATTATATTACTTACTATCCTGTTATAAAATCAACAAATTTATATAAACTCTAAGACTTGTCATTTGGGTTCAAATAACACAGTAAATTGAGATGTGAAAAAAAAAAGAATATGACAAATCAATTCTAGCTTTGATGTAAAGAGAGTAATATAATTATTGCAACACTTTGAGAATCTTGCCATCTAGTATGTCCATCTCAATTAGGGATTGAAATTTTTTACATTTAATGATAACACAACTACATTATATAGATAATAAAAAATATTAGTCAAAATTAATAATAGTTTTTCAAAAGTTTATTATTTTTTAGTATTATAAATAAATAATATTGAAAAAATTAAGTAATATTTTCCATGTTTCAACTAATAGACATAGTTAATGTTGAATTACAACACAATAATACTTCATAAATATGAATAAGAGGATACGACAATGCGATTATTACCCTAACCTCAACGTAACACATTCTCAAAAAGCTCAATTCTGAAACATTTTGAGTGTGCAAATTAAACTACTATGATGTTTTCTATAACAACCTGAATTGCATTGGAATTCATTCTTATAAAACTGTACTAATCTTGTTTCTACAGAAGATTTAAGGTTGTAGATGTCACAAATAGTGTATCGAAAGGAGCACCAGATTTCTGCACAGTTTATATCATTGGCAAAGGAAAAATTCAATTTGTTCGTCCTGCTTCTACGCAACCTCCTAAAGTTCCTTCGCGTAATCAAATACAACATCAACAAAGCAATATTTCTGATTCGGGTTCTTCAATTCACATGCGTAACCAAATGACACCTAGAGGTATCTTACTATTGAGACTAAGATCATCTCTTGCCCACCATTTTTGAGTTTTGTCATCACTTACGATGGTAAATCTGATCATGATGCAGATTTAGAGAGATATGGATCCCGAAGCCCTCATCCATTAGAAGACTTGGAAATAAAGTAAGTTACTTAGAACATGGATTATCTGGAAAAATAAAACTAATAATTAATCTGACCGTTTAATTTATCTTCATTCACAATGTTTTTAGGATATTTGGGGTGTGATAACTAGTCAACCTCAATCTTCATTTGATTTTTTCTTAAAGTAGTGTAAAGAAGTGGTTATAATAGATCCACGAACTCAATACCAAATCATTTTTCAATAGAAATTATGTAATGAGATTAGAGGTATAAATTAATAAGAGATATTAACAAGATTTATATACGATACAATCCATTAATTTTCAAGATTATCTCATCTTGTTTTATTTCATTTTTAATAAGATGAGATGATAATGAGATTGTACAAATTACGATATCGCATTTGTTTCTCACGTGTCTAAATAAGATAAATAAAAATACAAAAACAATAGAAAATATGATACATAATTATTTATAACATAAATTTAATAAAAAAAATAATATAACATATATTTAAAATGAGATTCATTAATGCTACAATTTAAATGAGATAAGATGATATTTAAATGAAAGAAGACAATGTTATATAACGAGTCTATTAGTGACACTAAATAAGACATAAGATAAAATGAGATAACCTACTTTACATTTATAAAAAAAGATGTTAAAAAAGAATTGCTATTTGGTTCTACTACCAATTATATTCAACATGTAAAGAAGAAGAGATCTTACAATTAGATTAAACAGGTCGCCATTCAATAGAGAAAAAGTCTCAGCTAACAGATCGTATGAGCTCTCAGCAGATATAGACATATCGTTTGTGAGTAGCGGAAGACCAAGCATAGACCATATGGTCTATTCAAATTATGATGGCATGGATTCAAGAGCAATCCCGCGTCTTTCAACTGGCTCGAACTATAACATGGGAAGTTTCACCTCATCTTTATCAGGATCCAAGTCAATAGACATGAGTGGTCCAATATTTGAAAGTGCATCTCACTCCTATAGGAGTGGAACATCATGGTCATCACAGAGTACGGTAAGAACAAAAATCCAAGAAACTTATGTATGATGATGCAATTCCATACCACTGAGCTCAAATTATGAATATGTATGTATTTGATAATGTTAAATATAATAGGATGATGCAGAAGATGAAATGAGAAGGCTTAGGCAAGAGCTCAAGCAAACAATGGATATGTACAATACAGCTTGTAAGGAGGCATTCACAGCAAAACATAAGGTATCTATATGAAACCTGAGCTGAGTTTTACTACTTCTCACACACAACACAACAATAGTGTACAGGGTATAAAAAGGTGATGACAAATGACTTCCGATTGTAGGCAACAGAACTCCAACGTTGGAAAATGGAAGAAGAACAGAAACTTGGAGAGGCAATAATGGCTGAGGACACTGCAAAGGCACTTGTAGAAAGGGAGAAAGAAAAATGTAAGGCAGCGATGGAGGCAGCTGAAGCAGCTCAAAGGCTAGCTGAATTGGAAGCACACAAAAGATTGAATGCAGAAATCAGAGTCAAGAGAGAATCTGAGGAGAGTAATATGTCAATAGGTAACATGAATGTAGGCAATCTAAGGTACAGAAAATACACAATTGAGGAGATTGAAGTAGCAACAAATGAATTTGCAAATGACCGCAAAATTGGGGAAGGAGGTTATGGACCAGTATACAAAGGTGAATTGGATCACACTGAAGTTGCAATAAAAGTTCTACGCCCTGATGCCGCTCAAGGACGCTCCCAGTTTCAACAAGAGGTAACCTAGAATCTTTCTAATTAATGTAATTTTAACCATTCATAGACTAAACATACTAGTTTCTAAGTAATAAATCAACCTAACGAATTATGGTAATTATGTAGGTTGAAGTACTAAGCTGCATAAGGCATCCAAACATGGTTATTCTTGTTGGAGCCTGTCCAGAATATGGTTGTCTAGTTTACGAATACATGGCTAACGGAAGCTTAGAAGACTGTCTCTTCCGACAGGGCAATACTCCAGTTCTTCCCTGGCAATTAAGGTTTCGAATTGCTGCCGAAATTGCTACTGGTCTCCTTTTCCTTCATCAAAACAAGCCAGAACCCCTTGTGCACCGTGATCTAAAACCTGCTAACATTTTGCTAGACCGTAACTATGTTAGCAAGATTAGTGATGTAGGTTTGGCCAGACTTGTCCCTCCTTCAATTGCTGACACTGTCACTCAATATCGCATGACATCAGCAGCCGGGACATTCTGTTATATTGATCCAGAGTATCAGCAATCTGGCCTTCTTGGAACTAAATCAGATGTCTACTCACTTGGAGTCATTCTCCTACAAATACTAACGGCCAAGCCACCAATGGGATTGACTCATCACATTGAAAGAGCGATTGAGAATGGTACCTTTGCTGAGATACTTGACCCTGCTATCCCTAACTGGCCACTTCAAGAGGCATTAATAATTGCTAAGATAGGTCTTCAGTGTGCGGAACTAAGGCGAAAAGATAGGCCTGATATGGGAAAAGTTGTGCTTCCTACACTAAACAAAATAAGAAAATTGGCTGAGGATTCCATGCCAAATATAATAATGTGCACTAGACGAAGCCCGAAACCTCCGGTACAGGTGAGTTGAAACAATAGATAGCTAATTTCATTTAATTGAATAAATAAACCATCATTTTGCTATTTTGCAACTATTCTAATATGTTGAAGGAAATTTGTTTTGCTGTCAGGATGTGTTGAGTGATCCTAATCTAACACGATCTGGGTATGATAGCTCAGAGAGCCATTCAAGCACATAATATTCAAATAATGAAAGACAATAATTATAATGTCGTAAAATTTTCTCTCCTTGAAACTTGAATTGTTGCAAACATATAGTCCGGGAGAAAACATCGGATAAAATGTAACATAGAGAGAATTTATAGCATTTACAACATGTTAAGTTATATAAGATATTGTACATAAAATGTACTCCATTTTAATTAGATATTGTATTTCACTTGTAATACACTCATATACTTGTTACAATCCTATAAATAGGATTCTTTATGTACATTCTAAACACATTAATTACAACAGAATTAATACAATAAATCATTCTTTTTCTAATGTCTCTCTATACTCTTAACAAGGTTAAAATCCAATTTTCTCAAACTATCAAAGTACTTAGAGCTCATATGCTATGGAATATAAAGAAACAATTTTTTTAAAATTTTCTTCAACAAAATGGCACACTCTCTCAATATTCTTGTCTTGGCACATCTCAACAAAATGAAAGAGATGAGTGAAAACACAGACATATTCTTAATATTGTTCGCACTCTCCTCATTTCTAGTTCTTATTCTGAACGCTTTTGGGGTGAAGCAACTCTTACGGCTGTTTATACCAGCAATCGTGTTCTCATGCCTATTATTCACAATCAATCCCCTTATGAGCATTTCTATAATACTCTTTCATCTTATGAACAACTTAAAGTGTTTGGTTGTGTCTATTTTGTTCTTATTCACCCTTATGAACACAATAAATTGGAACCTCGTACTCATCTTTGTTGTTTTTTAGGGTATGGAATAGAACACAAAGACTATCTAATCACCACACATATTTATGTGTGCAATGAATACGCAAATATATATATATATATATATATATATATATATATATATTGCAACAAGTAATATAATTATAAGAGAAAATCGTTCCCATAGAGATTATTTTATTAGAAACTAATTTTTAAAACTAAAAAAATAAAAATCATTTTATTTTGTGTTTTTATATTTTAAGGAAACAAAATTAAAATAACTAAAAGTAAATAGCAATAATTAAATAAACAATTTTGATAACTAAAAAGATATATGAGAAAATATATAGGAATACTCCAATTTTCTAAACATGTGAATCGTTAAAATTCTCTCAATATAATTATCAATTAATTGCATGATCAATTGAATCTAACCTAGCATGTATTTCTCTCTAAAGTAAACTACAGACCATATAGTAATTAATTTAATCACGTTTTCATGCCAATTAAATTGCATACTACTCATTAAGTTCAACAATTATGGATCACATATATAAGCATCATACATCTCTGCCTAAAAACTATGTATGTTATTTAATTTAGATAAACAATTAAATAATTCTCTCAAATCTATTTAATTGCATCTATATATAAATTATTGGTCAAATAAATAATAGCATAAAAATCATATTAAATTATATTTGGAGTAAAATATTAGATCATGAGAGGGTGAAAATTGAGTTAATAAGATCCCTAGATTAATAAATTAACTACACATAATTGTGTTCATAAATCTCATATTTTTCTTAAATAAAGACATAAAAATTGATAAAGAAAAGAGTAGAAGAAGAGATACAATCAATTTCTTGAATTGTAGTGTTAATCTCCTCTTAAATCTCCACCAAAATTGTGTCTCTTCTTGATTTTTTCTATATTTTTCTCTTTTTTTAGCTCCAAAAATTGATTAAAATTATGTTAATGATGGCCCCTTTTCACTAAAAAGTTTATATTTTAATACTTTTGGCCCCAAAAATACTATTTATTGAGTAAAATAAGTAAATATTAAGTAAAAAAGTGCGCTAATGACTCTACTTTCATAGATTCATCACTATTGTCGTTGGGATCCTCTCTCTCAACGATTATGCATCTCTCGTCATGTCATCTTCTGGGAACATAAATTGTTTTTTTTTTCTTTCCCAATTTCATGTCTCATCTCCTACCTTACTCTCATTTTTTAATGACCCAACTATTGATCTATTTCCTCCTAACATTGCTTCATTACCCTCTCCACCGTGTACTATGGCCTCTCCTAATATGTTTTCTCCTTCTACTGATCCTACCATCACAACATCATCTGAAGACTAACCACCTACTTGTATAGTGTCAACACTTTGTCGTTCTACTCATGTAAATAGTCTTCCCTCTCATCTTCATGATTACCAATATTTCTATACTATTTTGTCTCATCACGAACCCCAAAACTATAAAGAAGCTAGTTCTTACCCTCATTGGTAGCAAGCTATGATAGATGAATTATAGGCTTTAACAAAAGCACATACATGGGATTTTGTTGATGTTTCGTCTAATAAATCTCTACTTGGTTGTAAGTGGATTTTCAAAATCAAAACTCATTCAAATGGGTCTATGAAATGATATAAAGCTCGTCTAGTTAGAAAGGATTTTACACAGGAATATGGCATCGACTATGAAGAAAATTTTGCACATGTAGCTCATCTCACCTCTGTTTGTAGTATCATTGTTGTTGTTGCTGCCCAAAATTGGAATATGTTTCAAATGGATGTCAAATTTTTTTCTCAATAGAGACATAACCGAGGAAGTATATATGAAACCTCCTCCTGGATACACTCATTCACCTCATCAAGTATGCAAACTTCGTTGTGCTCTCTATGGCCTCAAACAAGCTCTTCGAGCTTGGTTTGCCAAGTTCAGCTCTACAC
Source organism: Hippophae rhamnoides (assembly GCA_033030585.1). Classification (NCBI taxonomy): domain Eukaryota; kingdom Viridiplantae; phylum Streptophyta; class Magnoliopsida; order Rosales; family Elaeagnaceae; genus Hippophae; species Hippophae rhamnoides. The sequence goes on along the minus strand of CM065430.1, from coordinate 46,861,089 downwards.
TTATTGACTTTGGCTTCACTTTTAGTACTTATGATTTCGATATATTTATTTGGAAGACCCTCATTGGTGTTATACTTATACTCCTTTATGTAGATGATATGATCATAACAGGGAATGACTCTACTAGCATTACCGATCTCAAGCAGTTTTTGATCCATCAATTTGAAATGAAAGACCTTGGTCGTCTCCACTACTTCTTGGGCCTATAAATATTATCTGATTCTCAAGGATACTATATCTCTCAAGTAAAGTATTCTTTCAATATTCTTAATCGGGATAGCCTTACTATTTGCAAGACTACATCAACACCTCTAGAAACCAATGTCAAACTTACTCCATTAGATGGTACTATTCTCTCATATGCCAGATTATACAGACAACTAGTTGGCAGTCTTGTTTATCTCACATTTACTCATCCTGAAATTGCCTATGTTTTTCATCTAGTTATTCATTTCATTACTACTCCATGATCTACCTATTATACTACGATTCTTCACATTATCTGTTACATCAAAGGCACCATGTTTCATGGTATTCACTTCTCCAACAAGTCTAATCTTTCTCTCTTCGCCTATTTTGATGTTGATTGGGCAAGTGACCCTATTGATAATTGCTCTACCACTGGATGTTGTTTCTTTCTTGGAAATTCTCTCATTTATTGGCAAAGCAAGAAATAATCTCTCACTTACTAATCTAGCACTGAAGCTTAATATCACGTTCTTATTGACATTAATCAAGAAATTCTTTGGCTCTACTGGCTACTTGCTGATATAGGTGTTCTCTGGTTAACCTAAACTATCCTATATTATGATAATCAGAGTGCTATTCAGATTGCTCACAATAATGTATTTCATGAACGAACAAAACATATCAAGATTGATTATCATTTTGTTCGTCAACAAGTTCTTCAAGACACTATTTGTTTCAAAGCAGTATCCTCTATAGATCAAACAGCTCATATCTTTACCAAATCTCATCCACCATGCAAATTTCAAGACTTAGTTTCCAAACTCAAGTTGATTGTTTCTTTTCCTCCTTGAGTTTGAGGAGAGGTGTTAAGTTATATTAGATATTGTACATAAAGTATACTTTACTTTCACTAGATATTGTACTTCACTTATACTATACTTGTTACAACCCTATAAATAAGATTTTCTATATACATTCTAAACATGCCAATTACAACAGAATCACTATATTAAATCAGTCTTTCTCTAATATCTCTTTATACTCTTAACACAACATATCATGTGCAAATATTTTGCACATAATGTGTTGTATACATTATAAATCAATAATTTGAGTATATCTAACTCTTCTAGATATTTCTTCTTTTACATAGTAATTATATCCTTGTATTTTTGGTCCTACCTCTTTAACTCCAAGAATGATTCTAAACTTAAGTGAAACTCTCATTTGTTCACAACTTTTAAGGACTAGTCATCACAATAAAAGAGTCATTCATATTCATTTTATTTTTGAAACAAAAGTTCAAAGTTGATCCCAACTTCCTATCTATGTAAGCATCCATAATGCAACTACGTGTCACAATATTTATAAAGTGTGCAAGTTTCATATGCTAAAAGGTAACATAGAGATCCCATAACAAAGAGATTCTAGAAAAAGCCAAAGCAATATAATAAGGGTAATGAAATAGTTATTTGAAGACTCACATCCTCCAAGAATTTACTGAATGTTAGTAAAGCTTTTTTTTTTGGCTTCAAATAGGCAAGCAACATTGCTCAAATTCCATCTATGTATATGAGAGTTGTGACAACCAATCTACAAGTATGAAGATTAGTTTTTGTAAGGCTTATAACACATTATTGTAGTGTCTATAAGGTGTACATAAATAAGCCTTTTGTTATGCTATGTGTACTGGTATTTTGGTGCACTATATGGTTTGTATTGTGTACACAGTGGATCTCTTTTGCTTCTATAAATGTAGATAGAGCAAGAAGGTGCTAGTTAATTCATTCTTTCATTTTGTTTGATTATAAACACTAGTTCTTAATGATCTATAAGGGTGATTAATATAGGTTATTCTCGTAGGAAGTTCTCTAATTTTTTAGAGGTGGAAGAGCTGGTGTGATGGCTATGTAACTCTTGTAAGCTTGTTGATGATCATAGTGGAATGGAATTGATAGATTGCTCTTATGGATTAGGCTTCCTTGGTTGAACCATGTAAAATTGGTGTTGTGTTCTTTAGCTTCTTGATTTTCTTGTTATTTAAACTGTGTGCATGTTTTATCAATCTTTAAATTGGTCTTTTGAAGTGTAGAGTAGTAAATTGGTGAATAAGGTGAATTGTTTTCAACAATCTGGTATCAGAGCTTTTCGGGTTAGAAAAAGTCCATCAGATCAAAGGTTTTAGAGGTTGATCATCTTTGGTGAATCATTATTCTTAGTGGCCTTACAATATAATTTACAGTGAGTCGTATCTGGGATTTAGTCGTTTAAATTCCTGAAAATGTCTACAAATTTTGAGAATGAAAAGTTTGATGGCATTAAGGACTTCTCTTTATGGAAAAGGAATATGATGTGGATGTTATAATTGTTGAAGTCTTCCTTGAAGGTACTCAAGAAGAATAGATAAAAAGGTAAAGAAAAAGGTGAGAAGTTGTATGATTATCCCTACATGATAATATACTCTAACAAGTTAAAGATTTGAACTCAACAAAGGAAATTTGGGATAGATTAGACATACATTACTCAAAATGGTCATTGTTTAATAAATTTTCTTGGATGAAATGTTGTTTGCTTTTTGAATGGATAATGGGAAAAACATGGACCAAAATATTGATCACTTTAAAATGATCAATGCCTAACTTGCTAACATAATTAAAAAGGTAGATCAAGTAGATCGGGCAATCATCCTCTTCAGCAGCTTCCCTAATTCATATAATGAGTTAAAGATTAATATCAAGTATGGTAGACAAGAAATTTCTCTCGATTTTGTTATTGCATGCTTGAAATCATGGGATCTTGATCATAGGAAATCTAAAAAGAATTCAGATTCTAGAGAAGGTTTATATGTCAAAGGAAGAACAGAAAGGAGGGATTCAAACCAGAAAGAAAGAAATCACTCAAGATCAAAATTAAGAGCCAAGGAAAATTTTGATGTTACATATGTAATCAATGACATATCAAAAGAAATTACCCAAATAGAAGAAACATGAATGTTGAAAGGGATTCAAGTACTAACAGAAGTAGCACTACAGATGCAAGAATTGTTTAAGATGGTTATGAAAGCTCAAATGTGCTTTCTGTTAGTTCTTCAGGCATTAAATGTGAATGGGTTATGTATTCTAACTACTCTTTTTATATGTGTCTAAAGATTGAATGGTTTGAAAAATTAAAGAATGTTAAAGGTAGGAAAGTATTGCTAGGCAATAATCAAGAACATAAGGTTCTTGGAACTGGACAAGTAAAGCTAAAACTCCATGATGTCATGATAACAACCTTGTCACAAGTCAAGTATGTACTTGATCTTAAAAGAAATTTGATTTCTATTGGAATGTATGATGCATCATAGTGTATGATTAAAATTGTTGATGGATAGTAAGAGGATCTTTAGGAATCATAAAAGGAATCATAGTTAATGAGCAATATATCCTCCAAAGGAAGACATATACTTACTCAGGAAATACAATGACTACCACTAATCTTGACATCACCACCTTGTGACATAAACGTATGGGGCATATCAATGATAAGGGTCTTATTGAATTATCTAAACAAGATTTGTTGACTAGTTTAAAAGTTGAGTCTCTTGGGGTATGTGATCATTGCATTCTTGGAAAGAAGATAATAATGAAGTTTGGCAAAGGGTTAAACATAAAAAATGAGATTCATGAATACATTCATGCTAACTTATGAGGTCCATCTCAAACTCCTTCATTGGGAGCAGTAGATACTATCTTTATATGATAGATGACTATTCGAGAAGAGTGTGAACTTATATCCTAAAGACCAAAGATGAAGCTTCAATAAATTCAAGCAATGGGGATCATTGGTAAAGACCTAAACTGATAAGAAAATAAAAGTGCTTAGAACGAATAATGAACTCAAATTCTACAGTAATGAATTTAATGTATATTGTAGAGAGAATAGGATTCAAAGGCATAGAACAATTGCAAGAACCCCTCAACAAAATGGTCTTATGAGAAGAATAAGTAGAACCATCCTTTAAAGGGTAAGATGTATACTATCAAATTCAAATTTACCAAAACATGTCTAGGAAAAAACAATTCAAGCTACCACTCATTTAATCAATAGATCATCTACTATTTATTTTAAAACACCTATTGAAATGTGGAATGAAAATGTACTTATTATTGGATATTCTAAAGGGTGAAAAGATATAGGTTGTGGGATCCACTGTCTAGAAAATGTCTAAACAATAGAAGTGTAACCTTCATTGAGAATTGAGAATTTAACTTTAAAGGATAATGTTGACAATGAAAATGTACTTATTAATGGACAAAAAGCCCATGTTGAGGTGAAGATAAATTCAAAAAAAGATCAAGAAGGTTCTCAACAAACTGAAATTGTTCATGACTTTCAAAACCAACTTGATGCAGTGATGTATTTGATGTACTCCATATACCTCAACAACATTGATCTCCAAGATTATTCCTCTTTTAGGGACAAAGAAAGAAGGGTCTTAAAATCATCAGTCAAGTATGGTTATCTAGACTTGATTGCCTATGCTTTATCTATCAGAAATGATATTGGCAATATTGATCCTAGCACTTATAATGAATGTATGAAGGGTGAAGAATCTAAAAAGTAACTATTAGCTATGAAAGATGAAATGAGATATTTAAAGAAAAATAATACTTGGGTTTTGGTATAAAAGCATAAGGGAACCAAGGTGGTCGGGGGTAGAGGGATATATAAACTAAAGGAAACAATAGTTGGTGTCAAGTTGGCTAGATATAAAGAAAGAGTTATGGCTCAAGTTTCACGCAGAGGGAGAGAATTAATTACACTAAGGTGTTTTCTACAGTTGTGAAATACAACTCGATAAGAATACTTATTTCCTTAGTAGTTTATTATGATCTTCATCTTGAACAAATGGATGTAAAAACAACTTTCTTTCTTGGAGGTTTGGATGAAGTCATTTACATGAAACAACCAAATAACTTTATAAAGAAAGGAAAGGATGATTGTATATGTCTTCTTCAAAAGTCTCTATATGGACTCAAATAATCTCCTAGAAAGTGGTATAGGAGATTTGATTAGTTTATGCTTACAAAGGGGTTCTTAAGGTGTGACTTTGATGCTTGTGTTTATTTCAAGAAAGAAAAGTTAAGTAAGCTAGTGAACTTACTCTTATATGTTGATGACATGCATATTGCGTGTAAGCTCTTAAAGATATTATCAAAGGTGAATTTGAGATGAAAAACTTGGGTAAGGCTAGTAAGAACTTGGGCATGGAGATCTTCAGAGACAGAAATGCTAGGCTACTTACCATTTCACAGAAGAGTTACATAGATAAAATGTTGTAAAGGTTTTGTATGGTTGACTGAAAACTAGTCTCAACACCTTTGGGTGGGAATTTTAAGTTGAGTTCCAAAAAATCACCAACTTATGAGCATGAGAAAGAAGAGATGGGAAACATACCTTATACAAGTGTTGTGGGAAGTCTAATGTTTATTATGGTAGGAACAAGATTGAATTTAGCTTATTCAGTAAGCTTGGTTAGCAGGCTTATGAGTAATCTTGACAAGAAACATTGGGTTGGAATTAAGTGAATTATAAGATACTTAAAGGGAATAATGAATATTAGGCTCATTTACAGAAATGATAGCACAACTGACGCACCTTTAAGTAGGTTCACAAATTAAAATTATGTAGGTAACTTAGATAAAAGAAGATCTCTTACTGGTTATGTATTCACATTGTTTAGTAGCATATTGAGTTGGAACTATAATCTTCAATCAATTGTAGCTTTATCAACCATTGAGGCCAAGCATATTTCTTTTACTAAAGTTATGAAAGATGCTATATGGGTTAAAGGATTGATTAGTAAGCTTGAGATTTAATAGGGAGCTATGAATGTGTTTTGTGATAATCAATTCTCAATATATTTGTCTAAGAATCCTATGTTTCATGAAAGAACCAAACACATATATGTGAGGTTCCATTTCATTAGGGAAGAGGTATGTAGTGGAGTTGTGAAGATAGTTAAAATTCTCACATAAAATAATCTTGCAGACATGTTAATGAAGACAATTGATTTGAACAAGTTCAAGACTTGCCTAAACTTTCTTAGAATTGGAGTCACTTAGAGTCACTATACAGGTGGAGTCATTGTTCTTGGTTCACTAATTGATTGTCAAGGTGAAGATTTGTGAGAGTTGTGACTAACAATCTACAAGTATGAAGACTAGTTGTTGTAAATCTTACATCGTGTTATTGTAGTGGCTATAAGGTGTACATAAATAAGAATTTTGTTATGTTATATGTACTGGTATTTTAGGCACAGTTTAAGGTTTATATTATGTACAAAGTGGATCTTTTCTTGTTGCTATAAATTTAGATAGAGTAAAAAGATGCTAGTTATTCATTCATTCATTTTGTTAGATTGTAAACACTAATTCTTAATGATCCAAAAGGGAGATTAATGAGAGGTTATTCTCGTGGGGAGTTCTCTAGTTTTTGGAGGTGGAAGAGTTAGTGTGGTGGTTGCATAACTCTTGTAAGCTTATTGATGATCATAGTGGATTGGAACTGATGGATGGTTCCCATGGATTAGGTTACCTTAACCAATCGACCATGTACAATTTTTGTTGTGTTCTTTAGCTTCTTGATTTTCTTATTATCTCAATTGTGTGCATGTTTTTATCTATCTTTAAATTAATCTCTTGAAATGTAGAGTAGTGAATTGATGCACAAGGTGTTTTCAACAATGTCAATAACTTATAAGCAATACAATACATAACAAAGGCATTACAAATTTGTGAAAAACCATGATTTTGGTGCCAATGTGGGAGTGAAGTAGGGTTGGGATCACTCTCTTCACCTCATCCATTCCTTAATCCCGTTTTCTTGTAATATTTTAAATTATTATATATTTGTTTAATTTTATAGTATTAATTAACTTAACAAGTTTGATTGAAAATATTATTTATACCACTAAATTAATATTTAATTTTAAAAATACAAGATTATAATAAATAAAATAATATTTTAATGATTGTTAAAATAATAAAATAATTTTTTTAACTCTAAATGTAATTTTGTGTTCAACATTTTAAGCTTACTATATTTAGTTTCACAATAAATTTATAATTGAAATTTTAGGTTAGTTTGTGATATTAATGTTCTTCAATTTTTTGTTAATATAAATTCCTAATCTTATATTAAGTAAAAAAACAAACAAGCCTCACAATTATTTAAATGGTAATGAAATTAACCTGTTAGTCCTGGTTGATGTTTCTATGTACACCTTATCACTCATCAACATCATTTCTTGAACTGTATTCTCTATCAATTATCTTATCAGGAGTTGCATCATATAGCTAAAATAAGCCAGTAAATTTGTTATAATGTATAAGCAATATGAAATATTCAATTTTACAAGGTTAATCTTTGTTAAGTTATATTTGACATTGTACTTCACTTATACTACACTTATATTTCACTTGTACTATACTTGTACAATACTTGTACTACACTTGTTAGAACCCTATAAATAGGGTTCTCTATGTACATTCTAAGACACACCAATACAACATTAAATCATTATTTATTTTTATCTCTCTATGCTCTTAACATAGTATCAGAGCATAGAAAGAGATAAGAAGAAAAAATGATTTAATGTCTCCTTCTACTGATCCTACCATTACAACATTCTCTGAAGACCAACCACTTGCTTATGTAGAGTCATCACTTTTTCATTCTACTCGCGTAAGTAATCTTCCTTCTCATCTTTGTGATTACCAATGTTTCTCTATTATTTTGTCTCATCATGAACCCCAAAACTATCGAAAAGCTAGTTCTAACCCTTATTGGCAGCAAGCTATGAAAGATGAATTACAGGCATTAACAAAAGTACATACATGGGATCTTATTAATCTTCCATCTAATAAATCTCTGATTGGTTGTAAGTGGATTTTCAAAATCAAAACTCATTCAGATGGGTCTGTGGAATGATATAAAACTCATCTAGTTACAAAGGGTTTTACATAGGAATATGGCATCGACTATGAAACTTTTTTTGCACATGTAGCTCGCCTCACCTCTGTTTGCAATATCATTGTTGTTGCTGCTGCTCGAAACTAGAACATGTTTCAAATGGATGTCAAAAAATGATTTTTCTCAATGGAGACATAACTGAGGAAGTTTGTATGAAACCTTCTCCTAGATACACTCATTCACCTCATCAAGTATACAGACTTCGTCGTGCTCTCTATGGCCTCAAACAAGCTCCTTAGGCTTGGTTTGCCAAGTTCAGCTATACACTTACTAACTTTGGCTTCACTTCTAGTTCTTATGACTTTGGCCTCTTTATTCAGAAGACCCCTACTAGTGTTACACTTCTACTCCTTTATGTAGATGATATGATCATAACAGGGAATGACTCTACTGGCATTATTGATCTCAAGCATTTTTTGAGTTGTCAATTTGAAATGAAAGATCTTGGTCATCTCCATTACTTCTTGGGCCTGGAAATCTTATTTGATTCTCAAGGATACTATCTCTCTCAAGCAAAGTACTCTTCCGATATTCTTAATTGGGCTGGCCTTACTGATTGCAAGACTGCATCAACACCTATAGAAACCAATGTCAAACTTACTCCATTAGATGGTACTATTCTCTTAGATGTCACATTATACAGACAACTAGTTGGCAATCCTGTTTATCTCACAATCACTCATTCTGACATCGCCTATGTTGTTCATCTGGTTAGTCAATTCATGTCTACTCCAAGGTCTACCCATTATACTGTGGTTCTTCGCGTTCTTCGCATTCTTCGCTACATCAAAGGTATCATGTTTCACGATCTTCACCTCTCCAACAAGTCTAATCTTCTTCTTTCCGCCTACAATGATACTGACTAGGCATGTGTCCTTACTGATCATCGCTCTACCACTAGATACTATTTCTTTCTTGAAAACTTTCTCATATCTTGGCAAAGCAAGAAACAATCTCCCACTTGCTGATATGAGTGTTCTCTAGTCAACCACAACTATCCTATATTGTGACAATCAGAGTGTTATTCAGATTGCTCACAATAATGTATTTCATTAACGAACAAAACATATTGAGATTGATTGTCATTTTGTTCGTCAACATGTTCTTCAAGACACTGTTTGTCTCAAATCCACATCCTCCATAGATCAAACAACTGACATCTTCACCAAATCTCATCTACCAGACAGATTTTAAGAATTAGTTTCCAAACTCAAGTTGATTGTTTCTCTTCCTCCTTGAGTTTGAGGGGAGATGTTAAGTTATATTTGATATTGTACTTTACTTATATTACACTTATACTTCACTTGCACTGCACTTGTACTATTTAACTTGTATTAAACTCGTACTACACTTCTACTATTTCACTTGTACTGCACTTGTTATAACCTTATAAATAGGATTTTCTATGTACATTCTAAGACACACTAATACAATATTAAATCATTATTTTTTCTTATCTTTCTATGCTCTTAACAATCCTAAAGAAAGTTACGTCTCATATTATTAAATATTATACTAATATATTTCCTAATGAATGTGATATACATTTTTATACACTAACATTATCCCTCAAATTATGAGTTGTTTGATGTAATATTTTATATTTTTAACATGTATTTATTATATTATAATTCTATTTGAATCACTTGTTATTTTTTATTTATCTTTTTTCTTCTAAGTCTTTTTTTTTGTGGGAGGCCTAGTATCTTTTTCTTGGTCCATTGATGGATTAATACTTTGATACCATATAAATTTTATAGTGTATAACTTCAAAGAAAATTAAGTATCATATTATTTATAAAAAATATAATAATATATGAGTTACTCTTTTTTACACACTAACCAAACCTTTAGTTAGAGACTTTGAAACTACTACTGAAGCTTAGTCGAGCCAATAATTCAGATACTCTGCAAAAATGTTAGGCTTTGAATAAGGATTAAACAGTTTGGAAACAGTCTGAACAGTTGGCATAGTTGTTGAACATTTGGTGCCAAGTTGCTAATAGCCAATTTTTTGCTAAAGAAAGTATCAAGGTTGAAAAGGCTGAATTGGACTTGGACGATAAATAGCCATGCGAGTTCAGTTCAAGCAAGAGCATTTCAGTGCCCGAGTCAACCGATTTTTTTGTCTGTTCAGCTTTTTCCTGACTGGGGAAGCTCACTTGTCTACATTAAGCTATTGTTTCAGGAGGTTTTTTTATATAGGTTCAAAACTTTCAAATCTAATAGCCTTTAATCCAATCTTGTAAGTTGATTTGAAGATTTATTTAGAGTCGATCTTGTTTTGAATTTTTCAAAACCGCGCCTTCTCCTGTTGAATGGATGGTTACGATAAAATCAACTTTGCTAAAGAAATAATAACCGAACTAAGAAACCTAGACCCACTCCTATTTACATCAGTAAAGCTACTACTTTTTCCTTAAACAATTCCTTCTGGTTTCCATTTCACTATTACCTAAACCAAATAATTAACATTCCAATCATAAGAAGCTGCAAAAGAACATCTTTTTTTCTAAAAAAAATTGTAATCGATTTAACCAATTTCTAATCTGCCTCTTTTATTTATTCTCTTAGTATATGTGTATGATGACACATCTCATATATTTCATCTAATAATTTTGATTAAAGAATGGATATTGCCTCTGTGATTGTTTTCGATATGTATTTAAATCTTTTACCGATTAAATTAACTAATTTTCAAAAATAAAATTGGAATGAAATTAGTAAATATTTCTTTTACAAAAATAAGAAAATTGACTATAAAATTGGTATTCATGTTTCATCATAAGATCATTGTTATTGTAAAACTTTATTTTTGTTCAAATAATTTAAATTATATGTTTAAATCATATCAAATATCATTGTATTAAAAAAGACAAATCATTAATTCAAAATATCATCTCATTTCGTTAAAAATAGCAAGTAAAAAAGAACAATAAGAATAATAATTTCCATAAGTGTCTGTAACACAAGAATAATTTTCACAATTTACATATAATAATGTTTTCAAGTATAAAAAAAAAAAAAACATGTCTGTCTATCACCATACCTGACCAAAACTATTATTATTTTTGCAAACAAATCTGAATGTATCCAATTCTGATAAGGATGTAGCTCCATTTCCACAAGGACGAAGAGTATTTGAATATGAAAATAAATCAACTTCAAATCCACATTTATGTTCACATACTTGTTCACTTGTCTCAAAACCATCCTTTCCTAATAAATTATATCTATAAATTTTCTCATCAGTTGCAAAAACTAACATATCTCCATTCAATAATGTAAATCCTGCTATTCTAGAATTTTTATATTCTTCTAACCCCATTATTGCTTTGATTCGAATCTTCATAACTCTTTTCCATAAACCTAAATTGTAATCTATTAAAACCCATGTAGTAAATCTAAACTTCCTTAATCTTATCAAACAAATAGATTTAAATGAACTTGTAATATTTCCCCACTTAAATATACCAAATTTACAACTTATATCATGTGAACCTCTTCTTGCATCTCTAGGCATTTTTAATATCCTTGATGTAAAATTCTTGAGATCATATGTAACCACATAAGGCCTATAAAATTGATTTTTTTTCTTTATGTCATTACCACAATCGGTCACAAAATATACCACACCATCATGATACACATTGAACATAATTTCTCTAGCACCTTTGTAAAGATTTCCTATCGTCTTCCATTTTTTTTCTTTTGGCAAGTACAGTTTGCATTCGAGTGATCGTGCCCAATCTCTCTTAATTGACATTAAAATATAATCATCCAAATCTAAAATTGAAGAATGTTTACACTCAAATACAAAGTCTAAAGTATTCATGTCAGGTTCTAGGGTTGGAATAGGCAACCAAGTTTGTGTTGCTGGATTGCAAAGTAACAAAGTTGATTCATCTCTCATAAGTAACAAACCATTGCTTGATTCTAAGATCAATGTTTGGTTATTATTATGAAGAAATTGAAGAGAATTGAGTGGTAATCCAGATGATAATTTTTGGTTGGGTAATGGATGAAATTCTACATTGTTTTTGTTGAAATATTTTGGACGAATGAAGAAGCTTGTATCTTGTGAATTATGAGATTGTTCTAAGGCAAAGAAAATTTGTAATGATGAAAATTCATGTAGAAAAAAATTGGAGATTGACTTGAAACGAAAAATTGACTTAGCTGGTAACCATGACATAATAACTAACAACAAATCTTCATTCAATTCTTTGCTTCTAATGTGCTTTTCTTGAATATTAGTAATTTCCATAGCCATCTAAATCCTGTGTATTCAAAAGAAACTGAAAGGGAGATACAGAATAGAAGGAGAAATAGTTTATATTTAATATTCAATGACTGAAATTCCCCTAATATATATATAATAAAACTCAAATGAGAAAGTTGTAACTACTAATTAAGATCAAACTTGATTTATGTTAGGATTTTATTAGGAAATTAATTAAATATGTCTCTTAAACTTAATAGGATTCGGATTCCCAATTCCGATCAAATAGATTTTCCTTTTGTTTTTGTTTTTTAATTATTGAATTCTCTCTCCGACTTTTCCTGTGATTTTCCTTTTGTTTCTTTCTCCGATCAAATAGATTTTCCTGTGATTATCTTCCTGTTTTCTTCTATGTATATATTATTGGAATAGTTTTTTACATCCCACGGTTAAAGAGTTATTACAGCTATCACAATCTTATTGGCAAAGTACAATAAGCCTATAATTATCATAAACATGAATGAAATATAATTACTATAACATATAAATTTCTAAAGTTTATCATATTAAATTGATAAAAATTTAAACATTATTATTTAATTATCTTAAATGATAGTTAATGATAAATATATACAAATGATAGATGTCTATAAAAAAATAAATATCTACAATAAATAAATGTTTATAAAATTACAACAATTCAATCATAATCAAATAAGAATAATTATTAGATTAAATTTATCTTCTATATATATTTATTTATGCATAATATAAAATAGATCATCATATATCTTGAAATAATAACAGAAAATCATAACTAAATATTTTATTTTAAAATAATTATTAGCAATTTGTTTTTCTTTCATAATCCTATCTAATTTTGTTTTGATAAAGATACATCTGAAAGTATATATTAAACCAATTCATCTCGTGACTCATGAATACTAAAACATCTCTCTTTAATATTGAAAAAAGATTTTCTTTTTCCTTTTTTAACTTCACTGTATACTAGAAAATCAGACATAGGACGAAACATCAAATCTTTTTTTTTTCAAATATATATATATATATATATATTATTTTCAGGTAGCAAGATATTTTTCTTATCTTTTTTATTTATTTTGTTTATAAATGATATGATGTGAAATTTTTTAATTAATGTATACAAAGGTTCTCCAAATAAGTAAAATTGAGTTAGTGAGTTTGGCTCATATACAAATTATTATTATTATTATTTTTTAATAAAAAAATATATTAATTTTATATTTTATTTAACTAAAATACTATTCATTACTTATTGTATAATTAGGAAATAGTTAAGAAATTAAGAATTTAGAAGTGAATTAAGTGTTTGACAGGTGCTGTATTTTGTAATATATGAACGCAATATCGGTGGTGTTTTAAAGATCTTTTATTGGTAGTTGGTTTAGTTACATAGGAGTCGCCAAACCGAACTGCGGGTGTTTTAAAAATTGGATTTTTATGAATAAAAATTGAAGATTTATTATATTAACAGAAGTAAATTGTATAAATAGACAATACAACTTATGCATATGAGAACCTTCTAAGAATTCACGAAAAAAATTATATATCAATAATAAACACAACAATGCAAATTGCGTAGGTTGTGTAAAAAAACCGACACAATAAGTTAAAAAAAACCATTTGCATCAGTTTATACAATAATCTACACAAAATAAAATTAAAATCCTAACATGACACTTTCTTCTCACTTTTCTCCTCTCTCACCAACCCAAAATGTGCAACCATATACGTTACTTGGACACCAACCTAAAATGTGCGATACTTGGACTTGTGACGAGTGTTAGATACGGATAAATATCTAAAGATCGGATAAGTGAATTCTAAATTTTTATGATATAGGTGTTAAAAATACTTAAAGATTTATTAGGTTGAGTTAAACCTGAGTTTTTAACATAGTATCAAAGTTGGGTCTGGCTTAATCGGTAACTTGGGTTTTGTCCTTAACAGTTCTCACCGTGGCTTTGTGAGATCACCTCTATCAACTATTAAGTTTCCTTCAGTCACACATCAACCAGGAGTTCGGCAGCAGTGTTGCTTATAATTTTGGGCAACTTTAACTCAATGAGATCTTATTGGGTTAAATTAGACTTGAGTTTCTAACATATGTATATCTATTAATGTATATCTTATCTGCCAATGTATATCATGTTATGGGTTTTAGGCATATCTAGTTTACTTGTAACTCTTATATAAAGGCACCATGTATATTCCTTAAGATACAAAATACAATACAATCTTTAAGTATTTCTAACATGGTATTATAGCAGTTAGAGGTCGAAACAAAACCTAGACTATTCCCATGCATGGTGGAACCATTAACTATATGAATATTAAGAGGATGTGGTGCAGGGTCAAGTTTGGAGAATAAAGATGAGTGAGGTGTCATGTGATTACAACAGGCAAAATCAAAAGGCCAAGTTTGAGACTTATTGGCCAGAATTGAGAGAGTAGTGGAAAGAGATGCATTACTAGCCATATGAACAGCCTGAGTTATGATCTTTTGTAGTTTAGTGGGGGAGAAATTGATAGTGGATCCAGAAGACTGGGACTCAATTGAAATGGAAGGCATCAATGGAGTAGGCTCAGTATTAGCAACATCAACAGTAGATTTGTTACAATGGTAACAAGTCTCAATGGTATGGCTATGATGCTTGCAATAATTGGAGAACCTCTTATTGGTTTGCTTGCAATGATTGCTAAGGCTAGAGGAATCAACTGATTGCTGAGGTTGCTCAATGGCAGAAGAGAAGCAGAAGAAGTAATAATCAAAACATCACTTATTTTGGGCTTGTAGGGTTACAAGTTGAGCTTCTTCTCTGACCAACTCGTTTACGATAGTATCAAGAGAGAGAGAAGGATTGTGATTGAGAAGATGACCTCGGATGGGCTCAAAGTCCTTGTGAAGTGACATCAGGAACTCATAGAGACGAAACTCATCTCTAACTGTAGCATATTGATGAGCATCCTTTGAGCATACCCAAATTGGTTCACAAAGGTCAATTTGGTCCCAAAGAAAGCGAAGCTAATCATAGTAGTCATTGATGGATTGTCATGGTTCTTGTCGAAGTTGATGCAATTCAACTACTAATTGATATTTCATAGAATCGTGAGTAGTGGAGTACCTTTTGGCCAACATATTTCATGCTGATTTTGCATCATTAAAGCTACCCAATAGATTGGAGATTGAGGGAATGGAAGTATTCTGAATCTATGTGAGGATCATATGGTTATGACTATTTCGTTCAATCATGTGACCAAGGTAGGCAACATATTTTTCACTTGCTCCTTTGACAGAAATGGTAATTGAACCAGTACAGTAATTCCAGGGCATGTGACCCTTAAGAAAACTGCACATAGCTTGAGCCCAGGATAAGTAATTCTTGGTCCCTTCCAATACAGTATTGATGGAGAGAGGAAGAAAAACATCATTTTTATCCATTTAGAAACACAATATGCAAAAACAAACTGCAAAAACAAAGTCTATGCTAAAAACTAGGTAGGGAGCACCTGAGTAGTCAAACAGTAATGGTCAACGGTGTCAATGGTCACGGTCAACGATGGTAATGACGGTCAATGGTCACGATCAACGATGGTAATGACGGTCAATGGTCACAGTCAATGATGGTAATGACGGTCAATGGTGGCGGTGATATCAGTAAGTGGCGATGATGTCAGTAAGGGGCAATGATGTCAGTAAGTGGCGATGATGACATTAGCCCTAGGGGATGTGTCATTGATGACGTCACAAGACCTGAGTGCAGTGTGTGAGGTGCGTGAATCTGATGCTCAGTTTCTATTGGCAGCACATGCAAGTTCCAATGCTTGCGAGGCTTCCACGATTGTGTAGATCTGATCGAGCCGATCACAGTAGTACCTTCAAAAAAATTATCAAAGTAAGATGCACGGCGAAGACGGTGATTTTAGTGATCTTTGTGGTGTAGGACTCCTCAACGATGACGACTATTGGCCAGGAACCTAAGGACAACAGCTAAGAGAGGTCATAGATTCAACGGTGAGTGGTTGTTGATGCGTATTTTCGTAAGTGTACGAATCGTTCAAGTAATAAAGTGTATAAAAGTACGGATATCGAACCCACAAGGAATGGCATTACTAAGTACAAAAATTGACTAATCCTAATTTTATTTGAAAACCGAATTGTTGAAATTATTTAAGAAGAAAATTAACTTAAAACTAAATGCAAATAACACAATTGAATGTTGTTCACAATTGATTAAAAACGCTAAGGCATTTGATTTCGCAAAATCAATTCAATTCGATTTCAAGTCATGTTATATGAGAATCAAAGTTAAAAGTGATGGTTGAAAAACCCAAATTTACCTAATACTCTCTCTCGAGTTATATTAGAATTACTTATCTATGAAAACCATCTATATTTCTATGAAATTTAATCACAAACAAGCACATTACGATTTATGGAATTTCTAGAATAACCACATACATCATGAATTAGTTCTCACACTCGCATTCAACATACGGTATTTATCACAAGAAGCGTTCATTACACATCTCCTCTCGGTCTCAATATAACGCAACAAATCATCTAAATCTTGGCCAGAAATTTAAAAGCATTAAGCATGGAAATAAATACTCAACTTGAAAACAATGTATTCATATAACGATAACACAAGAAATTAAATTTTCTTGATTCAACTACATCATAGCCTTAGCAAAAATAAATTACTTCATAACATAAATAAGAACAAAAATTATTTCAATTGAATCCATGAATAACAAATCTAAATAAAATGCAAAAAATAAAAGCTAAGGAGAAGAGATGAAAAACTCTTGAAGATGAAGACTTGGTAGCAACAATGGTGATGATCCTTCAAGCTTCTCCAAACTTTCTCTCCAAAATTTGCCTTTTCTCCTCCAAAAATGACTCAGATCTGCTCTCTCTGCCGTGGCCTCTTTCTCCATCATATTGTATATATAGATCTAGGGTTTTGGGGGCAATTTTGGAACAAAACAACATAAAAATTGTGTTTTCGGACGAAACTCGCAGGCCGCGACCTTTGTCTCGCCGCGGTGAGATTTCTGGAAAAGTTACGATTTTGGTTCCGTTGATTCTCGCCGGCGGCTATATGCACTTGGCCGGCAGCTAGATTACTTTGGTTGGCGGCGAGATTAATTTGGCCGGTAGTGAGATGAATTTTCCAAAATTCATGCTTTCGTGAAGAATTTCGCCGTGCTATTTTCACCGGCGGCGATAATATTCTCGCCGGCGGCGGGATTTCTAAATTTTAAAACTTTGTTTTCTTTTTATTTTCACTCAATCCCGATCATTGTACTTTGTCCCAAACTTCTCCAAAATCATGATTTTACTTTAAATTGCACTTTAAACATGAAATACCCGTGAAATGATATTTGTGGATTAAATAGACAAATAAACACAATTTTCACACAAATATCAACATTTAAATAATAAAAATGCAATAATTTGACTCTTATCAGTTTTTGTGATGGTAGAAGGGATAAGAGTAGAGTAACACCATAAGAGACAAGATTGCTAAAAGAAAGGTCAGAGTAGTGGCTCTGATACCATGTTAGAAACCTAAGCCTAACTTAACCCAATAAGATCACATTGAGTTAAGAGTTGCCCAAGCTTATAAGCAGCATTTTTTCCTTGCTCCTAGTTGATATGGGACAAGGATACTTAATAGCCTCCCTCCACACGGCGGAAAAAGGTAGACATTAGTGCCACGGTGAGACTGTGGTAGAGCCTAGGGTCCAAGCACATAGAGACTAGGAGTAGAGCTCTAATACCATGTTAAAAATACTTAAAGATTTTATTGTATTTTGTATCTTAAGGAATATATATTGTGCCTTTATATAGGAGTTACAAGTAAACTAGATATGCCTAAACCCATAACATGATATGCATTAGCAGATAAAATATACATTAACAGATATAAATTAATATGTTAACATATATATATATATATATGTATATATATATATACATATATATATATATATATTAACAATAGGAATATGTGTATAATATTTGACACATATATTTAAACATGGAAATATATTATATTATATTTAATACATAAAATATCTATATTAATAAATGTATGTGTTTATAAATGTTAGGATAATATCTTTTTACGAGAAGATTTTAGTGATTATTAAATTATATAATTAGATATTAGATATTAGATTTTATGTTTTAGTTATAATGTTTTGATTAATGAAACTTTAATTCTTATGTTAATATTATAGGAAAGTTGTTTTAAAAATAATGAGTTTTTAAAGATGGCCAAAGTTGTTCCAAATGATGGTGAATGTTTTTTAGCTCGCACTATGCTTGTTAAGTTAATCTTGCTTGTGTTGAATGCTAATGTGTTTTCTTGATTTCGTATTGATGGACCTCAATGCTAGAGAGATGCTCAAAATGTGTTTTAAGTTTCAACTTCTTTGTGCACGGCCAACCTTCTTTTATCTTCTTCTACAACAACATTGTCATCTTCTTCTTCTTTTTCAAATCATCTTCTAGTACTTTTTTTTAGTCTTATTTTTCTCCTTATCATTCCACAAATCATAACTATAAATTTGACTGTCGTGTCTAGAAATTTTTTGCCACACATATCTCGTACCAATGTCAATGTCGTATTGCGTCAATATCAATGTAAACCACCAAGTTCAAGTAACATAGGTAGCTGCTAGCCCAAGTCGTCCCACCACATCCAACTAAGCACAACCATCCTATGATCTCTGACAGCTATTCCTACTTCCAGTAGCCCCTAGTTGCCGAAAACCACCCTTGCCTGACATGTTTAGGAGTGTCTTACTTCTTCTCCCTTTCTTTTCTATTTTCTTTTCTCACTTTTTAAATACTAACATTAGTCTCAAATATTATTCTAAATCACTTGGTTATGTAAAACAATTATTATTGTTATGATATTTTAAGTTATTTATGTTAATATTTTTATAAAAAAGTCAATATATATATGTGCACTATTTGCATTTTTATGAGTAAATTCTATAGAAAAATCAAATGGAAGGGAACAATTTTAAATTATTTTTCTAAGAAGGATATAAGAGACCATCTAGTTTGTAAAGGTATTTTAACATGTTATAATGATTGATTTTTTTCATAGAAAATAGATGAAATCCCCAAGGATGCCAACACCATCTAAAGTTGATGCATATGAAGATATAGATGAAATAATCTATACTATGAAAGATGAGTTTGTTGACAATTTTGAAATATTTAAGATAATGTTGAAAGATGTAAAGAAGTTGCTTTATCCAATTGGACAAAAATTATTAAGTTGTTTGCATTGATAAAGATGTATAATGTCAAGGCAAAACACATGATAACTAATACTTGATTTACTAAAATGTTGAACATAGTTATTGACTTTACTACTTGATGGAAATGAATTATCTTCATCTATGTATGAAGTTAAGAAGATTTTATATCATTTTGGCATAAAATATAAGAAGATTCTACTTGTTTAAACGATTGCATTCTTTATAGAAAATAATATGTTGCTATATCAAGTTTTCTAGTTTATGATGACTCAAAGTAAAAAAGACTTCTGATGAGAATGTGAAGAAAGGTGTGCCAATAAAGGTTTTATGATACTTCTTACCAATTTCTCTTTTTCGAAGAAATTATAAGAGTAAGGAGACATCAAAAATATTGACATGACATGCAAAGAATAAGTCAAAGGATGATTTTTTTTTGTCACCTTTATGATTCCACATCTTAGAAAGTAGTTTATGACATGAGACCTGAATTTGTAAATGAACATAGGAATCTTTGACTTGGAAAAGTTGCTGATGGAATTAACCCATATAATTCCCTAAGCATTAAGTACAATTGTTGGCCAGTTGTTCTGATCATTTATAATTTTCCTCTTTAGATTTGCATAGAAAACATTTATGATGCTACCTTGCTAATATTTAGTCTAAAAAAACCTAGTTTGGACATTGATGTACTTTTAGAGCCTTTAATAAATGACCTAAAAACCTTATGCATCAGAGGTGTCAAAATGTATGATATATAAAGAGACGAGTGTTTCACATTAAGAGCAATGTTATTATGGACAATTAATGACTTTTTCTGGCATATGATAATTTATTAGGACATGAAACTCATGAATATAAATCTTATGCAAGTTGTAGTGATGATACTTACATAAATTATCTCCAACACGACATGAAGATGTATTCTATAGGACACAGAAGATTCTTACCTACAAGATACAAATTTTGATCTCAAAAGAATTCTTTTAATGGATGTGAACTCCATTACTTGGCTCCTAAAATCAAATAGGGATAAGAGATATTATATGAAATTCAAAGAATGCCATTTAAGTTATATGTGAAGAAAAATGCTGCTAAAAAATAATTAGTTGTACTAGTACCCAAGTTAAAAAGGTTGCTAAAAGTAAATACGTAAACCTTTCATGCAATACCAAAAAGGGCAAGAGAAAAAAGCATGAAAATTTTAAAGGATAAAATTGTGAAAGTGAAAAGTGGGAAGGAGAAAATGAGCAATGATGGAAACAACAAATGTTAGAAGAAAAAAATCAATTTTTTGGAAGTTACCTTATTGAAAGCTTACATATGCGTCATTGTTTAGATGTGATGCATATTAAAAAACTATGTGATAGTATAATTGATACTTTTCTTGACATTCTTAGAAAAACCAATGATAGCCTTAAGACCAGCTAAACTTTGTGTCTATGGGCATGCGTAAAGAGTTGGAACTGATTGAGGAAAAAGAAATGAAGTGTATATACCTACCTATAACTTGTTATACATTATCGACTCAGGAGAAAGATGTGTGATGTCATTGGTTGGAATGTGTGAAAATTCCTGATGGTTACTTTTCAAATATGAGTTAGGGAGGGAATTAATTTGAAAATCTTTTTTAAAGATATTACATATAGGAGAAGAATACTTAAGTTTTCTATCTGATTATTATTCACTCTTATTAATATATTTTTCTTTTTATATTATTATATATATTGAACTAATGAATAATGAGTCTTTTGGGACAAATTGTTTGGGTATTTATGTTTTTGACTTTTAGTGTAAACATAAGCTTTCAAGATTTAAGCAAAGATGGTTTCATCGAATCATATAGTACTTAGTCATGAAAAAATGTAAGTAGGATTGCCAATAATATCAACACTAAGGTATTCAAAACAAAATTCTATGTCATCTTTTGCAATATAGTGCTTAGCTATCAAATCATAAGATTTAAGTGAAGATGGTTTCAAGTATATATTTGTTCTTATGGACGTTAGATTTCATATAAGATACATAGGAATATTTTGCATATAGGTCACTTGATCGATCAGGGTGAGTAGATCGATCTACCTTAATTAAAAAGTGGCTAAATTAATTTGAGTAGATCGATCTACTTATTTTAGAGTTTAATTTTCACTACCATAAGATCGATTGAGGGTTGACTAGGCCAATTGAACTTTTTGGCTCGATTGATCGAACCATACTTAGATTGATCAAGATTCTAGGGTTTTAACATAAAATATTTATTTAAATTCGAGTCAATTTATGAAATTGTCACTTAGTCTGTTCTTTAATATGCTTCATCATTTCATGCCAAAGAGGGTTAGTCTTTTGTTTTGAATAACTAAAAAAGTAATTTTAGTGCATAACTAAGCACTATATTGCAAAAGACGATATATAATTTTGTTATACCTACCTAAGTAGTGTTGATATTATTGGCAATGCTACTTACATTTTTTTCATGGATTGCGATATGTTAGATGTTAGTGTTCTAATATCTAGTGGTCATTAAGTGATAATCATTGAGTTTGATTGAGAGCAATGTTATTGAAAAATCTCAACAATTAACATAGATGTTGAATCATATATGCAATAAGCATCTCAAACTTGTCATGCACATTATTTTTTTGATGTTCCTTTATTCCTTAAATGATAATAATATTTATAATATATCATTATTAAAATGCATATGAACATCTTAGAAGGAGACTCGTGTTATAAGCAAAAAAGATGAGATAAATGATTGCAAGACGAGCATAAGAGAAAATTTATTGATAGGTTGTGTGAATATGTAAGTGTTTAAGAAAATAAAATTAATTTCAATTAGGTTTGTGAATGTGAATTTGTTTGATCATTGTATTTTGCCATAGATAGATTGTGGATCAAATTAAATATCCAAATTCAAATATTTGGAATGACTCGTATAATGTCCAAAATATGTAGTGAAGAAGCACCTTGATATTGTCATCAATGAGTGCAAATTTACTACTAATGAAATGGATGAATTTTGAGTAAATGAAAATAGTGTAGTGAAATTGATAGCAAAAAGTTGGCAAGTTACAAGCGTAAAATATGGTAATTATGTGCTATCTGATAGAACATATTATGAGATAATTTAAGAAATTTAGGAGATTGGTTATGAGGTGTCAAAGGCAATGGTGTTCTAATATGATTTGGTAGAAGAATACACCACTAATGTTGGATATAAAGTAGATGAATTGAGCTTAATATTTTTTGACCTTCTAAGAATAGGCCACAAAGATTATCATTTTATCTTGGCACGTCATGCAAAATAAGTTTTTGTGTACAAGATAATCAGTTTCATTAACACCCCATCAAAAAGAGTTTTACCATGGAAACATTGCAATGAAAGATAATATACTTGACTTGTTGTCCAATGTTGAACGCTTCACTACTCATATTTCAAATTTAAACCTAAATTCTAATAATGAGGATGATGATTCATTAATATGTCTATGTAAAGAGATAGATGGTACTTACATATATAAAGAAATATATAGAGTCACTTAGTAGCTGCAGGTAGAAGGTATATACAATTCATATAAAATATCTTCATTTTTATTGTCTAACATATTAACTTATTTAATATTTTTTAATTTCTTTAGTTAGCATCATAGATGAGTTTGATGACAAAATAAATGATGTGATCAATAAATCTAACGGTTTAGAGATGGAGGATTTCGAAGATTTTTGAGAAAAAGTAAAAAAGGGGAAGCATGATACAATATACACAATCAATTTCACAATGAGATTGATGGTAACAGAGACACTATACATGTAATAAGGGAACTATGTAAAACAACAATTAGTAAATTGATGAGAACTATACTACCAATCAATAATTTGGATAGGAGAAAAGTTCCTAAAATCTAATAAACCAAAAATTTGAAAAAATATTAAGGTAAAACTTTAAAAGTACAACATATATAGTAACATTTATTTAAGAAAAATGTTGATACTTAAAATTTTATTATAAATTTTTAAATTTAGGTATAGGCTTTCTAAGGATGGAGAAACACATTGTTATAGGATAGCATGTTCGATATGAAAAGGATTATAAAAAAAAGAAACTTAATGTTCTTTTTGTGAGGCCTTATCTAAACCCATTGAATTTAGAAAAATTATACAAAAAGCAACCAAAAATGCCTTATATTAAAGATGTTCGTTGGAAATACTTTGTTGATTATAGAAGAAGCTATAAGTTTGAGGTATTTTTTAATAGATTTACTATTTTTATATGTCTTGTAATATATTCAATTAATTGAATTCATTTGTACTTGTCAATAAATTTATTGTAAGGAAGAAGCGAATAATCCAAAAAATGCAATAAGATTGGGAGACACATCCTCATATCAAAGTTAATATGGTAAGGTCATTCAAATTCTATAATAGTACTATATGTTATTTTAATATTTCAAATTGATGTATGTGTATTGAGTGTATATTTTACTCGATATGTTAACGAATAAATATGAGAAATAGTTAGGTCATAAAGTCACCCAAGTAGACTTATTTGGGGCGACAAGGTGCATAAGAATATATATAAGAAGGCATTAATAGATGACAAACAAGTATTACTTATTTTGGTGTCAAGTTAAATATTTTAATCATGGGTGGAGTTATTACACGGGGTTGTAGTCCCGATTAAATATTTCAAAAAAAAATTAGCTTAATGTATCAATATTTTTATTTTATGTGTGTTATTATATATGTCAATAATAAAACTTTAATATATTTATAATTTAAGTCAATTTTTTTATTATTTTATTCATTTTTTAAGTATTCATTTTCGTATTTATATAAATTATTAGTTAAATATGGAATGACAAATAAAAATAAAACAAAAAAATTAACACAAAATAAATTACATACATATATATTAAAAAAGAATCTTCCACTTAACATAATATATATTATCACATAATAGAACCGTTTATCATAAACATTCATGTTTATAATAAGTTAAAAGTATAATATAAGTGATACTAAATTAATATGTTTATCAATAAAGGCATACAATATGTGACATATAACATTATATCATCTTTTAATTTTAATTTTAAATAGATATATTTCATTCATAAATATATATCATGTCATAATATTATTTGACATCTTATTTTAATAATCTTTTTAATTTACTTGAGGTTTTCTGTTAATATTTTTTTAGACTTAATACTTTAATTATATTAATACTTTAAACTTTAATATGTTTCTTTTATTTGTATTTTTAATTAATTAATTTAATATATTTATGTATGAATTTTATTGTATTTTTATTTTTTATTTTAAATAATTGCAGTATTATAGTAAAATACATTTAAGTTAGCGTTTAAATTCGATTCTAAGTAAAAATCAACTTATAATTAATTTTAGAAATCAACTTATAATTAATTTTAAGTTTGTAAGTTTATAAATCAATCTAAAATTTAAAATCGATTATAGTAAAAAAATAATTATAAATAAAATTAAAATTAAAAAATATTAAAAAAATTGATTTATAGTATTGGTTCTAAGAAAAAATAAATCATTAACTCCATAGGAAATTTTTTTCTGACTTAGTCATTAATTATAATCAATTAAATTTTTTTTTTGTAAATAAATCTAAATGTGATATAGCTTCATCTTGACGAAGAGTATTTGAATATGAATGAATAGATATCAACTTCAAATCCACCTTTATTTGAATAACGATATATATATATATATATATATATATATATATATATATATATATATATATATATATATATATATATATATATATTTTCTGATAGTAGATTTTCCTATAATTATCATACCTTTTCTTTTTTAATTATAGAATTCTCTTTCCAACTCTCTGTTCCTTTTGTTTCTATATTCTCATTTGTCCTTTTTGTCTTAGGAACTTATTTTGGTTGTATACACGTATTAAACATATGCATGTCATGATTTGTGATAATTTATATCATAGTTTGATTGATTAAATTTAACATGAATTAAATTAAAATTAGGTTAAATTAGAATCAGTTTAAATAATCCAAAAAAATTAAACTAGATTCAAAATAGTCCGTTAGTTTGAAATAAAAAAAGTTAAAACATATTATAACTTATACCCTAGTTTTAAAAACTTAAATTTGGAGAAACACATTTCTTCTCGGTCATATTGCAATTCTTACATGTAATATATTTTCTTTTAAAATAAAACAGAAAGTTGTTATCTTAAAATTCATATTCGTTCTAAATAAACCATAATTTGTTCATTTTATCATGTTCATATTAACAAACTCAACCAAAAATAAAATAAATAATGTAAAAGCAATAGACATATTATGATTTAAAAAGAGTATATTAATAATTACAATATTATATTCATAACGTGTAAGTGTGTCTTGGTAAATATGTATTACCCAAAAAAGGGTTAGTTGTTGTACACTTAGAATAAAAGTGTCCTATTATACATAACAAAAATATCTTTTAATTAATTAATTTTTTTATTGTTTCAACTTTAATTATTTACTTACATATATGGTTCATTTTCAATCAAAGAAGTAACATGGACGTGAATGTAGATGACAAAGTTAATGTAATGAAAATATAACAAAAGGAGATGAAACAACTATTAACATTCTTTCAAAGTCAAAAAAGTAAAAGATGATGTCAAAAAGATCATGGATAGAGGCACTGGGACTTTATCTTTGGTTTCTCATAATATTCCATGAGAGAAGTACAAATATTATGATCAAATCTATCAAAATAGACCTAAGAATGAAAAAGGTACTTTAACACGTCATTACCATAAGTTTGCTATGAGGGACACATGCAATGTGAGTTAGATGTTTATTAACTAGTTATTATAACATAACATGTATGAGTAAGGAGTTGTATTATCTCTATAGACTATGTTTTGTGCGTAAGTTGTTCATTTAATGTTAATTTATCATTTATTTTAAAGGCTAGTTATGATATTATTTTCCTCATTTTTGGTGTTACATCTAATAATGTTTGAGCTAATGAGCTTTAATCATTAAACATATTTTTTAATTTATAAAAAAAGAAGTTCAATTAATTAAAAAAATATGCAATTAATAATTCAGGTTAGTTTAGATAATTTAAAAATAGTTAAGAAATTAAGAATTTTGAAATCGTTATGGGTTTTGTAATATATGTCCGCAATATCCATGGTGCTCTAAAGATCTTCTATTGGTAGTTGGTTTGGTTACATATGAATGTCTAAATGAAACCAAGGGTATTTTGAAAATAATTTTTATATTAAAAATTGAGCATTTATTATATTAGCAAGACTAATTGGTATAGATGGACAATAAAAATTCTATATATGGGATCCTTATGAAAATAATAATTTAACTGATTAAAGATAAGTAATATAATATCATTACTACAAAATTGGTTATTTGTATTGGCCTTAAGGTGACGTTTGGTTTACGGAATGGAATAAGAATCGGAATCAAAATGGGAATGAGAATGTAATGAAAATGAAACAATTTTGTTTGGTTTGACCATTGGAATCAAAGAAGAAATTTGTATTACATTGTTTGGTTTGCAATTAAAATAGAATGAAAAACACTGTATATTATTTTAATACCCATAGATTAAGTAAAATTTAAATAATATCACTTATTTATTATTTTTTGCCAAACAAAATACATTATTGAAAAATGATTATTTTTCTAAATAGGGTTTAGGGTTTTGAGATTTGGGAATTGGAATTTAAGGATTTGGGGCTTAGGGTTTAGAGTTATATTTGTAGGTTAAAGTTATTTTTTTTTCTAAATAGGGTTTAGGGTTTTAGGATTTGGGATTTAGGGTTTAGGGTTATATTTGTGGGTTAAGGTTTAGGGTTAAAATTATTATTTTTCTAAATAGTGTTTAGGGTTTTGGGATTTGGGGTTTAGGGTTATACTTGTAGGTTAAAGTTATGGGTTATATTTGTGGGTTAAGGTTTAGAGTTAAAAAAAATATTTTTATAAATAGGGTTTTGGGTTTTGGGATTTAAGATTTAGGATTTAGGGTTTAGGATTATATTTGTGGGTTAAGGTTTAGGGTTGAGATTATTATTTTTCTAAATAAGGTTTATGGTTTGGGGATTTAGGATTTAGGTTTAGGGTTTAGGATTATATTTATGGGTTAAGATTTAGGGTTAAAATTATTAATTTTCTAAATAGGGTTTTGGGATTTGGGATTTAGGATTTAGGGATATATTTGGGTTTGGGGTAAAATTGGAAAAATATTGAGATGAAAATGGAATTATGATTCCTTTAAGGGGAGAAGGAATTATGATTCCTTTTTTTTTAGGAATTGATTCCATTCCATTCGAACTTTTCACCCCAACCAAATATAAAATTGGAAGAAATCAATTCTGATTATATTCCATTCTAGTCAACCAAACATGGGGTAAAAGATACAATACAAAATTTCAAAGAAATTTTTTATATCAATTATAAACACAATTGATGTCAATTTCCATCAATTGCGTTAAAATACCGACTCATATGGTTTTGAAGTTGGACAAGGGTTGGTTTGAAAACTTAAAAGGGCTCTTTATGCATGGCCTAAAACAAGCACCTTGTGCTTAGTTTCAAAAGTTGAGCAATTTTCTAATGAATTATGGGTTTGTACAGCTAAAGACATATGCTTCTCTTTTTTATATTTAGAAGGAAGTGCTTCTCTTTTTTATATTTAGAAGGAAGTGATTCTATTTTTGTTATTTAGAAGTCTTTCACATTGATGATATTATCATCATAAGCAATCACAAAATTGTTAATGATTTGCATATTGCTTCTTTGGATAAAACATTTTCTTTAAAGGATTTAGGTAAGCTCAATTTATTTCTTGGTGTTTAGGAGACATATTCTCCTGTTTCTTTGCATTTAACTCTATAAAAGTATATTAAGGACTAAGTGAAGAGGGGTGGTTTACAAGACAATAAAGCCTTTGACACTCCAATGGTTTATGGAAAAATCTTGAGCAAATAGGATGGTGTGCCTCTTACCAATCCTTCTCAATTTTGAACATTTGTAGAAGCTTCATAATATCTTACACTAACATGACCAAAAATCTATTTTATTGTCAACAAGCTTTGCTAATCATATCAGCACCTATTGATGTGCATCGGTTAGAAGTTAAGCACCTTGTGAGGTATCTTAATGGTACAACTCAATATGGTAATCATATAACCATGTGTTCTTCACTAGATTGGTTCCCTTCAATGATACTGATTGAGCCAATTCTCCTAATGGTAAAAAAATAATTTATTTTTCTATTGTTCTTGGTGACAACTTGATCTCTTGTAAATTTTCTAAGTATTAGGTGGTTTCAAAGTCTTGAACAAAATTATAATATTGTGCTTTGTTCTCACAGCTACTAAATTGCTTTGGCTGCAGTTTTTTTATATGAGCTACATGTTTCTTCTAGTGCTAAGCCACTTGTGTTATGTGATAGTTTGAGTACTTAACAGCTTACTCGAAATTCCGTGCTTCATGTTAATACCAAGCATATTAAATTAGATCATCATTTCATTCATGATCATGTTATGCATGACTCACTTGATATTCAACATATTTCTTCTAGAAATCAACTTTGTTGATTACTGTGATGGTTCAAAATTTAAAAGCGAAATTGATGGTGTTGCCTCACCCACCAATTTGAAGGGAGGTGAGGGGAATATTGGAGATATATGTGCTTTTGTATAAGTGATTAAGAATTAATAGTTTGTTATATAGCCTTTCCATGTCAACAGTTAGGTTATTAGGAAGTTTTGGTCCAAACACTAGGTTGTTAGTTTGTATAGAAGCTCTATAAACATAGATTGTAATTCGTTCAGTTGTTGATGAAAAGTATTCAATTGTAAATTTTATATTCTCTTTTGTTTTTTATGACTCTTATATATATAAAAAGGATGCTTGATTATCAATGTAGGTGATTAAGTATCAAAAGTTAGACTAGGAGCATTGTATGGAGAATGAAAAATGGAAAAAGACTACTAGAACTTGTTTATCAATCGAGGCATGTGTCGATCGATCGATTTGGTCAATCGATCCAAGATGCATTGATTGAGGAATTTTTGCAAAAATTGTTGTTCCTAGCTTTAAAAGGTCGATCGATCAAGACAAGGCTCGATCAATCGATCGAGTAAAGAAAAAACATAGTAAATGATGAGATGTGACATTATTAATTTTGAGACAAGAAGCTAAGTTTTGATGGGAATTATTGTCATAGCTCACTCTTGGCATATGTATGCACATTTTGTGCCCTAGAAGCCATGTTACACTCTTGTGAGAGCTAGAAGAGATTGAGAAGCCATTAGAGAAAAAAAAGAGCTACAAAATAGAGAAATTTAGGTTTTCCACCATTGTTGGGTGTTAAACTTTTGTAAGGTCTCTATGAGTGCTATTTTTATTAAGTGATTCTATTTCTCTTCAAAGATATCTTCTTGTATTTGTATTCTCTATAAAAAAAGCTAGTGGAACTTATCTCCATTTGGAAAGGGTGAAGAAGTGGAATAGACTCACTACATTGGTTAGGTTGAACCACTATAATCTTGGTGTGTTCTTTCTTTATCCTTCATTGCCTTAGTTTTATTCTGCTTGGTATTCTATTCTAGGGTTGTTTGTTGTCTCTTTTAGAGAACATAAAATCGTGCAAGTATACACGGTCACAAGTAATAAAATGATAAGTAAAATATTGTTCCCACAGAGATTTTTTACTAGTGTTCGTTAATTACTAAAATTATTTCAACCTGATTTTATCCAAACAGTCGATAGTTTGATGTAGTTTGACTAACTAATTTTTATAACAGTTTTTAAGAAAATTATAGGATTACAGTTTCACTAAATTAATTCACTTGAATCATATTATTTTCTCTTGATTTAGGTTCTCGTATTTTAAGTTGTTAACCAAGAACTCCTAATTTATCCATATATCTCTTCCTAGCTCCATATAGACACATCTCGCTAAAATAATTAATTATATTCCTATGAGAATTAAATTCAACCAAATTTATTAAGTTCTAAGTTCTCAAATAGTTACACGTACAATAAAGGTATATTCTTATCCCTTATATATATATGTTATTTTATCACGAGCATTAAGCACAGATAAAATAAACAACTTAAAACCGTTCCATAAATCATTCAAAAATAATTAATTCTAGTTTCATAATTTAAGCTACACTACAACCCTAGAACAAATAAATTAGTTCATAGCCAAAATTAAAGTTACAATACAACAATAATCAGACATTTCAAAGAAATAAAATTTAAAAGAAAAAGATTAGGAGAAACTCTTTCACGATTCCTCAATGAAAAATAAATTTCTTCCCTTCTCTTCTTCTTCACTGTCTTCTTTCTCTCTATTTCCTAAGAAAATAACAACATAAACAGTTAAAGAAAAGTTTCTACGTGTTGTAGAGAACACGCAGAGAAGAAGCTAAAAAAATTAAAGCGAATTGGAAAAATGAAAAACTGAAAAACTAAAACAAAAAAAACTCTCCCAACGTCTTTCCTCGTGTCTATAAATATACTACCCCTAAACAACTATTTTTTTCTATAAAAATACATGTAGTGGGGAATAATAAAATGAAAACATGCGTACAGACAATAACAATTCAACTAAAAGAGTGCGCCATTTCTTGTGTTTTGATTTCACAAAATGTATGCCACGTGTCGCCATATGAATGGCTGGAAGATTAAGGAAACACGTGGCAGCTTCGTATTCGATGGAACCCGAGGGCGTACACTGATATGATGAACCTCGTCGCATGGGATATAAGCGTGATGCTCGGTGCGAGACAACTTGATTCCATTCGTGTATGAATATGGACCGTTCAAAATTGATCCAACGGTGAGCGATGAGATGCATCTCGGGAGAATATTCTACGTAGCTGACACGTGGGTCCCACTCTGCGCGCCGTGTAACGTGCATCCAGGAAACCCGCATCCAATCGCTTTTGTCACATTTGCATTACATGCGCCTGATCTTGACCGTTGATTTCTTGATCGTACGGTGCGCGTCACACGTGGTCTTTTTTCCTGCACAGAAAAATAAATTTTTTTAATTGCATTTTAGCCTTCTAATTTAATTCAAATTAAATTTTAAACTTTGATTAATTACAATTAAGTCCTTTTTCTAATTTAAATTAACTTTTATACTTTTGTTAATTGAAATTAAATACTCTTTTCATTTAAATTATATTTTTAAACATTTATTATCTGCAATTAAGTCCTTTTTCAATTCAAATTCTTTAATTTTCTTAAAAATATATTCCTTAAAAAATTAACAGTAAATATTAATTAATTCTATTAAAATTAACTAAAAATGTAAAGAACATAGCAATTATAATTAATAAAATAGACGAAAATAACTGTATAAAATACAGTTATCATTGTTTGTTATTTTTTGAATAATCTTCATTGGGTGTTGTTTCTTGGAAATTTCTATCCTTACTTGGATTAGTAGACATTATCAATATCTTATATGTTCACATTCTCATAACAAGTAGTATCTTAGCTTCAATTCAAGCCTTGAAGACTCTAGAGTGTTCCAGAGTATACTAGCATGTGTTGGAAGGTGCTAGAATGGGTTGGAATATTCTAGAACGTGCTAGATGGTTCATGAAGGATGTAGAAGTCTCTAGAAGCTTACGGAACATCTTGGAACTTGCATGAAGGAACTAGACAATCCTAGAAGACTCTAGAGTTGGCTAGAAGATCCTAGAACCTTGTGGCATGTTGTAGATAAAACTAGAACAATCTTGTACATTCTAGACATAGAAGGATCTAGAAAGATGTGGCATAGTCTTAAGCTTGGTGCCACACTATAAATATATCTATTGGTCTTCATTTTTAATCATCTTGGGAAATTGTAAGATAACTTCTCTAAGAGCAATACAAGGCATTCTTTACAAATTCTCCTTAGTTCTTGCTTTGCTCTTGAATCCTCTAAATCTCTAAGTTTCTTTCTAGTCTCTTTGGAGTGTTTCATTTGGATTGAAAGGAAGGCTTAATGCAATGGACCGTTATAAGTGCCGCATGATCACTACTTGAAATTTAAGGTCATGACATCAAGCTCTAGATGAGACTTTGAAGTATTCAGATGATTTTATGAAATTTCAAAAAAAGGAATTATTGTTGATGGCTTACACCTTTATTTTCTTACATTTTCATGATAATCGGATTCATGAGATTCAAAGTGCAAAGAGCTTGAGTCATTATGAAAGAAATTGGACAAGATATACATGCAAAGGATCATGACTCTGATGTTCCATTTTAAAAACAATTGTTCAGGTTTCAAATAGATATGTTACAGGGCTTGGAAGTTAACTTGACAGAGTTATGAAGAATCTCTAATAACTTATGAAACATTGGAGAGGATTTTGGTGATGAGAATCTCGCTCACTTTATGTTATATAACCTACCAAACTCCTACAAAAAAAAGCAAAAATGGGTCTTAAATATGGAAGAGATGATATCTCTTTGGAATTAGTTATATCTTACTTGAGAACTAGAGAACAAGAATTGAGAATAAAGAGGCTTCATATTGGTGAGAGTAGTAGTGGTGGTGATGCCATGTATTCACAAGGAAGAGGTGGAGAAAGAAGTAAAAGTAAAGGAAAAGGAAAACACCGATCAAAATCTCATGGTCTGAAAGACAAAGTGAGATGCTACCTATGTAATAAGAAGTGGCATTTCAAGAGGGATTTTTTGGAGAAAGGAAAGACAATCAAGGGAGAGTCTAGAAGTAGAGATGCATAAGTGGTGGTTGATGAGATGAGTTATGATAGTGATGAGTCATTAATGGTTTCTTCAAGTAGTTATGATGGTGCTTGAGTTTTGGAATTGGGGTGCACCTTTCATATGACACCTTATAAGGAGTAGTATGTTGCTTACAAGGAAGTGAATAATGGTATTTTTATATGGGAAACAACTGTCTATATAATGTAACTAGAGTTTGGTCAGTGAGGCTTCGCCTTAATGATGGTTCAATATTTGTGATGAAGAATGTGTGACATATGCCAGTATTAAAGAAGAACTTTATCTTGTTAGGTACATTGAACAATATGGGTTATAGTTACAAGGGAAAACATGGTCAAGTGAGGGTGTGTAGAGATTCTTTGGTATACTTCATAGGTGTTTTAAGGAATATACTCTACCACCTCGATGCTACTGTAGAAATAAATATTAATGCAATGAGTCATAAATAGGAGAATGTCAACCTTTGGCATGTAAGGTTGGGTCACACAAATGAAAGAGGATTATAGAAACTTTCCAAGAGAGAGATTCTTGGTGATGGAAAGCTTGATAAGCTTTATTTATGTGATCATTTCATATTTGGAAAGATGAAGAAAGTGAAGCTTACATTGACAAAATTGAAGAGATATGACATATTGGGCTATTTGCATTCGGATTTATGGGGCCCGAAGAGAACATCGTCAATGGGTGGTGTAAGGTACATTCTTACTACAATTGATGATTTCTCAAGAAAATTATGGGTTTATTGTTGAAGAGTAAAGATGAAACTTTGAAGAAATTAATTGAATGGAAGAAACTTATTGAAACTCAAATCGAAAAGAAAGTCAAATGTTTAAGAACTGATAATGGTTTACATTTTTGCAATGAGGCTTTCATGAGTTATTGTAGGGAGAATGTTATAACAAGGCACTAGACTGTTCCTGGAAATCCTCAACATAATGATTTGGTAGAGAGGATGAATAGAACACTCTTGGAGAGAGTGAGATGTATGCTTTCATACTCAAATATGCCCAAAATATTTTGGGCATAAGCCGTTGCTATGGTAAGATACCTAATCAATAGGTGTCTTTTAATGCCGCTTAATTTCAAGACCTTAGAAGAGATATGGATTGGAAAACCTGTTAAACATGATCATTTGCGTGTATTTGGCTGTGTCACTTATGTACATGTGAGATAAGGGAATTTGGAGCCTAAGGTATTGAAGTGTATGTTTTGGAGGTATTCTAGTGGTGTGAAGGGTTACAAGTTATGGTATGATGATGCAAAGAAATGCATTAATAGTAGAGATGTGATCTTCAAGAAGGATGTGATGTATATGGGTGGAGCTTCTTAAGAAACTAATGAATTATCACAAGAGTCCTAATATGGACGTGTTATCTTTGAGGCAGAGCCATTGGTATGTAACAATCTTAATGGAGAACATAGGTAACCGAAGGAACCTATTATATAAGAACCTTCCAATGATGATAATTAGGGCATGCAGATGGAGGAGGAAGACACCACTAAACCTGAGCTGCTTAGACCAAGAAATGACTACTTGTTTGCTAGAGATTGGAATCAACGCATGACAAGAGCTCCTAAGAGGTTGAAAATCATTGCTTATGCTATAAATATGGAGTCAGAGATCTTGGGACTTGAAGCAACGTCTTATGAAGAAGCCATAAGTAGAAAGGATGCCCATAAATTAAGAAGGCTATGAAGGATGAAATGAATTATCTGTACAAAAACAAGACAAGGACACTAGTTCCTCGATGGAAGGGTCAAAAATTTGTGGGCAATAAATGGGCCTACAAGTTGAAGAAAAATGTGTCAGATGGTGAGGTATCCCTTTACAAGGCTAGAGTTGTTCCAACGATGTTTGCCTAGAGAAAATGTGTTGATTTTATTAAAAAAGTTTCTTTTGTTGTAAAACATAGTTCCATTACATTATTATTGTCTGTTGTTATGTATAATGATATGGAACTTAATTAATTGGATGTGAAAATTGATTTTTTGCATGGATAATTTAAGGAAGAGATTTTCATGGAGCAACCAAATGGGTTTGTTGAAAAGAACAAGGGTGACATGGTGTGTCCCTTTGTGTTGAAGATCGGGTTCAAACGGAGCAAGCATGCCAATTGTGTATATTTGAGAGGTAAAATTAGCTCTAATAGTGTGTATTTATTGCTCTATGTTGATAACATATTAATAGCTAGTTATGACAAGTCTCAAATTATAAAGTTAAAGAGTCAACTTAGTTTTGAATTTGAGATTAAGGTTCTTGGGTGTGCCAAGAATATTTTGGGAATAGAAATTAGAAGAGATAAAAAAAGACAGATTGTTCATTACTCAAGAGGGGTATTGTGAGAAAGTTTTGAAACAATTTAATATGATCAATGCTAAACCGACTATGACTTCAATAACAACACATTTCAAGTTGTGAACCTTAGACTTTCCTTCGATAGAGAAGGATAAGAAAGAAATAAAAAAGGTTCCCTATGCAAGTGCAATGGGTAGTTTAGTATATTTGATGATTTATACAAGACTAGATATTGTATTTGGTGCTAGTTTGGTGGGCCGCTATATGACTAGTCTGAGTAGAAATCATTGAGAGGCTGTGAAATGGGTGATGAGGTATCTGCGGGGTAAAACCAAAGTTGGTCTTCTTTATGATCACTCTGAAGAGTTAAGTGTTGGTATGATAAGCTACTGGAGCATGTCGTTTGATCGAGGCATGTGAGGATCAATAGAGCTAGTGGATTGATATAGGATGCATTAATCGAAGAGTTTTGCATAAATTGTTGTTTACAATTTTAAAGGGTCGATCGATTGAGATAGGGCTCGATCGATCAAGCGAGTAAAGAAAAAATAAAACAAATGACGAAATGGGACACAATTGTTTTTATAAGAAGCTAGGTTTTGATAAGCATTATTATAATAGCTCACTTTGGGTGTGTATATGTACATTTTGTGTCTTAGAATCCATATTACACTCTTGTGAGAGTTAGAAGAGATTGAGAGGCCATTAGAGAGAAATGAGAGCTAGAAAAGAGAAAAATTTAGGTTTTCTACCATTGTTGGATGTGAAGCTCATGTAAGATCTTTTTGAGTGTTATTTCTCTTGAGTGAATATATTTCTTTTCAAAAATATCTCCTTATATTTATATTCTCTATAAAAGAAGTTAGTAGAACTCATCTCCACGTTAATTGAGTTGAATTACTATAATCTTTGTGTCTTCTTTATGTATCTTTCCTTGCATTATTTTTATTGTGCTTGATATTCTATTTTAGGATTTTTTGTTATTATATTTAATAATATTGGATGGGTGTTGTTGCTTGGAAATTAATGTTATTACTTGAATCAGTAGAAATTAATAATATCTTAGAGGTTCACGTTCTTTTATTTATATGCATCTACATGTACAAAGTAAAAGAAAGAAAGAAAGAAATTTTATCCTGTGATTATAGAACAAAACTATATATAAATAAAATGTCATCTTCATCACCAAATACAATCTTTCAATTGAATAATGAGAAGTAGAGATAAAATAAGAACAAAACTACTAACATATGAAATAAACTTTGGTATTTCCGAACAACATGGAACTGCCCTAATGCTTTCAACATTTTTTGTTTTTCAAGAGTCTCGTTAAATGCTTCTCTCTCTGCATTAATTCTCTTTTGCATTTCTGCCTGGGCAAGTCTTTGAGCTTCTTCAGCCATTTCCAATGCTGCTTTATACTTTTCTGTCTGTCTCTCCGTAATTTCCATAGCTGCTGCTTCTGTTAATCGTGTCTTTTCTACTTTCTTCTCTTCTTTCATTTTCCAATTATGGAGTTCAGTTGCCTGTAATATTGATAAATCAGTAATAAATCGGAATATGTACATCAGAGGACACTTTCATAAGTGAAGGGAACACATGTTCATAATGTTACATAAATACGAATGGATCGATATGTTCAATGTGTGAAAGAGGTGTTAGAAATCAACTAGTTCTCAAAAGAATTATTTGGAATGACCCATAATATAAATATGTTAGTTATGTGTCGATAAATTCTCACGTTTATTTAATTTTGGGTGATTTATAGATTAATAAAGAATTGGACTATTGTATTAAAAAAGGTTAACATTTTAAATAAAACCTCAACTTTCTTACTATCGGTAACAAAGCTAACCACAAATTTAAGTCATTATGGACACTTCTATCATATCCAACTCAAAAAAGGCTACGTTTGTATGAAACCAAGTTCGTTGTGGATTAAGAAGAGTTGAAATATAATGTAAAGTATAAAGATAATGTATATATTTAATTATGTGGTATTTTGTTGGATATGTGAAAATAAATTCCAAAACATTGATTTGGGTGATGCATGGGTTGATAATTACTTGAGATGTGAATAGTTTAGTTGCTTACAAAATTTATAAAAGAATAAATTATCAATTCAATTGAGGACTTTCTAAATTAATTGACCTTTTGTTTTGCTGTAAGTGCTTCTTTGCAAGCTTTATGATACATTTCCATTGTATGCTTGAGTTCTACTTTAAGTCTTCTAATTTCTACTTCCATCTGTTGCTGAAAAATTTCCAAATACATTTATAAATTTCATAGGTTCTGTTTTTGTTCTGCATAATTCACTAGTTGTTTATGATCAAAACATTATGATATCTAACTTGCGCAATAATGTTCATTAAAATGACATACTATATGCTTTGATATGACATATGTTCCTTCATTGTTCTGTGGACTCGAGGCAAATTCTTGCATAATGTCAAAATCATCTATCTTACTATCTTCAAGTCCACTCTCCCTGTTTCTAGAACAACCTCGATTGAATCCATATTCAAAATTTTCATAGAATGGAAGAAACATGCTATCAGTACTAGTCCTCTCCGAGCTTACAAATGAAATGTCAAGATTGGGTACAGAAAATTCGTCATATGATCTGCTACTTGGACCTCTTTCTCCAGACCTGTTCTTTTTTTTTTATAGAAGAAAATGTTCTCAAAGAAATACATAATTTTTTCTTCTTTGTGACAAACTTGTTTCCTTTTGGTTCATAAGAGTTTTTTTGTTGTTATAATAGTTTTTGTAGGATTACGATATTAGATGGAGTAATTCAAATTAAATCATGTAATATGATATGTTTACTTACGTCTGATGTTGTGCTTCATTGGTGGCAAGGTTAGACATCTCTATTATAGAGATACTTGGCGGACAACGGAGAGCATTTCGAATAGCACTAACCTTACCCTTTGAAATAACGTAAACATTGCAAAAATCTGGTGTCCATTTTAGAACACTTGCTGCAATACCTGAAGCCTTGAAAAGCCTGTTTAGGTTATAAACATTCTAATAATGATTAAAAAAGTAATAGAGCAAGTTGTTTGTCTGTAATTAGAATTTTTAATTAATCCTCCAAGTTACCTTGTTAATCCATTCCTTGATGGGGCTGCAAGTAGCAAACTTTCAATTCCATAGAGAGTGACATATTCAATTAAAGCTTTTGCCACATCATGATCTTCCAGTAGAGTAATCTCACTTTGTACCTAAAATAACAGTTTACAAGAGAAAATTAGAAGAAGAAAACCCAATTGGCACTTAAATTCTATGTTAATTGTAATCTTCATTTTTTATTTTTCGTGAACGGCCCATTACCCATTTCCAAGTGATGTGATGATGGATATATACTCCATTTTGGTAGAAATTTGTAGAAAATTGGAAATGCTTGATACCAATTTCTTGTATAAAAATTTACGACTCTTAGTGTCTTAAAAACTTTTGTAATGCAGCTTAAAATTAAAATAGTATTAGTTATTTATCGATTGAAGTTAAGAAATTTACTTGTCTGCGAATACAATAACATCGAAAGGGAAGTAAAATTTCCATGGTTTGAGAATCAGATCTCCTCTCAACCAATGCATTTCTGCTTCCTTCACATGAACAAATAGAAATGCAAATTAAAGGAAATAACATATATAAAAATCCAAATATTGATATAAAAATAATAATTGTTACAAATTTGTGAAAGCAAAATGTTGAAAAATTACGTAAATTTCCGATAAGTTCGATTTATGAGAAATCAAGAATAGAAAAATAACATACAAATTTGATAACGGAATTCGGCCAATCTTGCTTACTTCTCCAGGCCTGCTGCAGATCTTTTTACTGAAAGGGGAGAAATTACACAAGGTGTTTACAATACTCACAACTCACAACCCAATTACACTCAAGAAAATTACTCTCAATTTTCTCTCACAAAAGCTTTTCTCTCAATTGGAATGAACAATTTGGATGATTAATTCATTACAATTACACATCTATTTATAGGAAAATTCACTCCTTGAATTACTCCTTAAATTAATGGTTCCTTGAATTGCTCCTTGAATTAAGCTCCATGTTTTGCTCCATGTTTTGTCATACGCGTGTACTGCTCTGTCCAACAAATTCCTCTGGCTGAGGACTTGTTACAATTGGTTCTGTTGCAGAACTATCTGGGACATCATCTGCATCTGCAAATACTGACTCATTCTGCTCTGAGTCATTGGCGTCTATTTTATGCATGTCCTTATACATCACCCTTTCCTTGAAAATCACATCTCTGCTACATATAACTTTCTTCTTTTTGTCATCCCAAATGTGGTAGCCAAACTCATCCTCACCATAGCCGATGAATGTGCATTTCTTGGATTTTGGATCAAGCTTATTCCTGCCTTGATCACTGATATGCACAAATGCTACACAGCCGAAAACTTTTAGATGTGATAGTTTCACCTCTTTTCCGCTCCATACCTCCTCTGGTATTCTATGCTCCAATGGAACAGATGGGCCTCGGTTGATCAAGTAAGCTGTTGTATTGACTGCTTCTGCCCAGAACTACTTCGGTAGACCTGACTGTATACGAATGCTTCTGGCTCTTTCTGTCAACGTTCGGTTCATACGCTCAGCTACACCATTGTGTTGAGGCATGCCTGGCACAATTCTTTCCATTCTGATCCCGTGCTCATAGCATAAATTTTTGAATTTGGTATCTTCATATTCACCACCATTATCGATTCTGAGCTTTTTGATCTTTAAACCAGTCTCATTTTCCACCATAGCTTTCCATCTTTTGAAAGCCTCAAATACTTCAGACTTATGCTTTAGAAAGTAAACCCATACCTTCCAAGAGTGATCATCGATGAAAGTCATGAAGTAATGTTTCCCACCAATAGATGAGACGGTTGTTGGTCCCCAAACATCAGAGTGAATAAGCTCTAGCCTTTCCTTCTTTGGGGTTTTGCCACTTGTCTGAAAGCTGACTCTCTTTTGCTTTCCAAGTATGCATAATTTTCATCCCCTTCTTACTCATGTGGCCTAGTCTCTGGTGCCACAGATTTGGTGTTTCATTTCCTGTTGCAATTGTGATTGAACAATGTGTCTCTGCTATCATGTAAAGAGTGCCACTTTTCTTGCCTTGAGCAACTGTCATTGCATCCTTTGAAACCTTCCAATCATCACCATGAAAGATCGTAGTGTAGCCTTCATTGGCCAACTACCCTATTGAGATTAAGTTCCTTCTGAGGTTGGGAATATGCTTGACATCCTTTAGCTCTCAAACAGACCCATTCAACTTAATCTTCACTACACCTTTGCTAATAATAGCACATGGTTGATCATCACCAAGATATACCTTTCCAAGGTTTCCGGGGACATATTTTTCGAAGAATTCTTTCTGTGAAGTAGCATGGAACGATGCTCCAGAGTCTAACACCCAAGATTCTTCCTTGCTCTCCAAAGAGCATATCAATGCATCATCCCCTCCTGAGGTGGAAGTAATATTTGCCTCTGCCTTCACTTGTTTGTCCTTCGGTGCACTCTTGCACTGATTTTTGTAGTGCCCGATTCTTCCACAATTCCAACACTAGATAGTCTTCGAGCTATGGGAATTATTAGGATTCTTGGATTTGGACCTCCTGTCCTTTGATTTACCTCCGTAGTCTGTTCTGCCACGTCCATTCCCTTTGGTTGAATTTCTTTCTCTTAACTCTGTATGCAAAACTGAAGAAGTTGACGATTCACCTGACTCTTTACGTCGGATCTCTTCACTGAGAACCAAATCATGAACATCATCAAATTTCAACTTATTGCTTCCTGATGAGCTACTCACAACCATGACAGTAGCATTCTAGCTTTCTGGTAGAGAAGACAAAAGTATCAATGCTCGTACTTCTTCATCGAATTCAATTTCCACTGAACTCAACTGGGTTGTGATTGTGTTGAGTTCATTGAGATATTGAGCTACTGATGCGCCTTTCGTCATCCGCAAATTGAAAAAATGCATCATCAAGTGCACTTTGTTTGAGGCTGATGGCTTCTCATACATATTGGAGAGAGCTGGCATATGACTAGTCATGGTTTTTTCCTTTGCTATGTTGAAAGCAACATTACGTGATAACGTCAATCGAATAACTCCAAGGGCTTGTCTGTCTAG
This sequence comes from Hippophae rhamnoides, assembly GCA_033030585.1. NCBI lineage: Eukaryota > Viridiplantae > Streptophyta > Magnoliopsida > Rosales > Elaeagnaceae > Hippophae > Hippophae rhamnoides. The sequence continues at coordinate 46,819,108 of CM065430.1, read as the reverse complement.
AAGATTTCAATCTTCTTCCTTCATAGCCTCTGGCTTCTTCCCTGAGAGAGGTTGATATAGATTTCTTTTATATAGATAATCCTCTATCTGCATTTTCCAAAACCCGAAATCTGCGCCATCAAATTTTTCGAGTTTCACCCTTCCTTCATCTGCGGCCATTGCTTCCACTCAAATCTAACTTCCTCCGGATCGTTTCTAATTATTTCTGTAAACCACCATGTATTAGAACACCTCTGTCAACGAACAAATATCATCGACAAAATTTCACTATTCACGTAAATAGTAACCTTGTAGAAAATTGACAGAAATCACCACCAATAGCTCTGATACTAATTGTTGGGAAATTACGCAAATTTTCGATAAGTCGGATTTATGAGAAAGCAAGAATAAAAAAATAACACACAAATTTGATAACGGAGTTCGGCCAATATTGTTTACGTCTCCGGACCTGCTACAGATCTTTTTACTGAAAGGGGAAAAATTACACAAGGTGTTTACAACACTTACAACTCACCACCCAATTACACTCAAGAAAATTACTCTCAATTTTCTCTCACAAAAGCTTTTCTCTCTGATTTTTTCTCTCAATTGGAATGAACACTTTGGATAATTAATTCGTTACAATTACACATCTATTTATATTCACTCCTTGAATTATTCATTAAATTAATGGTTTCTTAAATTGCTCCTTGAATTAAGTTTCATGTTTTACTCCTTGTTTTGCTCCTTAATTTGCTCTTTAAATTAAGGAGTTTTATAACAATCTCCAATACAAAATTCATATGAGTCTTGTTATGGTAGCAACCAATCGTATTCCTCTGATGATCACAAATTTGTGATCTCTAGCGGTACTTATATAGATACAATGTAATTATTCAAACTTTCTCATCCATTGATACTAAAATTTGAGCAATATTAAGAGTCCATTTATTTATGCTTCTATGACTAAAGCCCTTCTAACAACAACAAAACTGCTATAGGACTATACAGGAAAAAAGTAAGGGCAAGTTTAGGAGTATCATAAGCGTTTTCAGGACTCAAAAAGTACATTTTGTGCTTGCAGAAAGAAGCACATTAGGATAAGTTTTCTGAAACAGTTTCTGTTTAAAACCACTTTTAACAGAAACATAAGTAAACAAACCCAAGCTCAAATGGAATCAAAAGGTAAGTTTTTGTTTTCAAATCCTCCACACAATTAGAGAGAGAGAGAGAAAGAGAACAAACTTGGAGTTGGAGAGAATTGTGACCTTTGATGAAGAACTTGAACATGAACAAGCTTAATTACACGGTCTCTAGTGTTGAGATGATCAATAGCCCATTTTAGAGCATATTGGCTATATTTGTTGTTATCAACTGCCACTGCTATTGATTTCCTTTCTCCACCTTCCCTTGTATTACTATTCACCATTATTAATTGTCTGCCAATTTTTTCTTATTTTGTTTTCTGAGACAATCAAAAGAATTTGAAATCAATGCATTTGAGGAAAAGGTCAATTGCATATGAGAAAGCTATAAATATATATTTTTTTGAAAAAAAAAAGAATAAGAAGGCTCACCTCTTGGGGTCTCTATCCGTGTGTATATATATATATGTTAATTATTTTTCTTCTTCTTTAATTTTCTTCATGATCTTGCTTTCTGTTGAAGAATATTAAGAGCCACTGAAAGTTAAACCTAAAGCCTACCAAATTTATTAATCCAAAAGAAAATGCAAGGAAGAAACAAAACTGCTAAATCTTGGGAAGAGGTACATACCAATAGACCGTTGTGTTCTGTGATATAATTAGCTCGTACTGCACTTCTGTTTCATTTATACTAACCAACTGAGATAGAGATGCAACTTTTTCTCCAACAAATTAGATTCAATTTCTACATCTATATCTATAGAATATATAAAAAGCTTCGTGGGTTTCCTTTGGTTGTTCTCTCTCTCTTCTTTTCTTCTCCTTTCTTTTATTTTATTTTATTTTTACTTATAAAACTCATTTATACTATACATAGATTTTTGAAATATAACAAGATTTGAATTCACATTTATACATTAAAAATTTGTATAACAATATACTAAGACTTAAATTTACGTATAAATTATTATACATTTAACTTTAGAATATGAAGTTTTAATCTATCTTATATCTTCTGCGATATAATAACTTGTATACAAATCAAATTACGAAAATATTTGTAATGAGACTATAAAAACTTAAACTTATGCTTGAAATATTATATATTTACCTTCAAATTATGAAATTATGAATATGTTTTTTTGTGTTTTATGATATATTGATTCATGCACAAACAAAAATACACATGAATAAATTCTTTTTTTAATTACTATTTAAATAAGTTTTATTTCAATAATAATAACACAATAAGAAATAATACTTATAATTAAGCTAGTTTCAAATGGTTTCAATTCAATATAAAATTAAAATAATAATCTCTTTTAATTTGGAGATATTTACACGTATCATTAGGGGTGTCCAAAAATCGGATTGGATCGGACCAAACCGTAAAACCGGATCGGACCGGACCAAATCGAACGGTTCCACTAATCAAACGGTCTGGTCCGGTTTGTATTAATTTTAAACCGTTCGAACCGGACCAGACCGGTTTAATAATATATTAAAAATTTCACATTATTCTTCATTAAATTATAAAAAAATCGAACCAAACTGGACCGAACGATTTTATAAGTCAAACGGTCCGGCCCGGTTTTTATTTTTTAAAACCGTTTCACACGGTCCGGTCCGGTCCTGTTCTAGTAATATAAACTGTTCGGTCCGGTTAGATTTTTTTTAGGATAAACCGGACCGAACCGGACCATGGACACCCCTACGTATCATATACATTGTAAATAATTTAGGGACAATTTTATCATTAATTTTTTCTCTATTTTTCTTCGACTTTTTCTTTTCTTTCTTTTTTTCCTTGAACGAATTTGATCGATGACTATTTTCAATCACTCTAGTTTTTCGTGTGCATTGCACATGTAAAAGTCATAAAATTAAAAGAAGTTATTGTTCTAATTTTACGATATCGAAATTATTTGATGAATTGTGGTATTAAATTAGAACATTTGAGAACATAAGTAAAAAGATGTATCCCTTGCCAAACATTGGTGTCAAATTGTGGTACCTAACCCCTTATAATTGAAGCAATCCTAATCGTGTCGATATCTCCCTTTTACATGTTGAAAATATGAACTTATCTATTGAAGCAACTGGGGCGTCAAAACTTTTAAACCCACGAAACTTGATGTAAACGATGAAATTTGCATACAAAAATGATTTTTGAAGGGAGGACTATATCATATTGTGTAATTTTATACGAGCTTCGATTTGATATATTATAATATTCTTTTCGATACCCGAGTAAAAAGTTATCTCCGTTGAAAGTTTTGAGTCATATTTTACAAATGTTTTGTTGTTGTTGAAAATGTGAACAAGATCGCCTTTGTTTTCCTCTTCTCTTATTTTATTTTGAAGAATACAGATTGATTGAACATATATATTAAGAACCCTAGGTCGGCACCAATATCTCCTTTATAGCTCTATTCAATAAAACAAGAAGTAAAATGAAAATGGGGCGTCAAAACTTTTAAACCCACGAAACTTGATGTAAACGATGAAATTTGCGTACAAAAATGATTTTTGAAGGGAGGACTATATCATATTGTGTAATTTTATACGAGCTTCGATTTGATATATTATAATATTCTTTTCGATACCCGAGTAAAAAGTTATCTCCGTTGAAAGTTTTGAGTCATATTTTACAAATGTTTTGTTGTTGTTGAAAATGTGAACAAGATCGCCTTTGTTTTCCTCTTCTCTTATTTTCTTTTGAAGAATACAGATTGATTGAACATATATATTAAGAACCCTAGGTCGGCACCAATATCTCCTTTATAGCTCTATTCAATAAAACAAGAAGTAAGTAAAATGAAACTGGGGCGTCAAAACTTTTAAACCCACGGAAACTGATGTAAACGATGCAATTTGCGTAGAAAAATGATTTTTGAAGGGAGGACCTTACCATCTTATGTAATTCTATACGAGCTTCGATTTGATATATTATAATATTCTTTTCGATACCCGAATAAAAAGTTATCTCCATTGAAAGTTTTAACTCATATTTTACAAATGTGTTGTTGTTGTTGAAAATGTGAACAAGTGCTCCTTTCTTTTCCTCTTCTCTTATTTTTTTTTGAAGAATACAGATTGATTGAACATATATATTAATAACCCTAGGTCGGCACCAATATCTCCTTTATAGCTCTATTCAATAAAACAAGAAGTATGTAAAATGAAAATGGTGCGTCAAAACTTTTAAACCCACGGAAAGTGATGTAAACGATGGAATTTGTGTACAAAAATGATTTTTGAAGGGAGGACCATATCATATTGTGTAATTTAATAAGAGCTTCGATTTGACATATTATAATATTCTTTTCGATACCCGAGTAAAAAGTTACCTCCGTTGAAAGTTTTAAGTCATATTTTACAAATGTTTTGTTGTTGTTGAAAATGTGAACAAGATCTCCTTTCTTTTCCACTTCTCTTAATTTCTTTTGAAGAATACAGATTGATTGAACATATATATTAAGAACCCTAGGTCGGCACCAATATCTCCTTTATAGCTCTATTCAATAAAACAAGAAGTAAGTAAAATGAAACTGGGGCGTCAAAACTTTTAAACCCACGGAAACTGATGTAAACGATGGAATTTGTGTAGAAAAATGATTTTTGAAGGGAGTACCTTACCATCTTATGTAATTTTATACGAGCTTCGATTTGATATATTATAATATTCTTTTCGATACACGAGTAAAAAGTTATCTCCGTTGAAAGTTTTGAGTCATATTTTACAAATGTTTTGTTGTTGTTGAAAATGTGAACAACATCGCCTTTGTTTTCCTCTTCTCTTATTTTCTTTTGAAGAATACAGATTGATTGAACATATATATTAAGAACCCTAGGTCGGCACCAATATCTCCTTTATAGCTCTATTCAATAAAACAAGAAGTAAGTAAAATGAAATCAAGGCCAAAACTTTTAAACCCACGGAAACTGATGTAAACGATGGAATTTGTGTAGAAAAATGATTTTTGAAGGGAGTACCTTACCATCTTATGTAATTTTATACGAGCTTCGATTTGATATATTATAATATTCTTTTCGATACCCGAGTAAATGTTATCTCCGTTGAAAGTTTTAACTCATATTTTACAAATATTTTGTTGTTGTTGAAAATGTGAACAAGATCTCCTTACTTTTCCTCTTCTCTTAATTTCTTTTGAAGAATACAGATTGATTGAACATATATATTAAGAACCCTAGGTCGGCACCAATATCTCCTTTATATCTCTATTCAATATAACAAGAAGTAAGTAAAATGAAACTGGAGCGTCAAAACTTTTAAACCCACGAAACCTGTTGTAAACGATGGAATTTGCATAAAAAAATGATTTTTGAAGGGAGGACCATATCATATTGTGTAATTTTGTACGAGCTTCGATTTGATATATTATAATATTCTTTTCGATACCCGAGTAAAAAGTTATCTTCGTTGAAAGTTTTGAGTCATATTTTACAAATGTTTTGTTGTTGTTGAAAATGTGAACAAGATCGACTTTCTTTTCCTCTTCTCTTATTTTCTTTTGAAGAATACAGATTGATTGAACATATATATTAAGAACCCTAGGTCGGCACCAATATCTCCTTTATACCTCTATTCAACAAAACAAGAAGTAAGTAAAATGAAACTGGGGGGTCAAAACTTTTAAACCCACGGAAACTGATGTAAACGATGGAATTTGCGTAGAAAAATGATTTTTGAAGGGAGTACCTTACCACCTTATGTAATTTTATACGAGCTTCGATTTGATATATTATAATATTCTTTTCGATACCCGAGTAAATGTTATCTCCGTTGAAAGTTTTAACTCATATTTTACAAATGTTTTGTTGTTGTTGAAAATGTGAACAAGATCTCCTTACTTTTCCTCTTCTCTTATTTTTTTTTGAAGAATACAGATTGATTGAACATATATATGAAGAACCCTAGGTCGGCACCAATATCTCCTTTATAGCTCTATTCAATAAAACAAGAAGTATGTAAAATGAAAATGGTGCATCAAAACTTTTAAACCCACGGAAAGTGATGTAAACGATGGAACTTGTGTAAAAAAATTATTTTTGAAGGGAGTACCTTACCATCTTATGTAATTTTATACGAGCTTCGATTTGATATATTATAATATTCTTTTCGATACACGAGTAAAAAGTTATCTCCGTTGAAAGTTTTGAGTCATATTTTACAAATGTTTTGTTGTTGTTGAAAATGTGAACAACATCGCCTTTGTTTTCCTCTTCTCTTATTTTCTTTTGAAGAATACAGATTGATTGAGCATATATATTAAGAACCCTAGGTCGGCACCAATATCTCCTTTATAGCCCTATTCAATAAAGCAAGAAGTAAGTAAAATGAAAATGGTGCGTCAGAACTTTTAAACCCATGGAAAGTGTTGTAAACGATGGAATTTGTGTAAAAATATGATTTTTGATGGGATGACCATATCATATTGTGTAATTTAATAAGAGCTTCGATTTGATATATTATAATATTCTTTTCGATACCCGAGTAAAAAGTTATCTCCGTTGAAAGTTTTAAGTCATATTTTACAAATATTTTGTTGTTGTTGAAAATGTGAACAAGATCTCCTTACTTTTCCTCTTCTCTTATTTTTTTTTGAAGAATACAGATTGATTGAACATATATATTAAGAACCCTAGGTCGGCACCAATATCTCCTTTATAGCTCTATTCAATATAACAAGAAGTATGTAAAATGAAAATGGTGCGTCAAAACTTTTAAACCCACGGAAAGTGATGTAAACGATGGAATTTGTGTACAAAAATGATTTTTGAAGGGAGGACCATATCATATTGTGTAATTTAATAAGAGCTTCGATTTGATATATTATAATATTCTTTTCAATACACGAGTAAAAAGTTATCTCCGTTGAAAGTTTTGAGTCATATTTTACAAATGTTTTGTTGTTGTTGAAAATGTGAACAAGATCGCCTTTGTTTTCCTCTTCTCTTATTTTTTCTTTTGAAGAATACAGATTGATTGAACATATATATTAAGAACCCTATGTCGGCACCAATAGCTCCTTTATAGCTCTATTCAATAAAGCAAGAAGTAAGTAAAATGAAAATGGTGCGTCAGAACTTTTAAACCCACGGAAAGTGTTGTAAACGATGGAATTTGTGTAAAAAAATGATTTTTGAAGGGAGGACCATATCATATTGTGTAATTTAATAAGGGCTTCGATTTGATATATTATAATATTCTTTTCGATACCCGAGTAAAAAGTTATCTCCGTTAAAAGTTTTAAGTCATATTTTACAAATATTTTGTTGTTGTTGAAAATGTGAACAAGATCTCCTTACTTTTCCTCTTCTCTTATTTTTTTTGAAGAATACAGATTGATTGAACATATATATTAAGAACCCTAGGTCGGCACCAATATCTCCTTTATAGCTCTATTCAATAAAACAAGAAGTATGTAAAGTGAAAATCGTGCGTCAAAACTTTTAAACCCACGGAAAGTGATGTAAACGATGGAATTTGTGTACAAAAATGATTTTTGAAGGGAGGACCATATAATATTGTGTAATTTAATAAGAGCTTCGATTTGATATATTATAATATTCTTTTTGATACCCGAGTAAAAAGTTATCTCCGTTGAAAGTTTTGAGTCATATTTTACAATTGTTTTGTTGTTGTTGAAAATGTGAACAAGATCGCCTTTGTTTCCCTCTTCTCTTATTTTATTTTGAAGAATACAGATTGATTGAACATATATATTAAGAACCCTAGGTCGGCACCAATATCTCCTTTATAGCTCTATTCAATAAAACAAGAAGTAATTAAAATGAAACTGGGGCGTCAAAACTTTTAAACCCACGGAAACTGATGTAAACGATGGAATTTGCGTAGAAAAATGATTTTTGAAGGGAGTACCTTACCATCTTATGTAATTTTATACGATATTCGATTTGATATATTATAATATTCTTTTCGATACCCGAGTAAATATTATCTCCGTTGAAAGATTGAAGTCATATTTTACAAATGTTTTGTTGTTGTTGAAAATGTGAACAAGATCTACTTTCTTTTCCTCTACTCTTATTTATTTTTGAAGAATACAGATTGATTGAACATATATATTAAGAACCCTAGGTCGGCACCAATAGCTTCTTTTATAGCTCTATTTAATAAAACAAGAAGTAAGTAAAATGAAACTGGGGCGTCAAAACTTTTAAACCCTCGGAAACTGAAGTAAATATTGGAATTTGCGTACAAAAATGATTTTAGAAAGGGAGGACCTGATCATATTGTGTAATTTTACACGAGCTTCGATTTGATATATTATAATATTCTTTTCGATACCCGAGTAAAAAGTTATATCCGTTGAAAATTTTCAGTCATATTTTACAAATGTTTTGTTGTTGTTGAAAATGTGAACAAGATCGACTTTCTTTTCCTCTTCTCTTATTTTTTTTGAAGAATAAAGATTGATTGAACATATATATTAAGAACCCTAGGTCGGCACAATTATGTCCTTTATATCTCTATTCAATATAACAAGAAGTAAGTGAAATGAAACTGGGGCGTCAAAACTTTTAAACCCAAGGAAACTGATGTAAACGATGGAATTTTCTTAGAAAAATGATTTTTGAAGGGAGGACCTCAGCATCTTATGTAATTTTATACGAGCTTCCATTTGATATATTATAATATTTTTTTCGATACCCGAGTAAAAAGTTATCTCCGTTGCAAGATTTAAGTCATATTTTACAAATGTTTTGTTGTTGTTGAAAATGTGAACAAGATCTACTTTCTTTTCCTCTCCTCTTATTTATTTTTGAAGTATACAGATTGATTGAACATATATATTAAGAACCCTAGGTCGGTTCCAATATATCCTTTATATCTCTATTCAATATAACAAGAAGTAAGTGAAATGAAACTGGGGCGTCAAAAGTTTTAAACCCACGGAAACTGATGTAAACGATGGAATTTGCGTAGAAAAATGATTTTTGAAGGGAGGACCTTACCATCTTATGTAATTTTATACGAGCTTCGATTTGATATATTATAATATTTTTTTCGATACCCGAGTAAAAAGTTATCTCCGTTGAAAGTTTTAAATCATATTTTAAAAATGTTTTGTTGTTGTTGAAAATGTGAACAAGATCTCCTTTCTTTTCCTCTTCTCTTATTTTTTTTGAATAATTAAGATTGATTGAACATATAAATTAAGAACCCTTGGTCGGCACCAATATCTCCTTTATAGTTGTATTCAATAAAACTAGAAGTAAGTAAAATGACAATGGTGCGTCAAAACTTTTAAACCCTCAGAAAGTAATATAAACGATGGAATTAGTGTACAAAAATTATTTTTGAAAGGAGTAACTCATCATATTGTGTAATATGATAGGAGCTTCGATTTGATATATTATAATATTCTTTTCGATACCCGAGTAAAAAGCTATCTCCGTTGAAAGTTTTAACACATATTTAACAAATGTTTTGTTGTTGTTGAAAATGTGAACAAGATCTCCTTACTTTTCCTCTTCTCTTATTTTTTTTGAAGAATACAGATTGATTGATCATATATATTAAGAACCCTAGGTCGGCACCAATATCCCCTTTATAGCTCTATTCAATAAAACAAGAAGTATGTAAAGTGAAAATCGTGCGTCAAAACTTTTAAACCCACGGAAAGTGATGTAAACGATGGAATTTGTGTACAAAAATGATTTTTGAAGGGAGGACCATATAATATTGTGTAATTTAATAAGAGCTTCGATTTGATATATTATAATATTCTTTTCGATACCCGAGTAAAAAGTTATCTCCGTTGAAAGTTTTGAGTCATATTTTACAATTGTTTTGTTGTTGTTGAAAATGTGAACAAGATCGCCTTTGTTTTCCTCTTCTCTTATTTTATTTTGAAGAATACAGATTGATTGAACATATATATTAAGAACCCTAGGTCGGCACCAATATCTCCTTTATAGCTCTATTCAATAAAACAAGAAGTAATTAAAATGAAACTGGGGCGTCAAAACTTTTAAACCCACGGAAACTGATGTAAACGATGGAATTTGCGTAGAAAAATGATTTTTGAAGGGAGTACCTTACCATCTTATGTAATTTTATACGAATTTTGATTTGATATATTATAATATTCTTTTCGATACCCGAGTAAAATGTTATCTCCGTTGAAAGATTTAAGTCATATTTTACAAATGTTTTGTTGTTGTTTAAAATGTGAACAAGATCTACTTTCTTTTCCTCTTCTCTTATTTATTTTTGAAGAATACAGATTGATTGAACATATATATTAAGAACCCTAGGTCGGCACCAATATCTTCTTTTATAGCTCTATTGAATAAAACAAGAAGTAAGTAAAATGAAATTGGGGCGTCAAAACATTTAAACCCTCCGAAGCTGAAGTAAATGATGGAATTTGCGTACAAAAATGAATTTAGATAGGGAGGACCTGATCATATTGTGTAATTTTATACGAGCTTCGATTTGATATATTATAATATTCTTTTCGATACCCGAGTAAAAAGTTATATCCGTTGAAAGTTTTAACTCATATTTTACAAATGTTTTGTTGTTGTTGAAAATGTGAACAAGATCGACTTTCTTTTCCTCTTCTCTTATTTTTTTTGAAGAATAAAGATTGATTGAACATATATATTAAGAACCCTAGGTCGGCACAATTATGTCCTTTATATCTCTATTCAATATAACAAGAAGTAAGGGAAATGAAACTGGGGCGTCAAAACTTTTAAACCCAAGGAAACTGATGTAAACGATGGAATTTTCTTAGAAAAATGATTTTTGAAGGGAGGACCTTAGCATTTTATGTAATTTTATACGAGCTTCCATTTGATATATTATAATATTTTTTTCGATACCCGAGTAAAAAGTTATCTCCGTTGAAAGATTTAAGTCATATTTTACAAATGTTTTGTTGTTGTTTAAAATGTGAACAAAATCTACTTTCCTTTCCTCTTCTCTTATTTATTTTTGAAGAATACAGATTGATTGAACATATATATTAAGAACCCTAGGTCGGTACCAATATCTCCTTTATATCTCTATTCAATATAACAAGAAGTAAGTGAAATGAAAATGGTGCGTCAAAACTTTTAAACCCTCAGAAAGTGATGTAAACGATGAAATTTGCGTAAAAAAATGATTTTTGAAGGGAGGACCATATCATATTGTGTAATTTTATACGAGCTTCGATTTGATATTTTATAATATTTTTTTCGATGCCCGAGTAAAAAGTTATCTCCGTTGAAAGTTTTAAATCATATTTTAAAAATGTTTTGTTGTTGTTTAAAATGTGAACAAGATCTCCTTTCTTTTCCTCTTCTCTTATTTTTTTTGAATAATACAGATTGATTGAACATATAAATTAAGAACCCTAGGTCGGCACCAATATCTCCTTTATATTTGTATTCAATAAAACAAGAAGTAAGTAAAATGAAAATGGTGCATCAAAACTTTTAAACCCTCAAAAAGTAATATAAACGATGGAATTAGTGTACAAAAATTATTTTTGAAAGGAGTAACTCATCATATTGTGTAATATGATAGGAGCTTCGATTTGATATATTATAATATTCTTTTCCATACCCGAGTAAAAAGTTATATCCGTTGAAAATTTTCAGTCATATTTTACAAATGTTTTGTTGTTTTTGAAAATGTGAACAAGATCGACTTTCTTTTCCTCTTCTCTTATTTTTTTTTGAAGAATACAGATTGATTGAACATATATATTAAGAACCCTCGGTCGGCACCAATATCTTCTTTCATAGCTCTATTCAATAAAACAAGAAGTAAGTAAAATGAAAATGGTGCTTCAAAACTTTTAAACCCTCAGAAAGTGATGTAAACGATGGAATTTGCGTACAAAAATGATTTTTGAAGGGAGGACATTACCATATTATGTAATTTTATACGACCTTCGATTTGCTATATTATAATATTCTTTTCGATACCCGAGTAAAAAGTTATCTCCGTTGAAAGTTTTAAGTCATATTTTACAAATATTTTGTTGTTGTTAAAAATGTGAACATATATTCCTTACTTTTCCTCTTCTCATATTTTTTTTTGAAGAATACATATTGATTGAACATATATATTAAGAACCCTAGGTCGGCACCAATATCTCCTTTATTGCCCTATTCAATAAAACAAGAAGTATGTAAAATGAAAATGGTGCGTCAAAACTTTTAACCCCACAGAAAGTGATGTAAACGATGGAATTTGTGTACAAAAATGATTTTTGAAGGGAGGACCTTATCATATTGTGTAATTTAATAAGAGCTTCGATTTAAAATATTATAATATTCTTTTCGATACCCGAGTAAAAAGTTATATCCGTTGAAAGTTTTGAGTCATATTTTAAAAATGTTTTGTTGTTATTGAAAATGTGAACAAGATCGACTTTCTTTTCCTCTTCTCTTATTTTTTTTTGAAGAATACAGATTGATTGAACATATATATTAAGAACCCTAGGTCGGCACCAATATCTCCTTTATTGCCCTATTCAATAAAACAAGAAGTATGTAAAATGAAAATGGTGCGTCAAAACTTTTAACCCCACAGAAAGTGATGTAAACGATGGAATTTGCGTAGAAAAAAGATTTTTGAAGGGAGGAGCTTACCATATTATGTAATTTTATACGAGCTTCGATTAGATATATTATAATATTCTTTTCGATACACGAGTAAAAAGTTATATCCGTTGAAAGTTTTGAATCATATTTTACAAATGTTTTGTTGTTGTTGAAAATGTTAACAAGATCGACTTTCTTTTCCTCTTCTCTTATTTTTTTTGAAGAATACAGATTGATTGAACATATATATTAAGAACCCTAGGTCGGCACCAATATCTTCTTTTATAGCTCTATTCAATAAAACAAGAAGTAAGTAAAATGAAACTGGGGCGTCAAAACGTTTAAACCCTCGGAAACTGAAGTAAATGATGGAATTTGCGTACAAAAATGATTTTAGAAAGGGAGGACCTGATCATATTGTGTAATTTTATACGAGCTTCGATTTGATATATTATAATATTCTTTTCGATACCCGAGTAAAAAGTTATATCCGTTGAAAATTTTCAGTCATATTTTACAAATGTTTTGTTGTTGTTGAAAATGTGAACAAGATCGACTTTCTTTTCCTCTTCTCTTATTTTTTTTTGAAGAATACAGATTGATTGAACATATATATTAAGAACCTTAAGTCAGCACCAATATCACCTTTATAGTTCTGTTCAATAAAACAAGAAGTAAGTAAAATGAAAATGGTGCGTCAAAACTTTTAAACCCAAGGAAAGTGATGTAAACAATGAAATTTGCGTACAAAAATGATTTTTGAAGGGAGGACAATGCCATATTATGTAATTTTATATGAGCTTCGATTTTCTATATTATAATATTCTTTTCGATACCCGAGTAAAAAGTTATCTCCGTTGAAAGTTTTAAGTCATATTTTACAAATATTTTGTTATTGTTAAAAATGTGAACAAGATCTCCTTTCTTTTCCTCTTCTCTTATTTTTTTTTGAAGAATGTAGATTGATTGAACATATATATTAAGAACCCTAGGTCGGCACCAATATCTCCTTTATATCTCTATTCAATATAACAAGAAGTAAGTAAAATGAAACTAGGGCGTCAAAACTTTTAAACCCACGAAACCTGATGTAAACGATGGAATTTGCGTAGAAAAATGATTTTTGAAGGGAAGACCTTACCATATTATGTAATTTTATACGAGCTTCGATTAGCTATATTATAATATTCTTTTCGATACCCGAGTAAAAAGTTATATTCGTTGAAAGTTTTGAGTCATATTTTACAAATGTTTTGTTGTTGTTGAAAATTTGAACAAGATCGACTTTCTTTTCCTCTTCTCTTATTTTTTTTTGAAGAATACAGATTGATTGAACATATATATTAAGAACCCTAGGTCGGCACCAATATCTTCTTTTATAGCTCTATTCAATAAAACAAGAAGTAAGTAAAATGAAACTGGGGCGTCAAAACGTTTAAACCCTCGGAAACTGAAGTAAATGATGGAATTTGCGTACAAAAATGATTTTAGAAAGGGAGGACCTGATCATATTGTGTAATTTTATACGAGCTTCGATTTGATATATTATAATATTCTTTTCGATACCCGAGTAAAAAGTTATATCCGTTGAAAATTTTCAGTCATATTTTACAAATGTTTTGTTGTTGTTGAAAATGTGAACAAGATCGACTTTCTTTTCCTCTTCTCTTATTTTTTTTGAAGAATACAGATTGATTGAACATATATATTAAGAACCCTAGGTCGGCACCAATATCTCCTTTATAGTTCTATTCAATAAAACAAGAAGTAAGTAAAATGAAAATGTTGCGTCAAAACTTTTAAACCCTCAGAAAGTGATGTAAACGATGGAATTTGCGTACAAAAATGATATTTGAAGGGAGGACATTACCATATTATGTAATTTTATACGAGCTTCGATTTGCTATATTATAATATTCTTTTCGATACCCGAGTAAAAAGTTATCTCCGTTGAAAGTTTTAAGTCATATTTTACAAATATTTTGTTGTTGTTAAAAATGTGAACATATATTCCTTACTTTTCCTCTTCTCTTATTTTTTTTGAAGAATACAGATTGATTGAACATATATATTAAGAACCCTAGGTCGGCACCAATATCTTCTTTTATAGCTCTATTCAATAAAACAAGAAGTATGTAAAATGAAAATGGTGCGTCAAAACTTTTAAACCCACGGAAAGTGATGTAAACGATGGAATTTGTGTACAAAAATGATTTTTGAAGGGAGGACCATATCATATTGTGTAATATAATAAGAGCTTCGATTTGATATATTATAATATTCTTTTCGATACCCGAGTAAAAAGTTATATCCGTTGAAAGTTTTGAGTCATATTTTACAAATGTTTTGTTGTTATTGAAAATGTGAACAAGATCGACTTTCTTTTCCTCTTCTCTTATTTTTTTTTGAAGAATACAGATTGATTGAACATATATATTAAGAACCCTAGGTCGGCACCAATATCTCCTTTATTGCTCTATTCAATAAAACAAGAAGTATGTAAAATGAAAATGGTGCGTCAAAACTTTTAAACCCACGGAAAGTGATGTAAACGATGGAATTTCTGTACAAAAATGATTTTTGAAGGGAGGACCTTATCATATTGTGTAATTTAATAAGAGCTTCGATTTAAAATATTATAATATTCTTTTCGATACCCGAGTAAAAAGTTATATTCGTTGAAAGTTTTGAGTCATATTTTACAAATGTTTTGTTGTTGTTGAAAATGTGAACAAGATCGACTTTCTTTTCCTCTTCTCTTATTTTTTTTGAAGAATACAGATTGATTGAACATATATATTAAGAACCCCAGGTCGGCACCAATATCTCCTTTATAGCTCTATTCAATAAAACAAGAAGTAAGTAAAATGAAAATGGTGCGTCAAAACTTTTAAACCCAAAGAAAGTGATGTAAACGATGAAATTTGCGTACAAAAATGATTTTTGAAGGGAGGACATTGCCATATTATGTAATTTTATACGAGCTTCGATTTGCTATATTATAATATTCTTTTCGATACCCGAGTAAAAAGTTATCTCCGTTGAAAGTTTTAAGTCATATTTTACAAATATTTTGTTGTTGTTAAAAATGTGAACAAGATCTCCTTTCTTTTCCTCTTCTCTTATTTATTTTTGAAGAATACAGATTGATTGAACATATATATTAAGAACCCTAGGTCGGCACCAAAATCTCCTTTATATCTCTATTCAATATAACAAGAAGTAAGTAAAATGAAACTGGGGCGTCAAAACTTTTAAACCCACGAAACCTGATGTAAACGATGGAATTTGCGTACAAAAATGATTTTTGAAGGGAAGACCTTACCATATTATGTAATTTTATACGAGCTTCGATTAGCTATATTATAATATTCTTTTCGATACACGAGTAAAAAGTTATCTCCGTTAAAAGTTTTGAGTCATATTTTACAAATGTTTTGTTGTTGTTGAAAATGTGAACAAGATCGCCTTTGTTTTCCTCTTCTCTTATTTTCTTTTGAAGAATACAGATTGATTGAACATATAGGTTAAGAACCCTATGTCGGCACAAATATCTCCTTTATTGCTCTATTCAATAAAACAAGAAGTATGTAAAATGAAAATGGTGCGTCAATACTTTTAACCACACAGAAAGTGATGTAAACGATGGAATTTGTGTACAAAAATGATTTTTGAAGGGAGGACCATATCATATTGTGTAATTTAATAAGAGCTTCGATTTGATATATTATAATATTCTTTTCGATACCCGAGTAAAAAGTTATCTCCGTTGAAAGTTTTAAGTCATATTTTACAAATATTTTGTTGTTGTTGAAAATGTGAACAAGATCTCCTTTCTTTTACTCTTCTCTTATTTTCTTTTGAAGAATACATATTGATTGAACATATATATTAAGAACCCTAGGTCAGCACCAATATCTCCTTTATAGCTATATTCAATATAACAAGAAGTAAGTAAAATGAAACTGGGGCGTCAAAACTTTTAAACCCACGGAAACTGATGTAAACGATGGAATTTGCGTACAAAAATGATTTTTGAAGGGAGGACCTTACCATATTGTGTAATTTTATACGAGCTTCGATTTGATATATTATAATATTCTTTTCGATATCCGAGTAAATGTTATCTCCGTTGAAAGTTTTAACTCATATTTTACAAATGTTTTGTTGTTGTTGAAAATGTGAACAAGATCGCCTTTGTTTTCCTCTTCTCTTAATTTCTTTTGAAGAATACAGATTGATTGAACATATATATTAAGAACCCTAGGTCGGCACCAATATCTCCTTTATAGTTCTATTCAATAAAACAAGAAGTAAGTAAAATGAAAATGGTGCGTCAAAACTTTTAAACCCACGGAAAGTGATGTAAACGATGGAATTTGTGTAAAAAAATGATTTTTGAAGGGAGGACCATATCATATTGTGTAATATAATAAGATCTTCGATTTGATATATTATAATATTCTTTTCGATACCCGAGTAAAAAGTTATATCCGTTGAAAATTTTCAGTCATATTTTACAAATGTTTTGTTGTTGTTGAAAATGTGAACAAGATCGCCTTTGTTTTCCTCTTCTCTTATTTTCTTTTGAATAATACAGATTGATTGAACATATATATTAAGAACCCTAGGTCGGCACCAATATCTCCTTTATAGCTCTATTCAATAAAACAAGAAGTAAGTAAAATGAAACTGGGGCGTCAAAACTTTTAAACCCACGGAAATTGATGTAAACGATGGAATTTGTGTAGAAAAATGATTTTTGAAGGGAGTACCTTACCATCTTATGTAATTTTATACGAGCTTCGATTTGATATATTATAATATTCTTTTCGATACCCGAGTAAAAAGTTATCTCCGTTGAAAGTTTTAAGTCATATTTTACAAATGTTATGTTGTTGTTGAAAATGTGAACAAGATCGACTTTCTTTTCCTCTTCTCTTATTTATTTTTGAAGAATACAGATTGATTGAACATATATATTAAGAACCCTAGGTCGGCACCAATATCTCCTTTATATCTCTATTCAATATAACAAGAAGTAAGTAAAATGAAACTAGGGCGTCAAAACTTTTAAACACACGAAACCTAATGTAAACGATGGAATTTGCGTAGAAAAATGATTTTTGAAGGGAGGACCTTACCATATTATGTAATTTTATACGAGCTTCGATTAGATATATTATAATATTCTTTTCGATACACGAGTAAAAAGTTATCTCCGTTGAAAGTTTTGAGTCTTATTTTACAAATGTTTTGTTGTTGTTGAAAATGTGAACAAGATCGCCTTTGTTTTCCTCTTCTCTTATTTTCTTTTGAAGAATACAGATTGATTGAACATATATATTAAGAACCCTAGGTCGGCACCAATATCTCCTTTATAGCTCTATTCAATAAAGCAAGAAGTAAGTAAAATGAAAATGGTGCGTCAAAACTTTTAAACCCACGGAAACTGATGTAAACGATGGAATTTGCGTACAAAAATGATTTTTGAAGGGAGGACCATATCATATTGTGTAATTTAATAAGAGCTTCGATTTGATATATTATAATATTCGTTTCGATACCCGAGTAAAAAGTTATCTCCGTTGAAAGTTTTAAGTCATATTTTACAAATGTTTTGTTGTTGTTGAAAATGTGAACAAGATCGACTTTCTTTTCCTCTTCTCTTATTTTTTTTTGAAGAATACAGATTGATTGAACATATATATTAAGAACCCTAGGTCGGCACCAATATCTCCTTTATATCTCTATTCAATAAAACAAGAAGTAAGTGAAATGAAAATGGTGCGTCAAAACTTTTAAACCCACAGAAAGTTATGTAAACGATGGAATTTGCGTACAAAAATGACTTTTGAAGGGAGGACATTACCATATTATGTAATTTTATACGAGCTTCGATTTGCTATATTATAATATTCTTTTCGATACCCGAGTAAAAAGTTATCTCCGTTGAAAGTTTTAAGTCATATTTTACAAATATTTTGTTGTTGTTAAAAATGTGAACCAGATCTCCTTTCTTTTCCTCTTCTCTTATTTATTTTTGAAGAATACAGATTGATTGAACATATATATTAAGAACCCTAGGTCGGCACCAAAATCTCCTTTATATCTCTATTCAATATAACAAGAAGTAAGTAAAATGAAACTGGGGCGTCAAAACTTTTAAACCCACGAAACCCTATGTAAACGATGGAATTTGCGTACAAAAATGATTTTTGAAGGGAGGACCTTACCATATTTTGTAAATTTATACGAGCTTCGATTTGATATATTATAATATTCTTTTCGATATCCGAGTAAAAAGTTATCTTCGTTGAAAGTTTTGAGTCATATTTTACAAATGTTTTGTTGTTGTTGAAAATGTGAACAAGATCGCCTTTGTTTTCCTCTTCTCTTAATTTCTTTTGAAGAATACAGATTGATTGAACATATATATTAAGAACCCTAGGTCGGCACCAATATCTCCTTTATAGCTCTATTCAATAAAACAAGAAGTAAGTAAAATGAAAATGGTGCGTCAAAACTTTTAAACCCACGAAAAGTGATTTAAACGATGGAATTTGTGTAAAAAATGATTTTTGAAGGGAGGACCATATCATATTGTGTAATTTAATAAGAGCTTCGATTTGATATATTATAATATTCTTTTCGATACCCGAGTAAAAAGTTATCTCCGTTGAAAGTTTTAAGTCATATTTTACAAATGTTTTGTTGTTGTTGAAAATGTGAACAAGATCTCCTTTCTTTTCCTCTTCTCTTATTTTTTTTTGAAGAATACAGATTGATTGAACATATATATTAAGAACCCTAGGTCGGCACCAATATCTCCTTTATAGCTCTATTCAATAAAACAAGAAATAAGTAAAATGAAAATGGTGCGTCAAAACTTGAAAAACCCACAGAAAGTGATGTAAACGATGGAATTTACGTACAAAAATGATTTTTGAAGGGAGGACATTACCAAATTATGTAATTTTATACGAGCTTCGATTTGATATATTATAATATTCTTTTCGATACCCGAGTAAAAAGTTATCTCCGTTGAAAGTTTTAAGTCATATTTTACAAATGTTTTGTTGTTGTTGAAAATGTGAACAAGATCTCCTTTCTTTTCCTCTTCTCTTATTTTTTTTTGAAGAATACAGATTGATTGAACATATATATTAAGAACCCTAGGTCGGCACCAATATCTCCTTTATAGCTCTATTCAATAAAACAAGAAGTAAGTAAAATGAAAATGGTGCGTCAAAACTTTTAAACCCACGGAAAGTGATGTAAACGATGGAATTTGCGTACAAAAATGATTTTTGAAGGGAGGACCATATCATATTGTGTAATTTTATACGAGCTTCGATTTGATATATTATAATATTCTTTTCGATACCCGAGTAAAAAGTTATATCCGTTGAAAGTTTTGAGTCATATTTTACAAATGTTTTGTTGTTGTTGAAAATGTGAACAAGATCGACTTTCTTTTCCTCTTCTCTTATTTTTTTTTGAAGAATACAGATTGATTGAACATATATATTAAGAACCCTAGGTCGGTACCAATATCTCCTTTATATCTCTATTCAATAAAACAAGAATTAAGTAAAATGAAATCAAGGCGTCAAAACTTTTAAACCCACGAAAGTGATGTAAACGATGGAATTTGCGTACAAAAATGATTTTTGAAGGGAGGACCTTATCATATTGTGTAATTTTATACGAGCTTCGATTTGATATATTATAATATTCTTTTCGATACCCGAGTAAAAAGTTATCTCCGTTGAAAGTTTTAAGTCATATTTTACAAATATTTTGTTGTTGTTAAAAATGTGAACAAGATATCCTTTCTTTTCCTCTTCTCTTATTTTTTTTTGAAGAATGTAGATTGATTGAACATATATATTAAGAACCCTAGGTCGGCACCAATATCTCCTTTATATCTCTATTCAATATAACAAGAAGTAAGTAAAATGAAACTGGGGCGTCAAAACTTTTAAACAGATGAAACCTGATTTAAACGATGGAATTTGCGTAAAAAAATGAATTTTGAAGGGAGGACCATATCATATTGTGTATTTTTATACGAGCTTCGATTTGATATATTATAATATTCTTTTCGATACCCGAGTAAAAAGTTATCTCCGTTGAAAGTTTTAAGCCATATTTTACAAATATTTTGTTGTTGTTAAAAATGTGAACCAGATCTCCTTTCTTTTCCTCTTCTCTTATTTTTTTTTTGAAGAAAGTATATTGATTGAACATATATATTAAGAACCCTAGGTCGGCACCAATATCTCCTTTATATCTCTATTCAATATAACAAGAAGTAAGTGAAATGAAAATGGGGCGTCAAAACTTTGAAACCCTCGGAAAGTGATGTAAACGATGGAATTTGCGTACAAAAATGATTTTTGAAGGGAGAACCTTACCATATTATGTAATTTTATACGAGCTTCGATTTGATATATTATAATATTCTTTTCGATACCCGAGTAAAAAGTTATCTCCGTTGAAAGTTTTAAGTCATATTTTACAAATGTTTTGTTGTTGTTGAAAATGTGAACAAGATCTCCTTTCTTTTCCTCTTCTCTTATTTTTTTTTGAAGAATACAGATTGATTGAACATATATATTAAGAACCCTAGGTCGGCACCAATATCTCCTTTATATCTCTATTCAATATAACAAGAAGTAAGTAAAATGAAATCAAGGCCAAAACTTTAAAACCCATGAAACCTGATTTAAACGATGGAATTTGCGTACAAAAATTATTTTTGAAGGGAGGACCATATCATATTGTGTAATTTTATACGAGCTTCGATTTGATATATTATAATATTCTTTTCGATATCCGAGTAAAAAGTTATCTTCGTTGAAAGTTTTATGTCATATTTTACAAATGTTTTGTTGTTGGTTAAAATGTGAACAAGATCGCCTTTGTTTTCCTCTTCTCTTAATTTCTTTTGAAGAATACAGATTGATTGAACATATATATTAAGAACCCTAGGTAGGCACCAATATCTCCTTTATAGCTCTATTCAATAAAACAAGAAGTAAGTAAAATGAAAATGGTGCGTCAAAACTTTTAAACCCACGGAAAGTGATGTAAACGATGGAATTTGTGTAAAAAAATGATTTTTGAAGGGAGGACCATATCATATTGTGTAATTTAATAAGAGCTTCGATTTGATATATTATAATATTCTTTTCGATACCCGAGTAAAAAGTTATCTCCGTTGAAAGTTTTGAGTCATATTTTACAAATGTTTTGTTGTTGTTGAAAATGTGAACAAGATCGACTTTCTTTTCCTCTTCTCTTATTTTCTTTTGAAGAATACAGATTGATTGAACATATATATTAAGAACCCTAGGTCGGCACCAATATCTCCTTTATAGCTCTATTCAATAAAACAAGAAGTAAGTAAAATGAAAATGGTGCGTCAAAAACTTTTAAACCCTCAGAAAGTGATGTAAACGATGGAATTTGCGTACAAAAATGATTTTTGAAGGGAGGACATTACCATATTATGTAATTTTATACGAGCTTCGATTTGATATATTATAATATTCTTTTCGATACCCGAGTAAAAAGTTATCTCCGTTGAAAGTTTTAAGTCATATTTTACAAATATTTTGTTGTTGTTAAAAATGTGAACAAGATCTCCTTTCTTTTCCTCTTCTCTTATTTTTTTTGAAGAATGTAGATTGATTGAACATATATATTAAGAACCCTAGGTCGGTACCAATATCTCCTTTATATCTCTATTCAATATAACAAGAAGTAAGTGAAATGAAAATGGTGCGTCAAAACTTTTAAACCCTCAGAAAGTGATGTAAACGATGGAATTTGCGTACAAAAATGATTTTTGAAGGGAGGACCATATCATATTGTGTAATTTTATACGAGCTTCGATTTGATATATTATAATATTCTTTTCGATACCCGAGTAAAAAGTTATCTCCGTTGAAAGTTTTAAGTCATATTTTACAAATGTTTTGTTGTTGTTGAAAATGTGAACAAGATCGACTTTCTTTTCCTCTTCTCTTATTTTTTTTTGAAGAATACAGATTGATTGAACATATATATTAAGAACCCTAGGTCGGCACCAATATCTCCTTTATATCTCTATTCAATATAACAAGAAGTAAGTAAAATGAAACTGGGGCGTCAAAACTTTTAAACCCACGAAAAGTGATGTAAACGATGGAATTTGCGTACAAAAATGATTTTTGAAGGGAGGACCTTATCATATTGTGTAATTTTATACGAGCTTCGATTTGATATATTATAATATTCTTTTCGATACCCAAGTAAAAAGTTATCTCCGTTGAAAGTTTTTACTCATATTTTACAAATGTTTTGTTGTTGTTGAAAATGTGTACAAGATCTCCTTTCTTTTCCTCCTCTCTTATTTTTTTTTGAAGAATACCGATTGATTGAACATATATATTAAGAACCCTAGGTCGGCACCAATATCTCCTTTATAGCTTTATTCCATAAAACAAGAAGTAAGTAAAATGAAAATGGTGCGTCAAAACTTTTAAACCCACGGAAAGTGATGTAAACGATGGAATTTGTGTACAAAAATGATTTTTGAAGGGAAGACCATATCATGTTGTGTAATTTTATACGAGCTTCGATTTGATATATTATAATATTCTTTTCGATACGCGAGTAAAAAGTTATCTCCGTTGAAAGTTTTAACTCATATTTTACAAATGTTTTTTTGTTGTTGAATATGTGAACAAGATCTCCTTTCTTTTCCTCTTCTCTTATTATTTTTTTGAAGAATACAGATTGATTGAACATATAAATTAAGAACCCTAGGTCGGCACCAATATCTCCTTTATATTTGTATTCAATAAAACAAGAAGTAAGTAAAATGAAAATGGTGCATCAAAACTTTTAAACCCTCAGAAAGTGATGTAAACGATGGAATTTGCGTACAAAAATGATATTTGAAGGGAGGACATTACCATATTATGTAATTTTATACGAGCTTCGATTTGCTATATTATAATATTCTTTTCGATACCCGAGTAAAAAGTTATCTCCGTTGAAAGTTTTAAGTCATATTTTACAAATATTTTGTTGTTGTTAAAAATGTGAACAAGATCTCCTTTCTTTTCCTCTTCTCTTATTTATTTTTGAAGAATACAGATTGATTGAACATATATATTAAGAACCCTAGGTCGGCACCAAAATCTCCTTTATATCTCTATTCAATATAACAAGAAGTAAGTGAAATGAAACTGGGGCGTCAAAACTTTTAAACCAACGAAACCTGATGTAAACGATGGAATTTGCGTACAAAAATTATTTTTGAAGGGAGGACCTTACCATATTTTGTAAATTTATACGAGCTTCGATTTGATATATTATAATATTCTTTTCGATACCCGAGTAAAAAGTTATCTACGTTGAAAGTTTTGAGTCATATTTTACAAATGTTTTGTTGTTGTTGAAAATATGAACAAGATCGCCTTTGTTTTCCTCTTCTCTTATTTTCTTTTGAAGAATACAGATTGATTGAACATAAATATTAAGAACCCTAGGTCGGCCCCAATATCTCCTTTATAGCTCTATTCAATAAAACAAGAAGTAAGTAAAATGAAACTGGGGCGTCAAAACTTTTAAACCCACGGAAACTGATGTAAACGATGGAATTTGCGTAGAAAAATGATTTTAGAAAGGGAGAACCTGATCATATTGTGTAATTTTATACGAGCTTCGATTTGATTTATTATAATATTTTTTTCGATACCCGAGTAAAAAGTTATCTCCGTTGAAAGTTTTAAGTCATATTTTACAAATATTTTGTTGTTGTTAAAAATGTGAACAAGATCTCCTTTCTTTTCCTCTTCTCTTATTTTTTTTTGAAGAATGTAGATTGATTGAACATATATATTAAGAACCCTAGGTCGGTACCAATATCTCCTTTATATCTCTATTCAATATAACAAGAAGTAAGTGAAATGAAAATGGTGCGTCAAAACTTTTAAACCCTCAGAAAGTGATGTAAACGATGGAATTTGCGTACAAAAATGATATTTGAAGGGAGGACATTACCATATTATGTAATTTTATACGAGCTTCGATTTGCTATATTATAATATTCTTTTCGATACCCGAGTAAAAAGTTATCTCCGTTGAAAGTTTTAAGTCATATTTTACAAATATTTTGTTGTTGTTAAAAATGTGAACAAGATCTCCTTTCTTTTCCTCTTCTCTTATTTATTTTTGAAGAATACAGATTGATTGAACATATATATTAAGAACCCTAGGTCGGCACCAAAATCTCCTTTATATCTCTATTCAATATAACAAGAAGTAAGTAAAATGAAATCAAGGCGTCAAAACTTTTAAACCCACGAAACCTGATGTAAACGATGGAATTTGCGTACAAAAATGATTTTTGAAGGGAGGACCTTACCATATTTTGTAAATTTATACGAGCTTCGATTTGATATATTATAATATTCTTTTCGATATCCGAGTAAAAAGTTATCTTCGTTGAAAGTTTTGAGTCATATTTTACAAATGTTTTGTTGTTGTTGAAAATGTGAACAAGATCGCCTTTGTTTTCCTCTTCTCTTAATTTCTTTTGAAGAATACAGATTGATTGAACATATATATTAAGAACCCTAGGTCGGCACCAATATCTCCTTTATAGCTCTATTCAATAAAACAAGAAGTAAGTAAAATGAAAATGGTGCGTCAAAACTTTTAAACCCACGGAAAGTGATGTAAACGATGGAATTTGTGTAAAAAAATGCTTTTTGAAGGGAGGACCATATCATATTGTGTAATTTAATAAGAGCTTCGATTTGATATATTATAATATTCTTTTCGATACCCGAGTAAAAAGTTATCTCCGTTGAAAGTTTTGAGTCATATTTTACAAATGTTTTGTTGTTGTTGAAAATGTGAACAAGATCGCCTTTGTTTTCCTCTTCTCTTATTTTCTTTTGAAGAATACAGATTGATTGAACATATATATTAAGAACCCTAGGTCGGCACCAATATCTCCTTTATAGCTCTATTCAATAAAACAAGAAGTAAGTAAAATGAAACTGGGGCGTCAAAACTTTTAAACCCACGGAAACTGATGTAAACGATGAAATTTGCGTACAAAAATGATTTTTGAAGGGAGGAAATTACCATATTATGTAATTTTATACGAGCTTCGATTTGATATATTATAATATTCTTTTCGATACCCGAGTAAAAAGTTATCTCCGTTGAAAGTTTTAAGTCATATTTTACAAATGTTTTGTTGTTGTTGAAAATGTGAACAAGATCTCCTTTCTTTTCCTCTTCTCTTATTTTTTTTGAAGAATACAGATTGATTGAACATATATATTAAGAACCCTAGGTCGGCACCGATATCTCCTTTATAGCTCTATTCAATAAAACAAGAAGTAAGTAAAATGAAAATGGTGCGTCAAAACTTTTAAACCCTCTGAAAGTGATGTAAACGATGGAATTTGCGTACAAAAATGATTTTTGAAGGGAAGACCATATCATATTATGTAATTTTATACGAGCTTCGATTTGATATATTTTAATATTCTTTTCGATACCCGAGTAAAAAGTTATCTCCGTTGAAAGTTTTAACTCATATTTTACAAATGTTTTGTTGTTGTTGAAAATGTGAACAAGATCTCCTTTCTTTTCCTCTTCTCTTATTTTTTTTTGAAGAATTCAGATTGATTGAACATATATATTAAGAACCCTAGGTCGGCACCAATATCTCCTTTATATCTCTATTCAATATAACAAGAAGTAAGTAAAATGAAACTGGGGCGACAAAACTTTTAAACCAACGAAAGTGATGTAAACGATGGAATTTGCGTACAAAAATGATTTTTGAAGGGAGGACCTTATCATATTGTGTAATTTTATACGAGCTTCGATTTGATATATTATAATATTCTTTTCGATACCCGAGTAAAAAGTTATCTCCGTTGAAAGTTTTAAGTCATATTTTACAAATATTTTGTTGTTGTTAAAAATGTGAACAAGATCTCCTTTCTTTTCCTCTTCTCTTATTTATTTTTGAAGAATACAGATTGATTGAACATATATATTAAGAACCCTAGGTCGGCACCAATATCTCCTTTATATCTCTATTCAATATAACAAGAAGTAAGTAAAATGAAACTAGGGCGTCAAAACTTTTAAACCCACGAAACCTGATGTAAACGATGGAATTTGCGTACAAAAATGATTTTTGAAGGGAGGACCATATCATATTGTGTAATTTTATACGAGCTTCGATTTGATATATTATAATATTCTTTTCGATACCCGAGTAAAAAGTTATCTTCGTTGAAAGTTTTGAGTCATATTTTACAAATGTTTTGTTGTTGTTGAAAATATGAACAAGATCGCCTTTGTTTTCCTCTTCTCTTATTTTCTTTTGAAGAATACAGATTGATTGAACATAAATATTAAGAACCCTAGGTCGGCCCCAATATCTCCTTTATAGCTCTATTCAATAAAACAAGAAGTAAGTAAAATGAAACTGGGGCGTCAAAACTTTTAAACCCACGGAAACTGATGTAAACGATGGAATTTGCGTAGAAAAATGATTTTTGAAGGGAGTACCTTACCATCTTATGTAATTTTATACGAGCTTCGATTTGATTTATGATAATATTTTTTTCGATACCCGAGTAAAAAGTTATCTCCGTTGAAAGTTTTAAGTCATATTTTACAAATATTTTGTTGTTGTTAAAAATGTGAACAAGATCTCCTTTCTTTTCCTCTTCTCTTATTTTTTTTTGAAGAATGTAGATTGATTGAACATATATATTAAGAACCCTAGGTCGGTACCAATATCTCCTTTATATCTCTATTCAATATAACAAGAAGTAAGTGAAATGAAAATGGTGCGTCAAAACTTTTAAACCCTCAGAAAGTGATGTAAACGATGGAATTTGCGTACAAAAATGACTTTTGAAGGGAGGACATTACCATATTATGTAATTTTATACGAGCTTGGTTTTGATATATTATGATTTTCTTTTCGATATCCGAGTAAAAGTTTATCTCTGTTGAAAGTTTTAAGTCATATTTTACAAATGTTTTGTTGTTGTTGAAAATGTGAACAAGATCGCCTTTGTTTTCCTCTTCTATTAATTTCTTTTGAAGAATACAGATTGATTGAACATATATATTAAGAACCCTAGGTCGGCACCAATATCTCCTTTATATCTCTATTCAATATAACAAGAAGTAAGTAAAATGAAAATGGTGCGTCAAAACTTTTAAACCCTCGGAAAGTGATGTAAACGATGGAATTTGCGTACAAAAATGATTTTTGAAGGGAGGACCATATCATATTGTGTAATTTTATACGAGCTTCGATTTGATATATTATAATATTCTTTTCGATATCCGAGTAAAAAGTTATCTTCGTTGAAAGGTTTGAGTCATATTTTACAAATGTTTTGTTGTTGTTGAAAATGTGAACAAGATCGCCTTTGTTTTCCTCTTCTCTTATTTTCTTTTGAAGAATACAGATTGATTGAACATAAATATTAAGAACCCTAGGTCGGCCCCAATATCTCCTTTATAGCTCTATTCAATAAAACAAGAAGTAAGTAAAATGAAACTGAGGCGTCAAAACTTTTAAACCCACGGAAACTGATGTAAACGATGAAATTTGCGTACAAAAATGACTTTTGAAGGGAGGACATTACCATATTATGTAATTTTATACGAGCTTCGATTTTCTATATTATAATATTCTTTTCGATACCCGAGTAAAAAGTTATCTCCGTTGAAAGTTTTAAGTCATATTTTACAAATATTTTGTTGTTGTTAAAAATGTGAACAAGATCTCCTTTCTTTTCCTCTTCTCTTATTTTTTTTTTGAAGAATGTAGATTGATTGAACATATATATTAAGAACCCTAGGTAGGTACCAATATCTCCTTTATATCTCGGTTCAATAAAACAAGAAGTAAGTGAAATGAAAATGGTGCGTCAAAACTTTTAAACCCACAGAAAGTTATGTAAACGATGGAATTTGCGTACAAAAATGACTTTTGAAGGGAGGACATTACCATATTATGTAATTTTATACGAGCTTCGATTTGCTATATTATAATATTCTTTTCGATACCCGAGTAAAAAGTTATCTCCGTTGAAAGTTTTAAGTCATATTTTACAAATGTTTTGTTGTTGTTGAAAATGTGAACAAGATCGCCTTTGTTTTCCTCTTCTCTTATTTTCTTTTGAAGAATACAGATTGATTGAACATATATATTAAGAACCCTAGGTCGGCACCAATATCTCCTTTATATCTCTATTCAATATAACAAGAAGTAAGTAAAATGAAACTGGGGCGTCAAAACTTTTAAACCCACGAAACCTGATGTAAACGATGGAATTTGCGTACAAAAATGATTTTTGAAGGGAGGACCATATCATATTGTGTAATTTTATACGAGCTTCGATTTGATATATTATAATATTCTTTTCGATATCCGAGTAAAAAGTTATCTTCGTTGAAAGTTTTGAGTCATATTTTACAAATGTTTTGTTGTTGTTGAAAATGTGAACAAGATCGCCTTTGTTTTCCTCTTCTCTTATTTTCTTTTGAAGAATACAGATTGATTGAACATATATATTAAGAACCCTAGGTCGGCACCAATATCTCCTTTATAGCTCTATTCAATAAAACAAGAAGTAAGTAAAATGAAAATGGTGCGTCAAAACTTTTAAACCCACGGAAAGTGATGTAAACGATGGAATTTGTGTAAAAAAATGATTTTTGAAGGGAGGACCATATCATATTGTGTAATTTAATAAGAGCTTCGATTTGATATATTATAATATTCTTTTCGATACCCGAGTAAAAAGTTATCTCCGTTGAAAGTTTTAAGTCATATTTTACAAATGTTTTGTTGTTGTTGAAAATGTGAACAAGATCTCCTTTCTTTTCCTCTTCTCTTATTTTCTTTT
Source organism: Hippophae rhamnoides (assembly GCA_033030585.1). NCBI lineage: Eukaryota > Viridiplantae > Streptophyta > Magnoliopsida > Rosales > Elaeagnaceae > Hippophae > Hippophae rhamnoides. The sequence goes on along the minus strand of CM065430.1, from coordinate 46,789,425 downwards.
GAAGAATACAGATTGATTGAACATATATATTAAGAACCCTAGGTCGGCACCAATATCTCCTTTATAGCTCTATTCAATAAAACAAGAAGTAAGTAAAATGAAAATGGTGCGTCAAAACTTTTAAACCCTCAGAAAGTGATGTAAACGATGGAATTTGCGTACAAAAATGATTTTTGAAGGGAGGACATTACCATATTATGTAATTTTATACGAGCTTCGATTTGATATATTATAATATTCTTTTCGATACCCGAGTAAAAAGTTATCTCCGTTGAAAGTTTTAAGTCATATTTTACAAATATTTTGTTGTTGTTAAAAATGTGAACAAGATCTCCTTTCTTTTCCTCTTCTCTTATTTATTTTTGAAGAATACAGATTGATTGAACATATATATTAAGAACCCTAGGTCGGCACCAAAATCTCCTTTATATCTCTATTCAATATAACAAGAAGTAAGTAAAATGAAACTGGGGCGTCAAAACTTTTAAACCAACGAAACCTGATGTAAACGATGGAATTTGTGTAAAAAAATGCTTTTCGAAGGGAGGACCATATCATATTGTGTAATTTTATACGAGCTTCGATTTGATATATTATAATATTCTTTTCGATACCCGAGTAAAAAGTTATCTCCGTTGAAACTTTTGAGTCATATTTTACAAATGTTTTGTTGTTGTTGAAAATGTGAAAAGATCGCCTTTGTTTTCCTCTTCTCTTGTTTTCTTTTGAATAATACAGATTGATTGAGCATATATATTAAGAACCCTAGGTCGGCACCAATATCTCCTTTATAGCTCTATTCAATAAAACAAGAAGTATGTAAAATGAAAATGGTGCGTCAAAACTTTTAAACCCACGGAAAGTGATGTAAACGATGGAATTTGTGTACAAAAATGATTTTTGAAGGGAAGACCATATCATGTTGTGTAATTTTATACGAGCTTCGATTTGATATATTATAATATTCTTTTCGATACGCGAGTAAAAAGTTATCTCCGTTGAAAGTTTTAACTCATATTTTACAAATGTTTTTTTGTTGTTGAAAATGTGAACAAGATCTCCTTTCTTTTCCTCTTCTCTTATTTTTTTTTTGAAGAATACAGATTGATTGAACATATATATTAAGAACCCTAGGTCGGCACCAATATCTCCTTTATATCTCTATTCAATAAAACAAGAAGTAAGTAAAATGAAAATGGTGCGTCAAAACTTTTAAACCCTCAGAAAGTGATGTAAACGATGGAATTTGCGTACAAAAATGATTTTTGAAGGGAGGACATTACCATATTATGTAATTTTATACGAGCTTCGATTTGATATATTATAATATTCTTTTCGATACCCGAGTAAAAAGTTATCTCCGTTGTAAGTTTTAAGTCATATTTTACAAATATTTTGTTGTTGTTAAAAATGTGAACAAGATCTCCTTTCTTTTCCTCTTCTCTTATTTTTTTTTTTGAAGAATACAGATTGATTGAACATATATATTAAGAACCCTAGGTCGGCACCAATATCTCCTTTATAGCTCTATTCAATAAAACAAGAAGTAAGTAAAATGAAATCAAGGCCAAAACTTTTAAACCCACGAAAGTGGTGTAAACGATGGAATTTGCGTACAAAAATGATTTTTGAAGGGAGGACCTTACCATATTTTGTAAATTTATACGAGCTTCGATTTGATATATTATAATATTCTTTTCGATATCCGAGTAAAAAGTTATCTTCGTTGAAAGTTTTGAGTCATATTTTACAAATGTTTTGTTGTTGTTGAAAATGTGAACAAGATCGCCTTTGTTTTCCTCTTCTCTTAATTTCTTTTGAAGAATACAGATTGATTGAACATATATATTAAGAACCCTAGGTCGGCACCAATATCTCCTTTATAGCTCTATTCAATAAAACAAGAAGTAAGTAAAATGAAAATGGTGCGTCAAAACTTTTAAACCCACGGAAAGTGATGTAAACGATGGAATTTGTGTACAAAAATGATTTTTGAAGGGAGGACCATATCATATTGTGTAATTTAATAAGAGCTTCGATTTGATATATTATAATATTCTTTTCGATACCCGAGTAAAAAGTTATCTCCGTTGAAAGTTTTAACTCATATTTTACAAATGTTTTGTTGTTGTTGAAAATGTGAACAAGATCTCCTTTCTTTTCCTCTTCTCTTATTTTTTTTTGAAGAATACAGATTGATTGAACATATATATTAAGAACCCTAGGTCGGCACCAATATCTCCTTTATATCTCTATTCAATAAAACAAGAAGTAAGTAAAATGAAAATGGTGCGTCAAAACTTTTAAACCCTCGGAAAGTGATGTAAACGATGGAATTTGCGTAAAAAAATGATTTTTGAAGGGAGGACATTACCATATTATGTAATTTTATACGAGCTTCGATTTGCTATATTATAATATTCTTTTCGATACCCGAGTAAAAAGTTATCTCCGTTGAAAGTTTTAAGTCATATTTTACAAATATTTTGTTGTTGTTAAAAATGTAAACAAGATCTCCTTTCTTTTCCTCTTCTCTTATTTATTTTTGAAGAATACAGATTGATTGAACATATATATTAAGAACCCTAGGTCGGCACCAATATCTCCTTTATAGTTCTATTCAATAAAACAAGAAGTAAGTAAAATGAAAATGGTGCGTCAAAACTTTTAAACCCACAGAAAGTGATGTAAACGATGGAATTTGTGTAAAAAAATGCTTTTTGAAGGGAAGACCATATCATATTGTGTACTTTTATACGAGCTTCGATTTGATATATTATAATATTCTTTTCGATACCCGAGTAAAAAGTTATCTCCGTTGAAAGTTTTGAGTCATATTTTACAAATGTTTTGTTGTTGTTGAAAATGTGAACAAGATCGACTTTCTTTTCCTCTTCTCTTATTTTTTTTTTGAAGAATACAGATTGATTGAACATATATATTAAGAACCCTAGGTCGGCACCAATATCTCCTTTATATCTCTATTCAATATAACAAGAAGTAAGTAAAATGAAACTTGGGTGTCCAAGCTTTTAAACCCACGAAACCTGATGTAAACGATGGAATTTGCGTACAAAAATGATTTTTGAAGGGAGGACCATATCATATTGTGTAATTTTATACGAGCTTCGATTTGATATATTATAATATTCTTTTCGATACCCGAGTAAAAAGTTATCTCCGTTGAAAGTTTTAAGTCATATTTTACAAATATTTTGTTGTTGTTGAAAATGTGAACAAGATCGACTTTCTTTTCCTGTTCTCTTATTATTTTTTGAAGAATACAGATTGATTGGACATATATATTAAGAACCCTATGTCGGCACCAATATCTCCTTTATATCTCTATTCAATATAACAAGAAGTAAGTAAAATGAAAATGGTGCGTCAGAACTTTTAAACCCACGGAAAGTGTTGTAAACGATGGAATTTGTGTAAAAAAATGATTTTTGAAGGGAGGACCATATCATATTGTGTAATTTAATAAGAGCTTCGATTTGATATATTATAATATTCTTTTCGATACCCGAGTAAAAAGTTATCTCCGTTGAAAGTTTTGAGTCATATTTTACAAATGTTTTGTTGTTGTTGAAAATGTGAACAAGATCGACTTTCTTTTCCTCTTCTCTTATTTTCTTTTGAAGAATACAGATTGATTGATCATATATATTAAGAACCCTAGGTCGGCACCAATATCACCTTTATATCTCTATTCAATATAACAAGAAGTAAGTAAAATGAAAATGGTGCGTCAAAACTTTTAAACCCTCAGAAAGTGATGTAAACGATGAAATTTGCGTACAAAAATGATTTTTGAAGGGAGGACATTACCATATTATGTAATTTTATACGAGCTTCGATTTGCTATATTATAATATTCTTTTCGATACCCGAGTAAAAAGTTATCTCCGTTGAAAGTTTTAAGTCATATTTTACAAATATTTTGTTGTTGTTAAAAATGTGAACAAGATCTCCTTTCTTTTCCTCTTCTCTTATTTTTTTTTGAAGAATGTAGATTGATTGAACATATATATTAAGAACCCTAGGTCGGTACCAATATCTCCTTTATATCTCTATTCAATATAACAAGAAGTAAGTAAAATGAAATTGGGGCGTCAAAACTTTTAAACCAACGAAACCTGATGTAAACGATGGAATTTGCGTACAAAAATGACTTTTGAAGGGAGGACATTACCATATTATGTAATTTTATACGAGCTTCGATTTTCTATATTATAATATTCTTTTCGATAACCGAGTAAAAAGTTATCTTCGTTGAAAGTTTTAAGTCATATTTTACAAATGTTTTGTTGTTGTTGAAAATGTGAACAAGATCGCCTTTGTTTTCCTCTTCTCTTATTTTCTTTTGAAGAATACAGATTGATTGAACATATATATTAAGAACCCTAGGTCGGCACCAATATCTCCTTTATATCTCTATTCAATAAAACAAGATGTAAGTAAAATGAAAATGGTGCGTCAAAACTTTTAAACCCTTGGAAACTGATGTAAACGATGGAATTTGCGTACAAAAATGATTTTTGAAGGGAGGACCATATCATATTGTGTAATTTTATACGAGCTTCGATTTGATATATTATAATATTCTTTTCGATACCCGAGTAAAAAGTTATCTCCGTTGAAAGTTTTAAGTCATATTTTACAAATGTTTTGTTGTTGTTGAAAATGTGAACAAGATCTCCTTTCTTTTCCTCTTCTCTTATTTTTTTTTGAAGAATACAGATTGATTGAACATATATATTAAGAACCCTAGGTCGGCACCAATATCTCCTTTATAGCTCTATTCAATAAAACAAGAAGTAAGTAAAATGAAACTGGGGCGTCAAAACTTTTAAACCCTCAGAAACTGATGTAAACGATGGAATTTGCGTAGAAAAATGATTTTTGAAGGGAGGACCTTACCATCTTATGTAATTTTATACGAGCTTCGATTTGATATATTATAATATTCTTTTCGATACCCGAGTAAAAAGTTATCTCCGTTGAAAGTTTTAAGTCATATTTTACAAATGTTTTGTTGTTGTTGAAAATGTGAACAAGATCTCCTTTCTTTTCCTCTTCTCTTATTTTTTTTGAAGAATACAGATTGATTGAACATATATATTAAGAACCCTAGGTCGGCACCAATATCTCCTTTATAGCTCTATTCAATAAAACAAGAAGTAAGTAAAATGAAAATGGTGCGTCAAAACTTTTAAACCCACGGAAAGTGATATAAATGATGGAACTTGTGTAAAAAAATGCTTTTTGAAGGGAGGACCATATCATATTGTGTAATTTAATAAGAGCTTCGATTTGATATATTATAATATTCTTTTCGATACCCGAGTAAAAAGTTATATCCGTTGAAAGTTTTGAGTCATATTTTACAAATGTTTTGTTGTTGTTGAAAATGTGAAAAAGATCGACTTTCTTTTCCTCTTCTCTTATTTTCTTTTGAAGAATACAGATTGATATATCATATATATTAAGAACCCTACGTCGGCACCAATATCACCTTTATATCTCTATTCAATATAACAAGAAGTAAGTAAAATGAAAATGGTGCGTCAAAACTTTTAACCCTCGGAAAGTGATGTAAACGATGGAATTTGCGTACAAACGTGATTTTTGAAGGGAAGACCTTAACATAATATGTAAATTTATACGAGCTTCGAGTTGAAATAATATAATATTCTTTTCGATACACGAGTAAAAAGTTATCTCCGTTGAAAGTTTTAAGTCATATTTTACGAATATTTTGTTGTTGTTAAAAATGTGAACAAGATATCCTTTCTTTTCCTCTTCTCTTATTTTTTTTGAAGAATGTAGATTGATTGAACATATATATTAAGAACCCTAGGTCGGCACCAATATCTCCTTTATATCTCTATTCAATATAACAAGAAGTAAGTAAAATGAAACTGGGGCGTCAAAACTTTTAAACCCTCAGAAACTGATGTAAACGATGGAATTTGCGTAAAAAATGAAATTTGAAGGGAGGACCATATCATATTGTGTATTTTTATACGAGCTTCGATTTGATATATTATAATATTCTTTTCGATACCCGAGTAAAAAGTTATCTCCGTTGAAAGTTTTAAGCCATATTTTACAAATATTTTGTTGTTGTTAAAAATGTGAACCAGATCTCCTTTCTTTTCCTCTTCTCTTATTTTCTTTTGAAGAATACAGATTGATTGAACATATATATTAAGAACCCTAGGTCGGCACCAATATCTCCTTTATATCTCTATTCAATATAACAAGAAGTAAGTGAAATGAAACTGGGGCGTCAAAACTTTTAAACCCATGAAACCTGATTTAAACGATGGAATTTGCGTACAAAAATGATTTTTGAAGGGAGGACCATATCATATTGTGTAATTTTATACGAGCTTCGATTTGATATATTATAATATTCTTTTCGATATCCGAGTAAATGTTATCTCCGTTGAAAGTTTTAACTCATATTTTACAAATGTTTTGTTGTTGTTGAAAATGTGAACAAGATCTCCTTTCTTTTCCTCTTCTCTTATTTTTTTTTGAAGAATACCGATTGATTGAACATATATATTAAGAACCCTAGGTCGGCACCAATATCTCCTTTATAGCTTTATTCAATAAAACAAGAAGTAAGTAAAATGAAAATGGTGCGTCAAAACTTTTAAACCCACGGAAAGTGATGTAAACGATGGAATTTGTGTACAAAAATGATTTTTGAAGGGAGGACCATATCATATTGTGTAATTTAATAAGAGCTTCGATTTGATATATTATAATATTCTTTTCGATACGCGAGTAAAAAGTTATCTCCGTTGAAAGTTTTAACTCATATTTTACAAATGTTTTGTTGTTGTTGAAAATGTGAACAAGATCTCCTTTCTTTTCCTCTTCTCTTATTTTTTTTGAAGAATACAGATTGATTGAACATATATATTAAGAACCCTAGGTCGGCACCAATATCTCCTTTATAGCTCTATTCAATAAAACAAGAAGTAAGTAAAATGAAAATGGTGCGTCAAAACTTTTAAACCCTCAGAAAGTGATGTAAACGATGGAATTTGCGTACAAAAATGATTTTTGAAGGGAGAACCTTACCATATTATGTAATTTTATACGAGCTTCGATTTGATATATTATAATATTCTTTTCGATACCCGAGTAAAAAGTTATCTCCGTTGAAAGTTTTAAGTCATATTTTACAAATGTTTTGTTGTTGTTGAAAATGTGAACAAGATCTCCTTTCTTTTCCTCTTCTCTTATTTTTTTTGAAGAATACAGATTGATTGAACATATATATTAAGAACCCTAGGTCGGCACCAATATCTCCTTTATATCTCTATTCAATAAAACAAGAAGTAAGTAAAATGAAAATGGGGCATCAAAACTTTTAAACCCTCAAAAAGTGATGTAAACGATGGAATTTTCGTACAACAATGATTTCTGAAGGGAGCACCATATCATATTGTGTAATTTTATACGAGCTTCGATTTGATATATTATAATATTCTTTTCGATACCCGAGTAAAAAGTTATCTCCGTTGAAAGTTTTGAGTCATATTTTACAAATGTTTTGTTGTTGTTGAAAATGTGAACAAGATCTCCTTTCTTTTCCTCTTCTCTTATTTTTTTTTGAAGAATACAGATTGATTGAACATATATATTAAGAACCCTAGGTCGGCACCAATATCTCCTTTATAGCTCTATTCAATAAAACAAGAAGTAAGTAAAATGAAAATGGTGCGTCAAAACTTTTAAACCCACAGAAAGTGATGTAAACGATGGAATTTGCGTACAAAAATGATTTTTGAAGGGAGGACCATATCATATTGTGTAATTTAATAAGAGCTTCGATTTGATATATTATAATAATCTTTTCGATACCCGAGTAAAAAGTTATCTCCGTTGAAAGTTTTAAGTCATATTTTACAAATATTTTGTTGTTGTTGAAAATGTGAACAAGATCTCCTTTCTTTTACTCTTCTCTTAATTTCTTTTGAAGAATACATATTGATTGAACATATATATTAAGAACCCTAGGTCGGCACCAATATCTCCTTTATAGCTCTATTCAATATAACAAGAAGTAAGTAAAATGAAAATGGTGCGTCAAAACTTTTAAACCCTCTGAAAGTGATGTAAACGATGGAATTTGCGTACAAAAATGATTTTTGAAGGGAGGACCTTACCATATTATGTAATTTTATACGAGCTTCGATTAGATATATTATAATATTCTTTTCGATACCCGAGTAAATGTTATCTCCGTTGAAAGTTTTAACTCATATTTTACAAATGTTTTGTTGCTGTTGAAAATGTGAACAAGATCTCCTTTGTTTTCCTCTTCTCTTAATTTCTTTTGAAGAATACAGATTGATTGAACATATATATTAAGAACCCTAGGTCGGCACCAATATCTCCTTTATAGCTCTATTCAATAAAACAATAAGTAAGTAAAATGAAAATGGTGCGTCAAAACTTTTAAACCCACGGAAAGTGATGTAAACGATGGAATTTGTGTAAAAAAATGATTTTTGAAGGGAGGACCATATCATATTGTGTAATTTAATAAGAGCTTCGATTTGATATATTATAATATTCTTTTCGATACCCGAGTAAAAAGTTATCTCCGTTGAAACTTTTGAGTCATATTTTACAAATGTTTTGTTGTTGTTGAAAATGTGAAAAGATCGCCTTTGTTTTCCTCTTCTCTTGTTTTCTTTTGAATAATACAGATTGATTGAGCATATATATTAAGAACCCTAGGTCGGCACCAATATCTCCTTTATAGCTCTATTCAATAAAACAAGAAGTAAGTAAAATGAAACTGGGGCGTCAAAACTTTTAAACCCACGGAAACTGATGTAAACGATGGAATTTGTGTAGAAAAATGATTTTTGAAGGGAGGACCTTACCATATTATGTAATTTTATACGAGCTTCGATTAGATATATTATAATATTCTTTTCGATACCCGAGTAAATGTTATCTCCGTTGAAAGTTTTAACTCATATTTTACAAATGTTTTGTTGTTGTTGAAAATGTGAACAAGATCTCCTTTCTTTTCCTCTTCTCTTATTTTTTTTGAAGAATACAGATTGATTGAACATATATATTAAGAACCCTAGGTCGGCACCAATATCTCCTTTATAGCTCTATTCAATAAAACAAGAAGTATGTAAAATGAAAATGGTGCGTCAAAACTTTTAAACCCACGGAAAGTGATGTAAACGATGGAATTTGTGTACAAAAATGATTTTTGAAGGGAGGACCATATCATATTGTGTAATTTAATAAGAGCTTCGATTTGATATATTATAATATTCTTTTCGATACCCGAGTAAAAAGTTATATCCGTTGAAAGTTTTGAGTCATATTTTACAAATGTTTTGTTGTTGTTGAAAATGTGAACAAGATCGACTTTCTTTTCCTCTTCTCTTATTTTCTTTTGAAGAATACAGATTGATTGATCATATATATTAAGAACCCTAGGTCGGCACCAATATCACCTTTATATCTCTATTCAATATAACAAGAAGTAAGTAAAATGAAAATGGTGCGTAAAAACTTTTAAACCCTCAGAAAGTGATGTAAACGATGAAATTTGCGTACAAAAATGATTTTTGAAGGGAGGACCATATCATATTGTGTAATTTAATAAGAGCTTCGATTTGATATATTATAATATTCTTTTCGATACCCGAGTAAAAAGTTATCTCCGTTGAAAGTTTTAACTCATATTTTACAAATGTTTTGTTGTTGTTGAAAATGTGAACAAGATCTCCTTTGTTTTCCTCTTCTCTTAATTTCTTTTGAAGAATACAGATTGATTGAACATATATATTAAGAACCCTAGGTCGGCACCAATATCTCCTTTATAGCTATATTCAATATAACAAGAAGTAGGTAAAATGAAACTGGGGCGTCAAAACTTTTAAACCCACGGAAACTGATGTAAACGATGGAATTTGCGTACAAAAATGATTTTTGAAGGGAGGACCTTAAATTATTGTGTAAATTTATACGAGCTTCGATTTTTTATATTATAATATTCTTTTCGATATCCGAGTAAAAAGTTATCTCCGTTGAAAGTTTTAACTCATATTTTACAAATGTGTTGTTGTTATTGAAAATGTGAACAAGATCTCCTTTCTTTTCCTCCTCTCTTATTTTTTTTGAACAATACAGACTGATTGAACATATATATTAAGAACCCTAGGTCGGCACCAATATCTCCTTTATAGCTCTATTCAATAAAACAAGAAGTAAGTAAAATGAAAATGGTGCGTCAAAACTTTTAAACCTTCGGAAAGTAATGTAAACGATGGAATTTGCGTACAAAAATGATTTTTGAAGGGAGGACCTTATCATATTATGTAATTTTATACGAGCTTCGATTTGATATATTATAATATTCTTTTCGATACCCGAGTAAAAAGTTATCTCCGTTGAAAGTTTTAACTCATATTTTACAAATGTTTTGTTGTTGTTGAAAATGTGAACAAGATCTCCTTTCTTTTCCTCTTCTCTTAATTTCTTTTGAAGAATACAGATTGATTGAACATATATATTAAGAACCCTAGGTCGGCACCAATATCTCCTTTATAGTTCTATTCAATAAAACAAGAAGTAAGTAAAATGAAAATGGTGCGTCAAAACTTTTAAACCCACGGAAAGTGATGTAAACGATGGAATTTGTGTAAAAAAATGATTTTTGAAGGGAGGACCATATCATATTGTGTAATTTAATAAGAGCTTCGATTTGATATATTATAATATTCTTTTCGATACCCGAGTAAAAAGTTATCTCCGTTGAAAGTTTTGAGTCATATTTTACAAATGTTTTGTTGTTGTTGAAAATGTGAACAAGATCGCCTTTGTTTTCCTCTTCTCTTGTTTTCTTTTGAATAATACAGATTGATTGAACATATATATTAAGAACCCTAGGTCGGCACCAATATCTCCTTTATAGCTCTATTCAATAAAACAAGAAGTAAGTAAAATGAAACTGGGGCGTCAAAACTTTTAAACCCACGGAAACTGATGTAAATGATGGAATTTGTGTAGAAAAATGATTTTTGAAGGGAGTACCTTACCATCTTATGTAATTTTATACGAGCTTCGATTTGATATATTATAATATTCTTTTCGATACCCGAGTAAATGTTATCTCCGTTGAAAGTTTTAACTCATATTTTACAAATGTTTTGTTGTTGTTGAAAATGTGAACAAGATCTCCTTTCTTTTCCTCTTCTCTTATTTTTTTTTGAAGAATACAGATTGATTGAACATATATATTAAGAACCCTAGGTCGGCACCAATATCTCCTTTATAGCTCTATTCAATAAAACAAGAAGTATGTAAAATGAAAATGGTGCGTCAAAACTTTTAAACCCACGGAAAGTGATGTAAACGATGGAACTTGTGTACAAAAATTATTTTTGAAGGGAGGACCATATCATATTGTGTAATATAATAAGAGCTTCGATTTGATATATTATAATATTCTTTTCGATACTCGAGTAAAAAGTTATATCCGTTGAAAGTTTTGAGTCATATTTTACAAATGTTTTGTTGTTATTGAAAATGTGAACAAGATCGACTTTCTTTTCCTCTTCTCTTATTATTTTTTGAAGAATACAGATTGATTGAACATATATATTAAGAACCCTAGGTCGGCACCAATATCTCCTTTATATCTCTATTCAATATAACAAGAAGTAAGTAAAATGAAACTGGGGCGTCAAAACTTTTAAATCCACGAAACCTGATGTAAACGATGGAATTTGCGTACAAAAATGATTTTTGAAGGGAGGACCATATCATATTGTGTAATTTAATAAGAGCTTCGATTTGATATATTATAATATTCTTTTCGATACCCGAGTAAAAAGTTATCTCCGTTGAAAGTTTTAAGTCATATTTTACAAATATTTTGTTGTTGTTGAAAATGTGAACAAGATCTCCTTTCTTTTACTCTTCTCTTATTTTCTTTTGAAGAATACATATTGATTGAACATATATATTAAGAACCCTAGGTCAGCACCAATATCTCCTTTATAGCTATATTCAATATAACAAGAAGTAAGTAAAATGAAACTGGGGCGTCAAAACTTTTAAACCCACGGAAACTGATGTAAACGATGGAATTTGCGTACAAAAATGATTTTTGAAGGGAGGACCTTATCATATTGTGTAATTTTATACGAGCTTCGATTTGATATATTATAATATTCTTTTCGATATCCGAGTAAAAAGTTATCTCCGTTGAAAGTTTTAACTCATATTTTACAAATGTTTTGTTGTTGTTGAAAATGTGAACAAGATCGCCTTTGTTTTCCTCTTCTCTTATTTTCTTTTGAAGAATACAGATTGATTGAACATATATATTAAGAACCCTAGGTCGGCACCAATATCTCCTTTATAGTTGTATTCAATAAAACAAGAAGTAAAATGAAAATGGTGCGTCAAAACTTTTAAACCCACGGAAACTGATGTAAACGATGGAATTTGCGTAGAAAAATGATTTTTGTAGGGAGGACATTACCATCTTATGTAATTTTATACGAGCTTCGATTTGATATATTATAATATTCTTTTCGATACCCGAGTAAAAAGTTATCTCCGTTGAAAGTTTTAAGTCATATTTTACAAATGTTTTGTTGTTGTTGAAAATGTGAACAAGATCTCCTTTCTTTTCCTCTTCTCTTATTTTTTTTTGAAGAATACAGATTGATTGAACATATATATTAAGAACCCTAGGTCGGCACCAATATCTCCTTTATAGCTCTATTCAATAAAACAAGAAGTAAGTAAAATGAAAATGGTGCGTCAAAACTTTTAAACCCACGGAAAGTGATGTAAACGATGGAATTTGTGTAAAAAATGATTTTTGAAGGGAGGACCATATCATATTGTGTAATTTAATAAGAGCTTCGATTTGATATATTATAATATTCTTTTCGATACCCGAGTAAAAAGTTATCTCCGTTGAAAGTTTTGAGTCATATTTTACAAATGTTTTGTTGTTGTTGAAAATGTGAACAAGATCGCCTTTGTTTTCCTCTTCTCTTATTTTCTTTTGAAGAATACAGATTGATTGAACATATATATTAAGAACCCTAGGTCGGCACCAATATCTCCTTTATAGCTCTATTCAATAAAACAAGAAGTAAGTAAAATGAAACTGGGGCGTCAAAACTTTTAAACCCACGGAAACTGATTTAAATGATGGAATTTGTGTAGAAAAATGATTTTTGAAGGGAGTACCTTACCATCTTATGTAATTTTATACGAGCTTCGATTTGATATATTATAATATTCTTTTCGATACCCGAGTAAATGTTATCTCCGTTGAAAGTTTTAACTCATATTTTACAAATGTTTTGTTGTTGTTGAAAATGTGAACAAGATCTCCTTACTTTTCCTCTTCTCTTATTTTTTTTTGAAGAATACAGATTGATTGAACATATATATGAAGAACCCTAGGTCGGCACCAATATCTCCTTTATAGCTCTATTCAATAAAACAAGAAGTATGTAAAATGAAAATGGTGCGTCAAAACTTTTAAACCCACGGAAAGTGATGTAAACGATGGAACTTGTGTACAAAAATTATTTTTGAAGGGAGGACCATATCATATTGTGTAATATAATAAGAGCTTCGATTTGATATATTATAATATTCTTTTCGATACCCGAGTAAAAAGTTATATCCGTTGAAAGTTTTGAGTCATATTTTACAAATGTTTTGTTGTTATTGAAAATGTGAACAAGATCGACTTTCTTTTCCTCTTCTCTTATTTTTTTTTGAAGAATACAGATTGATTGAACATATATATTAAGAACCCTAGGTCGGCACCAATATCTCCTTTATTGCTCTATTCAATAAAACAAGAAGTATGTAAAATGAAAATGATGCGTCAAAACTTTTAACCCCACAGAAAGTGATGTAAACGATGGAATTTGTGTACAAAAATGATTTTTGAAGGGAGGACCTTATCATATTGTGTAATTTAATAAGAGCTTCGATTTAAAATATTATAATATTCTTTTCGATACCCGAGTAAAAAGTTCTATCCGTTGAAAGTTTTGACTCATATTTTACAAATGTTTTGTTGTTGTTGAAAATGTGAACAAGATCGACATTCTTTTCCTCTTCTCTTATTTTTTTTTGAAGAATACAGATTGATTGATAATATATATTAATAACCCTAGGTCGGCACCAATATCTCCTTTATAGCTCTATTCAATAAAACAATAAGTAAGTAAAATGAAAATGGTGCGTCAAAACTTTTAAACCCACGGAAAGTGATGTAAACGATGGAATTTGTGTAAAAAAATGATTTTTGAAGGGAGGACCATATCATATTGTGTAATTTAATAAGAGCTTCGATTTGATATATTATAATATTCTTTTCGATACCCGAGTAAAAAGTTATCTCCGTTGAAAGTTTTAACTCATATTTTACAAATGTTTTGTTGTTGTTGAAAATGTGAACAAGATCTCCTTTCTTTTCCTCTTCTCTTATTTTTTTTGAAGAATACAGATTGATTGAACATATATATTAAGAACCCTAGGTCGGCACCAATATCTCCTTTATAGCTCTATTCAATAAAACAAGAAGTAAGTAAAATGAAAATGGTGCGTCAAAACTTTTAAACCCACGGAAAGTGATGTAAACGATGGAATTTGTGTACAAAAATGATTTTTGAAGGGAGGACCATATCATATTGTGTAATTTAATAAGAGCTTCGATTTGATATATTATAATATTCTTTTCGATACCCGAGTAAAAAGTTATATCCGTTGAAAGTTTTGAGTCATATTTTACAAATGTTTTGTTGTTGTTGAAAATGTGAACAAGATCGACTTTCTTTTCCTCTTCTCTTATTTTTTTTTGAAGAATACAGACTGATTGAAAATATATATAAAGAACCCTAAGTCGGCACCAATATCTCCTTTATAACTCTATTCAATAAAACAAGAAGTAAGTAAAATGAAAATGGTGCGTCAAAACTTTTAAACCCACGAAAAGTGATGTAAACGATAGAATTTGCATAAAAAAATGATTTTGGAAGGCAGGACTTTATCATATTGTGTAATTTGATACGAGCTTCGATTTGATATATTATAATAGTCATTTCGATATGCGAGTAAAAAGTTATCTCCGTTGAAAGTTTTAAGTCATATTTTACAAATGTTTTGTTGTTGTTGAAAATGTGAACAAGATCTCCTTTCTTTTCCTCTTCTCTTATTTTTTTTTGAAGAATACAGATTGATTGAACATATATATTAAGAACCCTAGGTCGGCACCAATATCTCCTTTATAGCTCTATTCAATAAAACAAGAAGTAAGTAAAATGAAAATGGGGCGTCAAAACTTTTAAACCCACGGAAACTGATGTAAACGATGGAATTTGCGTACAAAAATGATTTTTGAAGGGAGGACCATATCATATTGTGTAATTTTATACGAGCTTCGATTTGATATATTATAATATTCTTTTCGATACCCGAGTAAAAAGTTATCTCCGTTGAAAGTTTTAAGTCATATTTTACAAATGTTTTGTTGTTGTTGAAAATGTGAACAAGATCTCCTTTCTTTTCCTCTTCTCTTATTTTTTTTGAAGAATACAGATTGATTGAACATATATATTAAGAACCCTAGGTCGGCACCAATATCTCCTTTATAGCTCTATTCAATAAAACAAGAAGTAAGTAAAATGAAAATGGTGCGTCAAAACTTTTAAACCCACGGAAAGTGATGTAAACGATGGAATTTGTGTACAAAAATGATTTTTGAAGGGAGGACCATATCATATTGTGTAATATAATAAGAGCTTCGATTTGATATATTATAATATTCTTTTCGATACCCGAGTAAAAAGTTATATCCGTTGAAAGTTTTGAGTCATATTTTACAAA
This sequence comes from Hippophae rhamnoides, assembly GCA_033030585.1. NCBI lineage: Eukaryota > Viridiplantae > Streptophyta > Magnoliopsida > Rosales > Elaeagnaceae > Hippophae > Hippophae rhamnoides. The sequence continues at coordinate 46,773,495 of CM065430.1, read as the reverse complement.
TGTTTTGTTGTTATTGAAAATGTGAACAAGATCGACTTTCTTTTCCTCTTCTCTTATTTTTTTTGAAGAATACAGATTGATTGAACATATATATTAAGAACCCTAGGTCGGCACCAATATCTCCTTTATTGCTCTATTCAATAAAACAAGAAGTATGTAAAATGAAAATGATGCGTCAAAACTTTTAACCCCACAGAAAGTGATGTAAACGATGGAATTTGTGTACAAAAATGATTTTTGAAGGGAGGACCTTATCATATTGTGTAATTTAATAAGAGCTTCGATTTAAAATATTATAATATTCTTTTCGATACCCGAGTAAAAAGTTATATCCGTTGAAAGTTTTGAGTCATATTTTACAAATGTTTTGTTGTTGTTGAAAATGTGAACAAGATCGACTTTCTTTTCCTCTTCTCTTATTTTTTTTTGAAGAATACAGATTGATTGAACATATATATTAAGAACCCTAGGTCGGCACCAATATCTCCTTTATAGCTCTATTCAATAAAACAAGAAGTAAGTAAAATGAAAATGGTGCGTCAAAACTTTTAAACCCTCAGAAAGTGATGTAAACGATGGAATTTGCGTACAAAAATGATTTTTGAAGGGAGGACCTTATCATATTGTGTAATTTTATACGAGCTTCGATTTGATATATTATAATATTCTTTTCGATACCCGAGTAAAAAGTTATCTCCGTTGAAAGTTTTAAGTCATATTTTACAAATGTTTTGTTGTTGTTGAAAATGTGAACAAGATCTCCTTTCTTTTCCTCTTCTCTTATTTTTTTTGAAGAATACAGATTGATTGAACATATATATTAAGAACCCTAGGTCGGCACCAATATCTCCTTTATAGCTCTATTCAATAAAACAAGAAGTAAGTAAAATGAAAATGGTGCGTCAAAACTTTTAAACCCACGGAAAGTGATGTAAACGATGGAATTTGTGTAAAAAAATGATTTTTGAAGGGAGGACCATATCATATTGTGTAATTTAATAAGAGCTTCGATTTGATATATTATAATATTCTTTTCGATACCCGAGTAAAAAGTTATCTCCGTTGAAAGTTTTGAGTCATATTTTACAAATGTTTTGTTGTTGTTGAAAATGTGAACAAGATCTCCTTTCTTTTCCTCTTCTCTTATTTTTTTTTGAAGAATACAGATTGATTGAACATATATATTAAGAACCCTAGGTCGGCACCAATATCTCCTTTATAGCTCTATTCAATAAAACAAGAAGTAAGTAAAATGAAAATGGTGCGTCAAAACTTTTAAACCCACGAAAGTGATGTAAACGATGGAATTTGTGTACAAAAATGATTTTTGAAGGGAGGACCTTATCATATTGTGTAATTTTATACGAGCTTCGATTTGATATATTATAATATTCTTTTCGATACCCGAGTAAAAAGTTATCTCCGTTGAAAGTTTTGAGTCATATTTTACAAATGTTTTGTTGTTGTTGAAAATGTGAACAAGATCTCCTTTCTTTTCCTCTTCTCTTATTTTTTTTGAAGAATACAGATTGATTGAACATATATATTAAGAACCCTAGGTCGGCACCAATATCTCCTTTATAGCTCTATTCAATAAAACAAGAAGTAAGTAAAATGAAAATGGTGCGTCAAAACTTTTAAACCCACGGAAAGTGATGTAAACGATGGAATTTGTGTACAAAAATGATTTTTGAAGGGAGGACCATATCATATTGTGTAATTTAATAAGAGCTTCGATTTGATATATTATAATATTCTTTTCGATACGCGAGTAAAAAGTTATCTCCGTTGAAAGTTTTAACTCATATTTTACAAATGTTTTGTTGTTGTTGAAAATGTGAACAAGATCTCCTTTCTTTTCCTCTTCTCTTATTTTTTTTTTGAAGAATACAGATTGATTGAACATATATATTAAGAACCCTAGGTCGGCACCAATATCTCCTTTATAGCTCTATTCAATAAAACAAGAAGTAAGTAAAATGAAAATGGTGCGTCAAAACTTTTAAACCCACAGAAAGTGATGTAAACGATGGAATTTGTGTACAAAAATGATTTTTGAAGGGAGGACCATATCATATTGTGTAATTTAATAAGAGCTTCGATTTGATATATTATAATATTCTTTTCGATACCCGAGTAAAAAGTTATATCCGTTGAAAGTTTTTAGTCATATTTTAAAAATGTTTTGTTGTTGTTGAAAATGTGAACAAGATTCGCTTTCTTTTCGTCATCTCTTGTTTTTTTTGGAAGAATACAGATTGATTGAACATATATATTAAGAACCGTAGGTGGGCACCAATATCTCCTTTATAGCTCTATTCAATAAAACAAGAAGTAAGTAAAATGAAAATGGTGCGTCAAAACTTTTAAACCTTTGGAAAGTGATGTAAACGATGGCATTTGCGTACAAAAATGATTTTTGAAGGGAGGACCTTATCATATTGTGTAATTTTATACGAGCTTCGATTTGATATATTATAATATTCTTTTCGATACCCGAGTAAAAATTTATCTCCGTTGAAAGTTTTAACTCATATTTTACAAATGTTTTGTTGTTGTTGAAAATGTGAACAAGATCTCCTTTCTTTTCCTCTTCTCTTATTTTTTTTGAAGAATACAGATTGATTGAACATATATATTAAGAACCCTAGGTCGGCACCAATATCTCCTTTATAGCTCTATTCAATAAAACAAGAAGTAAGTAAAATGAAAATGGTGCGTCAAAACTTTTAAACCCACGGAAAGTGATGTAAACGATGGAATTTGTGTAAAAAAATGATTTTTGAAGGGAGGACCATATCATATTGTGTAATTTAATAAGAGCTTCGATTTGATATATTATAATATTCTTTTCGATACCCGAGTAAAAAGTTATCTCCGTTGAAAGTTTTGAGTCATATTTTACAAATGTTTTGTTGTTGTTGAAAATGTGAACAAGATCTCCTTTCTTTTCCTCTTCTCTTATTTTTTTTTGAAGAATACAGATTGATTGAACATATATATTAAGAACCCTAGGTCGGCACCAATATCTCCTTTATAGCTTTATTCAATAAAACAAGAAGTAAGTAAAATGAAAATGGTGCGTCAAAACTTTTAAACCCACGGAAAGTGATGTAAACGATGGAATTTGTGTACAAAAATGATTTTTGAAGGGAGTACAATAACATGTTATGTAATTTTATACGAGCTTCGATTTGATATATTATAATATTCTTTTTGATAGCCAAGTAAAAAGTTATCTCCGTTGAAAGTTTTAACTCATATTTTTCAAATGTTTTGTTGTTGTTGAAAATGTGTACAAGATCTCCGTTCTTTTCCTCTTCTCTTTTTTTTTTGAAGAATACCGATTGATTGAACATATATATTAAGAACCCTAGGTCGGCACCAATATCTCCTTTATAGCTTTATTCAATAAAACAAGAAGTAAGTAAAATGAAAATGGTGCGTCAAAACTTTTAAACCCACGGAAAGTGATGTAAAGGATAGAATTTGTGTACAAAAATGATTTTTGAAGGGAGGACCATATCATATTATGTAATTTAATAAGAGCTTCGATTTGATATATTATAATATTCTTTTCGATACCCGAGTAAAAAGTTATATCCGTTGAAAGTTTTGAGTCATATTTTACAAATGTTTTGTTGTTATTGAAAATGTGAACAAGATCGACTTTCTTTTCCTCTTCTGTTATTTTTTTTTGAAGAATACAGATTGATTGAACATATATATTAAGAACCCTATGTCGGCACCAATATCTCCTTTATTGCTCTATTCAATAAAACAAGAAGTATGTAAAATGAAAATGATGCGTCAAAACTTTTAACCCCACAGAAAGTGATGTAAACGATGGAACTTGTGTACAAAAATGATTTTTGAAGGGAGGACCTTATCATATTGTGTAATTTAATAAGAGCTTCGATTTAAAATATTATAATATTCTTTTCGATACCCGAGTAAAAAGTTATATCCATTGAAAGTTTTGAGTCATATTTTACAAATGTTTTGTTGTTGTTGAAAATGTGAACAAGATCTCCTTACTTTTCCTCTTCTCTTATTTTTTTTTGAAGAATACAGATTGATTGAACATATATATGAAGAACCCTAGGTCAGCACCAATATCTCCTTTATAGCTCTATTCAATAAAACAAGAAGTATGTAAAATGAAAATGGTGCGTCAAAACTTTTAAACCCACGGAAAGTGATGTAAACGATGGAACTTGTGTACAAAAATTATTTTTGAAGGGAGGACCATATCATATTGTGTAATTTTATACGAGCTTCGATTTGATATATTATAATATTCTTTTCGATATCCGAGTAAAAAGTTATCTTCGTTGAAAGTTTTGAGTCATATTTTACAAATGTTTTGTTGTTGTTGAAAATGTGAACAAGATCGCCTTTGTTTTCCTCTTCTCTTAATTTTTTTTTGAAGAATACAGATTGATTGAACATATATATTAAGAACCCTAAGTCGGCACCAATATCTCCTTTATAGCTCTGTTCAATAAAACAAGAAGTAAGTAAAATGAAAATGGTGCGTCAAAACTTTTAAACCCTGAGAAAGTGATGTAAACGATGAAATTTGCGTACAAAAATGATTTTTGAAGGGAGGACATTACCATATTATGTAATTTTATACGAGCTTCGATTTGCTATATTATAATATTCTTTTCGATACCCGAGTAAAAAGTTATCTCCGTTGAAAGTTTTAAGTCATATTTTACAAATATTTTGTTGTTGTTAAAAATGTGAACAAGATCTCCTTTCTTTTCCTCTTCTCTTATTTTTTTTTTGAAGAATGTAGATTGATTGAACATATATATTAAGAACCCTAGGTCGGCACCAATATCTCCTTTATATCTCTATTCAATATAACAAGAAGTAAGTGAAATGAAACTGGGGCGTCAAAACTTTTAAACCGATGAAACCTGATTTAAACGATGGAATTTGCGTAAAAAAATGATTTTTGAAGGGAGGACCATATCATATTGTGTAATTTTATACGAGCTTCGATTTGATATATTATAATATTCTTTTCGATATCCGAGTAAAAAGTTATCTTCGTTGAAAGTTTTGAGTCATATTTTACAAATGTTTTGTTGTTGTTGAAAATGTGAACAAGATCTCCTTTCTTTTCCTCTTCTCTTATTTTTTTTGAAGAATACAGATTGATTGAACATATATATTAAGAACCCTAGGTCGGCACCAATATCTCCTTTATAGCTCTATTCAATAAAACAAGAAGTAAGTAAAATGAAAATGGTGCGTCAAAACTTTTAAACCCACGGAAAGTGATGTAAACGATGGAATTTGTGTACAAAAATGATTTTTGAAGGGAGGACCATATCATATTGTGTAATTTAATAAGAGCTTCGATTTGATATATTATAATATTCTTTTCGATACCCGAGTAAAAAGTTATATCCGTTGAAAGTTTTGAGTCATATTTTACAAATGTTTTGTTGTTGTTGAAAATGTGAACAAGATCGACTTTCTTTTCCTCTTCTCTTATTTTTTTTTGAAGAATACAGATTGATTGAACATATATATTAAGAACCCTAGGTCGGCACCAATATCTCCTTTATAGCTCTATTCAATAAAACAAGAAGTAAGTAAAATGAAAATGGTGCGTCAAAACTTTTAAACCCACGGAAAGTGATGTAAACGATGGAATTTGTGTACAAAAATGATTTTTGAAGGGAGGACCATATGATATTGTGTAATTTAATAAGAGCTTCGATTTGATATATTATAATATTCTTTTCGATACCCGAGTAAAAAGTTATCTCCGTTGAAAGTTTTAAGTCATATTTTACAAATGTTTTGTTGTTGTTGAAAATGTGAACAAGATCCCCTTTCTTTTCCTCTTCTCTTATTTTTTTTGAAGAATACAGATTGATTGAACATATATATTAAGAACCCTAGGTCGGCACCAATATCTCCTTTATAGCTCTATTCAATAAAACAAGAAGTAAGTAAAATGAAACTGGGGCGTCAAAACTTTTAAACCCACGGAAACTGATGTAAATAATGGAATTTGCGTACAAAAATATTTTTTGAAGGGAGAACCTTATCATATTGTGTAATTTTATACGAGCTTCGATTTGATATATTATAATATTCTTTTCGATACCCGAGTAAAAAGTTATATCCGTTGAAAGTTTTGAGTCATATTTTACAAATGTTTTGTTTTTGTTGAAAATGTGAACAAGATCGACTTTCTTTTCCTCTTCTCTTATTTTTTTTTGAAGAATACAGATTGATTGAACATATATATTAAGAACCCTAAGTCGGCACCAATATCTCCTTTATAGCTCTGTTCAATAAAACAAGAAGTAAGTAAAATGAAAATGGTGCGTCAAAACTTTTAAACCCTCAGAAAGTGATGTAAACGATGAAATTTGCGTACAAAAATGATTTTTGAAGGGAGGAAATTACCATATTATGTAATTTTATACGAGCTTCGATTTGATATATTATAATATTCTTTTCGATACCCGAGTAAAAAGTTATCTCCGTTGAAAGTTTTAAGTCATATTTTACAAATATTTTGTTGTTGTTAAAAATGTGAACAAGATATCCTTTCTTTTCCTCTTCTCTTATTTTTTTTTTGAAGAATGTAGATTGATTGAACATATATATTAAGAACCCTAGGTCGGCACCAATATCTCCTTTATATCTCTATTCAATATAACAAGAAGTAAGTAAAATGAAACTGGGGCGTCAAAACTTTTAAACCGATGAAACCTGATTTAAACGATGGAATTTGCGTAAAAAAATGATTTTTGAAGGGAGGACCATATCATATTGTGTAATTTTATACGAGCTTCGATTTGATATATTATAATATTCTTTTCGATATCCGAGTAAAAAGTTATCTTCGTTGAAAGTTTTGAGTCATATTTTACAAATGTTTTGTTGTTGTTGAAAATGTGAACAAGATCGCCTTTGTTTTCCTCTTCTCTTAATTTTTTTTTGAAGAATACAGATTGATTGAACATATATATTAAGAACCCTAGGTCGGCACCAATATCTCCTTTATAGCTCTATTCAATAAAACAAGAAGTAAGTAAAATGAAAATGGTGCGTCAAAACTTTTAAACCCACGGAAAGTGATGTAAACGATGGAACTTGTGTACAAAAATTATTTTTGAAGGGAGGACCATATCATATTGTGTAATATAATAAGAGCTTCGATTTGATATATTATAATATTCTTTTCGATACCCGAGTAAAAAGTTATATCCGTTGAAAGTTTTGAGTCATATTTTACAAATGTTTTGTTGTTATTGAAAATGTGAACAAGATCGACTTTCTTTTCCTCTTCTGTTATTTTTTTTTGAAGAATACAGATTGATTGAACATATATATTAAGAACCCTAGGTCGGCACCAATATCTCCTTTATTGCTCTATTCAATAAAACAAGAAGTATGTAAAATGAAAATGATGCGTCAAAACTTTTAACCCCACTGAAAGTGATGTAAAAGTTGGAATTTGTCTTCAAACATGATTTTTGAATTGAGGACCTGATCATATTGTGTAATTTTATATGAGCTTCGATTTGATATATTATAATATTCTTTTCGATACCCGAGTAAAAAGTTATATCCGTTGAAAGTTTTGAGTCATATTTTACAAATGTTTTGTTGTTGTTGAAAATGTGAACAAGATCGACTTTCTTTTCCTCTTCTCTTATTTTTTTTTGAAGAATACAGATTGATTGAACATATATATTAAGAACCCTAGGTCGGCACCAATATCTTCTTTTATAGCTCTATTCAATAAAACAAGAAGTAAGTAAAATGAAACTGGGGCGTCAAAACGTTTAAACACTCGGAAACTGAAGTAAATGATGGAATTTGCGTAAAAAAATGATTTTAGAAAGGATGGACCTGATCATATTGTGTAATTTTATACGAGCTTCGATTTGATATATTATAATATTCTTTTCGATACCCGAGTAAAAAGTTATATCCGTTGAAAGTTTTGAGTCATATTTTACAAATGTTTTGTTGTTGTTGAAAATGTGAACAAGATCGACTTTCTTTTCCTCTTCTCTTATTTTTTTTGAAGAATACAGATTGATTGAACATATATATTAAGAACCCTAAGTCGGCACCAATATCACCTTTATAGTTCTGTTCAATAAAACAAGAAGTAAGTAAAATGAAAATGGTGCGTCAAAACTTTTAAACCCTCAGAAAGTGATGTAAACGATGAAATTTGCGTACAAAAATGATTTTTGAAGGGAGGAAATTACCATATTATGTAATTTTATACGAGCTTCGATTTGCTATATTATAATATTCTTTTCGATACCCGAGTAAAAAGTTATCTCCGTTGAAAGTTTTAAGTCATATTTTACAAATATTTTGTTGTTGTTAAAAATGTGAACAAGATCTCCTTTCTTTTCCTCTTCTCTTATTTTTTTTGAAGAATGTAGATTGATTGAACATATATATTAAGAACCCTAGGTCGGCACCAATATCTCCTTTATATCTCTATTCAATATAACAAGAAGTAAGTGAAATGAAATCAAGGCGTCAAAACTTTTAAACCCATGAAACCTGATTTAAACGATGGAATTTGCGTACAAAAATGATTTTTGAAGGGAGGACCATATCATATTGTGTAATTTTATACGAGCTTCGATTTGATATATTATAATATTCTTTTCGATATCCGAGTAAAAAGTTATCTTCGTTGAAAGTTTTGAGTCATATTTTACAAATGTTTTGTTGTTGTTGAAAATGTGAACAAGATCGCCTTTGTTTTCCTCTTCTCTTAATTTCTTTTGAAGAATACAGATTGATTGAACATATATATTAAGAACCCTAGGTCGGCACCAATATCTCCTTTATAGCTCTATTCAATAAAACAAGAAGTAAGTAAAATGAAAATGGTGCGTCAAAACTTTTAAACCCACGGAAAGTGATGTAAACGATGGAATTTGTGTACAAAAATGATTTTTGAAGGGAGGACCATATCATATTGTGTAATTTAATAAGAGCTTCGATTTGATATATTATAATATTCTTTTCGATACCCGAGTAAAAAGTTATCTCCGTTGAAAGTTTTGAGTCATATTTTACAAATGTTTTGTTGTTGTTGAAAATGTGAACAAGATCGACTTTCTTTTCCTCTTCTCTTATTTTTTTTGAAGAATACAGATTGATTGAACATATATATTAAGAACCCTAGGTCGGCACCAATATCTCCTTTATAGCTCTATTCAATAAAACAAGAAGTAAGTAAAATGAAAATGGTGCGTCAAAACTTTTAACCCCACGAAAAGTGATGTAAACGATGGAATTTGTGTACAAAAATGATTTTTGAAGGGAGGACCATATCATATTGTGTAATTTAATAAGAGCTTCGATTTAATATATTATAATATTCTTTTCGATACCCGAGTAAAAAGTTATATCCGTTGAAAGTTTTGAGTCATATTTTACAAATGTTTTGTTGTTGTTGAAAATGTGAACAAGATCGACTTTCGTTTCCTCTTCTCTTATTTTTTTTGAAGAATACAGATTGATTGAACATATATATTAAGAACCCTAGGTCGGCACCAATATCTCCTTTATAGCTCTATTCAATAAAACAAGAAGTAAGTAAAATGAAAATGGTGCGTCAAAACTTTTAAACCCTCGGAAAGTGATGTAAATGATGGAATTTGCGTACAAAAATGATTTTTGAAGGGAGGACCATATCATATTGTGTAATTTTATACGAGCTTCGATTTGATATATTATAATATTCTTTTCGATACCCGAGTAAAAAGTTATATCCGTTGAAAGTTTTCAGTCATATTTTACAAATGTTTTGTTGTTGATGAAAATGTGAACAAGATCGACTTTCTTTTCCTCTTCTCTTATTTATTTTGAAGAATACAGATTGATTGAACATATATATTAAGAACCCCAGGTCGGCACCAATATCTCCTTTATAGCTCTATTCAATAAAACAAGAAGTAAGTGAAATGAAAATGGTGCGTCAAAACTTTTAAACCCAAAGAAAGTGATGTAAACGATGGAATTTGCGTACAAAAATGATTTTTGAAGGGAGAACATTACCATATTATGTAATTTTATACGAGCTTCGATTTGATATATTATAATATTCTTTTCGATACCCGAGTAAAAAGTTATCTCCGTTGAAAGTTTTAAGTCATATTTTACAAATATTTTGTTGTTGTTAAAAATGTGAACAAGATCTCCTTTCTTTTCCTCTTCTCTTATTTTTTTTTGAAGAATACAGATTGATTGAACATATATATTAAGAACCCTAGGTCGGCACCAATATCTCCTTTATAGCTCTATTCAATAAAACAATAAGTATGTAAAATGAAAATGGTGCGTCAAAACTTTTAAACCCAGGAAAGTGATGTAAACGATGGAATTTGTGTAAAAAAATGATTTTTGAAGGGAGGACCATATCATATTGTGTAATTTTATACGAGCTTCGATTTGATATATTATAATATTCTTTTCGATATCCGAGTAAAAAGTTATCTTCGTTGAAAGTTTTGAGTCATATTTTACAAATGTTTTGTTGTTGTTGAAAATGTGAACAAGATCGCCTTTGTTTTCCTCTTCTCTTATTTTCTTTTGAAGAATACAGATTGATTGAACATATATATTAAGAACCCTAGGTCGGCACCAATATCTCCTTTATAGCTCTATTCAATAAAACAAGAAGTAAGTAAAATGAAAATGGTGCGTCAAAACTTTTAACCCCACGGAAAGTGATGTAAACGATGGAATTTGTGTACAAAAATGATTTTTGAAGGGAGGACCTTATCATATTGTGTAATTTAATAAGAGCTTCGATTTAAAATATTATAATATTCTTTTCGATACCCGAGTAAAAAGTTATATCCGTTGAAAGTTTTGAGTCATATTTTACAAATGTTTTGTTGTTGTTGAAAATGTGAACAAGATCGACTTTCTTTTCCTCTTCTCTTATTTTTTTTTGAAGAATACAGATTGATTGAACATATATATTAAGAACCCTAGGTCGGCACCAATATCTCCTTTATAGCTCTATTCAATAAAACAAGAAGTAAGTAAAATGAAAATGATGCGTCAAAACTTTTAAGCCCAAAGAAAGTGATGTAAACGATGGAATTTACGTAAAAAAATGAATTTTGAAGGGAGGACCATATCATATTGTGTAATTTAATAAGAACTTCAATTTGATATATTATAATATGCTTTTCGATACGCGAGTAAAAAGTTATCTCCTTTGAAAGTTTTAACTCATATTTTACAAATGTTTTGTTGTTGTTGAAAATGTGTACAAGATAACCTTTCTTTTCCTCTTCTCTTATTTTTTTTTGAAGAATATAGATTGATTGAACATATATATTAAGAACCCTAGGTCGGCACCAATATCTCCTTTATAGCTTTATTCAATAAAACAAGAAGTAAGTAAAATGAAAATGGTGCGTCAAAACTTTTAAACCCACGAAAGTGATGTAAACGATGGAATTTGTGTACAAAAATGATTTCTGAAGGGAGGACCATATCATATTGTGTAAATTAATAAGAGCTTCGATTTGATATATTTTAATATTCTTTTCGATACGCGAGTAAGAATTTATCTCCGTTGAAAGTTTTAACTCATATTTTACAAATGTTTTGTTGTTGTTGAAAATGTGAACAAGATCTCCTTTCTTTTCCTCTTCTCTTATTTTTTTTGAAGAATACAGATTGATTGAACATATATATTAAGAACCCTAGGTCGGCACCAATATCTCCTTTATAGCTCTATTCAATAAAACAAGAAGTAAGTAAAATGAAACTGGGGCGTCAAAACTTTTAAACCCACGGAAACTGATGTAAACGATGGAATTTGCGTAGAAAAATGATTTTTGAAGGGAGGACCATATCAGATTGTGTAATTTTATACTAGCTTCGATTTGATATATTATAATATTCTTTTCGATACCCGAGTAAAAAGTTATATCCGTTGAAAGTTTTGAGTCATATTTTACAAATGTTTTGTTGTTGTTGAAAATGTGAACAAGATCGACTTTCTTTTCCTCTTCTCTTATTTTTTTTGAAGAATACAGATTGATTGAACATAGATATTAAGAACGCTTGGTCGGCACCAATATCTCCTTTATAGTTCTGTTCAATAAAACAAGAAGTAAGTAAAATGAAAATGGTGCGTGAAAACTTTTAAACCCAAGGAAAGTGATGTAAACGATGAAATTTGCGTACAAAAATGATTTTTGAAGGGAGGACATTACCATATTATGTAATTTTATACGACCTTCGATTTGCTATATTATAATATTCTTTTCGATACCCGAGTAAAAAGTTATCTCCGTTGAAAGTTTTAAGTCATATTTTACAAATATTTTGTTGTTGTTAAAAATGTGAACAAGATCTCCTTTCTTTTCCTCTTCTCTTATTTTTTTTGAAGAATACAGATTGATTGAACATATATATTAAGAACCCTAGGTCGGCACCAATATCTCCTTTATAGCTCTATTCAATAAAACAAGAAGTAAGTAAAATGAAAATGGTGCGTCAAAACTTTTAAACCCTCTGAAAGTGATGTAAACGATGGAATTTGCGTACAAAAATGATTTTTGAAGGGAGGACCATATCATATTTTGTAATTTTATACGAGCTTTGATTTGATATATTATAATATTCTTTTCGATACCCGAGTAAAAAGTTATCTCCGTTGAAAGTTTTGAGTCATATTTTACAAATGTTTTGTTGTTGTTGAAAATGTGAACAAGATCACCTTTGTTTTCCTCTTCTCTTATTTTATTTTGAAGAATACAGATTGATTGAACATATATATTAAGAACCCTAAGTCGGCACCAATATCTCCTTTATAGCTCTGTTCAATAAAACAAGAAGTAAGTAAAATGAAAATGGTGCCTCAAAACTTTTAAACCCTCAGAAAGTGATGTAAACGATGAAATTTGCGTACAAAAATGATTTTTGAAGGGAGGACATTACCATATTATGTAATTTTATACGAGCTTCGATTTTCTATATTATAATATTCTTTTCGATACCCGAGTAAAAAGTTATCTCCGTTGAAAGTTTTAAGTCATATTTTACAAATATTTTGTTGTTGTTAAAAATGTGAACAAGATCTCCTTTCTTTTCCTCTTCTCTTATTTTTTTTTGAAGAATGTAGATTGATTGAACATATATATTAAGAACCCTAGGTCGGCACCAATATCTCCTTTATATCTCTATTCAATATAACAAGAAGTAAGTGAAATGAAACTGGGGCGTCAAAACTTTTAAACCCATGAAACCTGATTTAAACGATGGAATTTGCGTACAAAAATGATTTTTGAAGGGAGGACCATATCATATTGTGTAATTTTATACGAGCTTCGATTTGATATATTATAATATTCTTTTCGATATCCGAGTAAAAAGTTATCTTCGTTGAAAGTTTTGAGTCATATTTTACAAATGTTTTGTTGTTGTTGAAAATGTGAACAAGATCGCCTTTGTTTTCCTCTTCTCTTATTTTTTTTGAAGAATACAGATTGATTGAACATATATATTAAGAACCCTAGGTCGGCACCAATATCTCCTTTATAGCTTTATTCAATAAAACAAGAAGTAAGTAAAATGAAAATGGTGCGTCAAAACTTTTAAACCCACGGAAAGTGATGTAAAGGATAGAATTTGTGTACAAAAATGATTTTTGAAGGGAGGAACTTATCATATTGTGTAATTTAATAAGAGATTCGATTTGATATATTATAATATTCTTTTCGATACCCGAGTAAAAAGTTATCTCCGTTGAAAGTTTTAACTCATATTTTACAAATGTTTTGTTGTTGTTGAAAATGTGAACAAGATCTCCTTTCTTTTCCTCTTCTCTTATTTTTTTTGGAAGAATACAGATTGATTGAACATATATATTAAGAAACCCAGGTCGGCACCAATATCTCCTTTATAGCTCTATTCAATAAAACAAGAAGTAAGTAAAATGAAACTGGGGCGTCAAAACTTTTAAACCCTCGGAAACTGATGTAAACGATGGAATTTGCGTACAAAAATGATTTTTGAAGGGAGGACCTTATCATATTGGGTAATTTTATACGAGCTTCGATTTGATATATTATAATATTCTTTTCGATACCCGAGTAAAAAGTTATCTCCGTTGAAAGTTTTAAGTCATATTTTACAAATGTTTTGTTGTTGTTGAAAATGTGAACAAGATCGACTTTCTTTTCCTCTTCTCTTATTTTTTTTTGAAGAATACAGATTGATTGAACATATATATTAAGAACCCTAGGTCGGCACCAATATCTCCTTTATAGCTCTATTCAATAAAACAAGAAGTAAGTAAAATGAAAATGGTGCGTCAAAACTTTTAAACCCTCAGAAAGTGATGTAAACGATGAAATTTGCGTACAAAAATGATTTTTGAAGGGAGGAAATTACCATATTATGTAATTTTATACGAGCTTCGATTTTCTATATTATAATATTCTTTTCGATACCCGAGTAAAAAGTTATCTCCGTTGAAAGTTTTAAGTCATATTTTACAAATATTTTGTTGTTGTTAAAAATGTGAACAAGATCTCCTTTCTTTTCCTCTTCTCTTATTTTTTTTGAAGAATGTAGATTGATTGAACATATATATTAAGAACCCTAGGTCGGCACCAATATCTCCTTTATATCTCTATTGAATAAAACAAGAAGTAAGTAAAATGAAAATGGTGCGTCAAAACTTTTAAACCCAGGAAAGTGATGTAAACGATGGAATTTGTGTAAAAAAATGATTTTTGAAGGGAGGACCATATCATATTGTGTAATTTTATACGAGCTTCGATTTGATATATTATAATATTCTTTTCGATATCCGAGTAAAAAGTTATCTTCGTTGAAAGTTTTGAGTCATATTTTACAAATGTTTTGTTGTTGTTGAAAATGTGAACAAGATCGCCTTTGTTTTCCTCTTCTCTTATTTTTTTTGAAGAATACAGATTGATTGAACATATATATTAAGAACCCTAGGTCGGCACCAATATCTTCTTTTATAGCTCTATTCAATAAAACAAGAAGTATGTAAAATGAAAATGGTGCGTCAAAACTTTTAAACCCACGGAAAGTGATGTAAACGATGGAACTTATGTACAAAAATTATTTTTGAAGGGAGGACCTTATCATATTGTGTAATATAATAAGAGCTTCGATTTGATATATTATAATATTCTTTTCGATACCCGAGTAAAAAGTTATATCCGTTCAAAGTTTTGAGTCATATTTTACAAATGTTTTGTTGTTATTGAAAATGTGAACAAGATCGACTTTCTTTTCTTCTTCTTTTATTTTTTTTGAAGAATACAGACTGATTGAACATATATATAAAGAACCCTAGGTCGGCACCAATATCTCCTTTATAGCTCTATTCAATAATACAAGAAAAAACTAAAATGAAAATGATGCGTCAAAACTTTTAAAACCTCGGAAAGAGATGTTAAAGATGTAATTTGGGTACAAAAATGATTTTGGAAGGGAGGACCTTATCATATTGTGTAATTTAATAAGAGCTTCGATTTGATATATTATAATATTCTTTTCGATACCCGAGTAAAAAGTTATCTCCGTTGAAAGTTTTGAGTCATATTTTACAAATGTTTTGTTGTTGTTGAAAATGTGAACAAGATCGACTTTCTTTTCCTCTTCTCTTATTTTTTTTTGAAGAATACAGATTGATTGAACATATATATTAAGAACCCTAGGTCGGCACCAATATCTCCTTTATAGCTCTATTCAATAAAACAAGAAGTAAGTAAAATGAAAATGGTGCGTCAAAACTTTTAAACCCACGGAAAGTGATGTAAACGATGGAATTTGCGTACAAAAATGATTTTTGAAGGGAGGACCATATCATATTGTGTAATTTAATAAGAGCTTCGATTTGATATATTATAATATTCTTTTCGATACCCGAGTAAAAAGTTATCTCCGTTGAAAGTTTTAACTCATATTTTACAAATGTTTTGTTGTTGTTGAAAATGTGAACACGATCTCCTTTCTTTTCCTCTTCTCTTATTTTTTTTTTGAAGAATACAGATTGATTGAACATATATATTAAGAACCCAAGGTCGGCCCCAATATCTTCTTTTATAGCTCTATTCAATAAAACAAGAAGTAAGTGAAATGAAACTGGGGCGTCAAAACTTTTAAACCCTCGGAAACTGATGTAAATGATGGAATTTGGGTGCAAAAATTATTTTTGAAGGGAGGACCAGATCATATTGTGTAATTTTATACGAGCTTCGATTTGATATATTATAATATTCTTTTCGATACCCGAGTAAAAAGTTATATCCGTTGAAAGTTTTGAGTCATATTTTACAAATGTTTTGTTGTTGTTGAAAATGTGAACAAGATCGACTTTCTTTTCCACTTCTCTTATTTTTTTTTGAAGAATACAGATTTATTGAACATATATATTAAGAACCCTAAGTCGGCACCAATATCACCTTTATATCTCTATTCAATAAAACAAGAAGTAAGTAAAATGAAAATGGTGCGTCAAAACTTTTAAACCCTCAGAAAGTGATGTAAACGATGAAATTTGCGTACAAAAATGATTTTTGAAGGGAGGAAATTACCATATTATGTAATTTTATACGAGCTTCGATTTGCTATATTATAATATTCTTTTCGATACCCGAGTAAAAAGTTATCTCCGTTGAAAGTTTTAAGTCATATTTTACAAATATTTTGTTGTTGTTAAAAATGTGAACAAGATATCCTTTCTTTTCCTCTTCTCTTATTTTTTTTTTGAAGAATGTAGATTGATTGAACATATATATTAAGAACCCTAGGTCGGCACCAATATCTCCTTTATATCTCTATTCAATATAAGAAGAAGTAAGTAAAATGAAATTGGGCGTCAAAACTTTTAAACCGATGAAACCTGATTTAAAAGATGGAATTTGCGTACAAAAATGATTTTTGAAGGGAGGACCTTATCATATTGGGTAATTTTATACGAGCTTCGATTTGATATATTATAATATTCTTTTCGATACCCGAGTAAAAAGTTATCTCCGTTGAAAGTTTTAACTCATATTTTACAAATGTTTTATTGTTGTTGAAAATGTGAACAAGATCTCCTTTCTTTTCGTCTTCTCTTATTTTTTTTTGTATAATACAGATTGATTGAACATATATATTAAGAACCCCAGGTCGGCACCAATATCTCCTTTATAGCTCTATTCAATAAAACAAGAAGTAAGTGAAATGAAAATGGTGCGTCAAAACTTTTAAACCCAAAGAAAGTGATGTAAACGATGGAATTTACGTAAAAAAATGATTTTTGGAGGGAGAACCTTTTCATATTGTGTAATTTTATACGAGATTCGATTTGATATATTATAATATTCTTTTCGATACCCGAGTAAAAAGTTATCTCCGTTGAAAGTTTTAACTCATATTTTACAAATGTTTTATTGTTGTTGAAAATGTGAACAAGATCGCCTTTGTTTTCCTCTTCTCTTAATTTTTTTTTGAAGAATACAGATTGATTGAACATATATATTAAGAACCCTAGGTCGGCACCAATATCTCCTTTATAGCTCTATTCAATAAAACAAGAAGTAAGTAAAATGAAAATGGTGCGTCAAAACTTTTAAACCCACGGAAAGTGATGTAAACGATGGAACTTGTGTAAAAAAATGCTTTTTGAAGGGAGGACCATATCATATTGTGTAATTTAATAAGAGCTTCGATTTGATATATTATAATATTCTTTTCGATACCCGACTAAAAAGTTATATCCGTTGAAAGTTTTGAGTCATATTTTACAAATGTTTTGTTGTTGTTGAAAATGTGAAAAAGATCGACTTTCTTTTCCTCTTCTCTTATTTTCTTTTGAAGAATACAGATTGATTGAACATATATATTAAGAACCCTAGGTCGGCACCAATATCTCCTTTATTGCTCTATTCAATAAAACAAGAAGTAAGTAAAATGAAAATGGTGCGTCAAAACTTTTAAACCCACGGAAAGTGATGTAAACGATGGAATTTGTGTACAAAAATGATTTTTGAAGGGAGGACCTTATCATATTGTGTAATTTCATAAGAGCTTCGATTTGATATATTATAATAGTCGTTTCGATACCCGAGTTAAAAGTTATCTCCGTTGAAAGTTTTAAGTCATATTTTACAAATGTTTTGTTGTTGTTGAAAATGTGAACAAGATCTCCTTTCTTTTCCTCTTCTCTTATTTTTTTTGAAGAATACAGATTGATTGAACATATATATTAAGAACCCTAGGTCGGCACCAATATCTCCTTTATAGCTCTATTCAATAAAACAAGAAGTAAGTAAAATGAAAATGGTGCGTCAAAACTTTTAAACCCATTTAAGTGATGTAAACGATGGAATTTGTGTAAAAAAATGATTTTTGAAGGGAGGACCATATCATATTGTGTAATTTAATAAGAGCTTCGATTTGATATATTATAATATTCTTTTCGATACCCGAGTAAAAAGTTATCTCCGTTGAAAGTTTTGAGTCATATTTTACAAATGTTTTGTTGTTGTTGAAAATGTGAACAAGATCGACTTTCTTTTCCTCTTCTCTTATTTTTTTTTGAAGAATACAGATTGATTGAACATATATATTAAGAACCCTAGGTCGGCACCAATATCTCCTTTATAGCTCTATTCAATAAAACAAGAAGTATGTAAAATGAAAATGGTGCGTCAAAACTTTTAAACCCACGGAAAGTGATGTAAACGATGGAACTTGTGTACAAAAATGATTTTTGAAGGGAGGACCTTATCATATTGTGTAATTTAATAAGAGCTTCGATTTGATATATTATAATATTCTTTTCGATACCCGAGTAAAAAGTTATCTCCGTTGAAAGTTTTGAGTCATATTTTACAAATGTTTTGTTGTTGTTGAAAATGTGAACAAGATCGACTTTCTTTTCCTCTTCTCTTATTTTTTTTGAAGAATACAGATTGATTGAACATATATATTAAGAACCCTAGGTCGGCACCAATATCTCCTTTATAGCTCTATTCAATAAAACAAGAAGTAAGTAAAATGAAACTGGGGCGTCAAAACGTTTAAACCCTCGGAAACTGAAGTAAATGATGGAATTTGCGTACAAAAATGATTTTAGAAAGGGAGGACCTGATCATATTGTGTAATTTTATACGAGCTTCGATTTGATATATTATAATATTCTTTTCGATACCCGAGTAAAAAGTTATATCCGTTGAAAATTTTCAGTCATATTTTACAAATGTTTTGTTGTTGTTGAAAATGTGAACAAGATCGACTTTCTTTTCCTCTTCTCTTATTTTCTTTTGAAGAATACAGATTGATTGATCATATATATTAAGAACCCTAGGTCGGCACCAATATCACCTTTATATCTCTATTCAATATAACAAGAAGTAAGTAAAATGAAAATGGTGCGTAAAAACTTTTAAACCCTCAGAAAGTGATGTAAACGATGAAATTTGCGTACAAAAATGATTTTTGAAGGGAGGAAATTACCATATTATGTAATTTTATACGAGCTTCGATTTGCTATATTATAATATTCTTTTCGATACCCGAGTAAAAAGTTATCTCCGTTGAAAGTTTTAAGTCATATTTTACAAATATTTTGTTGTTGTTAAAAATGTGAACAAGATATCCTTTCTTTTCCTCTTCTCTTATTTTTTTTTGAAGAATGTAGATTGATTGAACATATATATTAAGAACCCTAGGTCGGCACCAATATCTCCTTTATATCTCTATTCAATATAACAAGAAGTAAGTAAAATGAAACTGGGGCGTCAAAACTTTTAAACACTCTAAAAGTGATGTAAACGATGGAATTTGCGTACAAAAACTATTTTTGAAGGGAGGACCATATCGTATTGTGTAATTTGATACGAGCTTCGATTTGATATATTATAATATTCTTTTCGATACCCGAGTAAAAAGTTATATCCGTTGAAAGTTTTAACTCATATTTTACAAATGTTTTGTTGTTGTTGAAAATGTGAACAAGATCTCCTTTCTTTTCGTCTTCTCTTATTTTTTTTGAAGAATACAGATTGATTGAACATATATATTAAGAACCCCAAGTCGGCACCAAAATCTCCTTTATAGCTCTATTCAATAAAACAAGAAGTAAGTAAAATGAAAATGGTGGGTCAAAACTTTTAAACCCTCGGAAAGTGATGTAAACGATGGAATTTGCGTACAAACATGATTTTTGAAGGGAGGACATTACCATATTATGTAATTTTATACGAGCTTCGATTTGCTATATTATAATATTCTTTTCGATACCCGAGTAAAAAGTTATCTCCGTTGAAAGTTTTAAGTCATATTTTACAAATGTTTTGTTGTTGTTGAAAATGTGAACAAGATCTCCTTTCTTTTCCTCTTCTCTTATTTTTTTTGAAGAATACAGATTGATTGAACATATATATTAAGAACCCTAGGTCGGCACCAATATCTCCTTTATAGCTCTATTCAATAAAACAAGAAGTAAGTAAAATGAAAATGGTGCGTCAAAACTTTTAAACCCACGGAAAGTGATGTAAACGATGGAATTTGTGTACAAAAATGATTTTTGAAGGGAGGACCATATCATATTGTGTAATTTAATAAGAGCTTCGATTTGATATATTATAATATTCTTTTCGATACCCGAGTAAAAAGTTATCTCCGTTGAAAGTTTTGAGTCATATTTTACAAATGTTTTGTTGTTGTTGAAAATGTGAACAAGATCGACTTTCTTTTCCTCTTCTCTTATTTTTTTTGAAGAATACAGATTGATTGAACATATATATTAAGAACCCTAGGTCGGCACCAATATCTCCTTTATTGCTCTATTCAATAAAACAAGAAGTAAGTAAAATGAAAATACTGCGTCAAAACCTTTAAACCCACGAAAGTGATGTAAACGATGGAATTTGTGTACAAAAATGATTTTTGAAGGGAGGACCTCATTATATTGTGTAATTTGATACGAGCCTCGATTTGATATATTATAATATTCTTTTCGATACCCGAGTAAAAAGTTATCTCCGTGGAAAGTTTTGAGTCATATTTTACAAATGTTTTGTTATTGTTGAAAATGTGAACAAGATCGACTTTCTTTTCCTCTTCTCTTATTATTTTGAGAAGAATACAGATTGATTGAACATATATATTAAGAACCCTAGGTCGGCACCAATATCTCCTTTATAGCTCTATTCAATAAAACAAGAAGTAAGTAAAATGAAAATGGTGCGTCAAAACTTTTAAACCCTCGGAAAGTGAGGTAAACGATGGAAGTTGCGTACAAAAATGATTTTTGAAGGGATGACCTTATCATATTGTGCAATTTTATAAGAGCTTCGATTTGATATATTATAATATTCTTTTCGATACCCGAGTAAAAAGTTATCTCCGTTGAAAGTTTTAAGTCATATTTTACAAATGTTTTGTTGTTGTTGAAAATGTGAACAAGATCTCCTTTCTTTTCCTCTTCTCTTATTTTTTTTGAAGAATACAGATTGATTGAACATATATATTAAGAACCCTAGGTCGGCACCAATATCTCCTTTATAGCTCTATTCAATAAAACAAGAAGTAAGTAAAATGAAAATGGTGCGTCAAAACTTTTAAACCCTCAGAAAGTGATGTAAACGATGGAATTTGCGTACAAAAATGATTTTTGAAGGGAGGACCATATCATATTGTGTAATTTTATACGAGCTTCGATTTGATATATTATAATATTCTTTTCGATACCCGAGTAAAAAGTTATATCCGTTGAAAGTTTTGAGTCATATTTTACAAATGTTTTGTTGTTGTTGAAAATGTGAACAAGATCGACTTTCTTTTCCTCTTCTCTTATTTTTTTTTGAAGAATACAGATTGATTGAACATATATATTAAGAACCCTAGGTCGGCACCAATATCTCCTTTATTGCTCTATTCAATAAAACAAGAAGTATGTAAAATGAAAATGATGCGTCAAAACTTTTAACCCCACAGAAAGTGATGTAAACGATGGAATTTGTGTACAAAAATGATTTTTGAAGGGAGGACCTTATCATATTGTGTAATTTAATAAGAGCTTCGATTTAAAATATTATAATATTCTTTTCGATACCCGAGTAAAAAGTTATATCCGTTGAAAAATTTCAGTCATATTTTACAAATGTTATGTTGTTGTTGAAAATGTGAACAAGATCGACTTTCTTTTCCTCTTCTCTTATTTTTTTTGAAGAATACAGATTAATTGAACATATATATTAAGAACCCTAGGTCGGCACCAATATCTCCTTTATAGCTCTATTCAATAAAACAATAAGTAAGTAAAATGAAAATGGTGCGTCAAAACTTTTAAACCCACGGAAAGTGATGTAAACGATGGAATTTGTGTAAAAAAATGATTTTTGAAGGGAGGACCATATCATATTGTGTAATTTAATAAGAGCTTCGATTTGATATATTATAATATTCTTTTCGATACCCGAGTAAAAAGTTATCTTCGTTGAAAGTTTTGAGTCATATTTTACAAATGTTTTGTTGTTGTTGAAAATGTGAACAAGATCGCCTTTCTTTTCCTCTTCTCTTATTTTTTTTGAAGAATACAGATTGATTGAACATATATATTAATAACCCTAGGTCGGCACCAATATCTTCTTTTATAGCTCTATTCAATAAAACAAGAAGTAAGTAAAATGAAATTGGGGCGTCAAAACTTTTAAACCTTCGGAAACTGAAGTAAATGATGGAATTTGCGTACAAAAATGATTTTAGAAAGGGAGGACCTGATCATATTGTGTAATTTTATACGAGCTTCGATTTGATATATTATAATATTCTTTTCGATACCCGAGTAAAAAGTTATATCCGTTGAAAGTTTTGAGTCATATTTTACAAATGTTTTGTTGTTGTTGAAAATGTGAACAAGATCGACTTTCTTTTCCTCTTCTCTTATTTTCTTTTGAAGAATACAGATTGATTGATCATATATATTAAGAACCCTTGGTCGGCACCAATATCACCTTTATATCTCTATTCAATATAACAAGAAGTAAGTAAAATGAAAATGGTGCGTCAAAACTTTTAAACCCTGAGAAAGTGATGTAAACGATGAAATTTGCGTACAAAAATGATTTTTGAAGGGAGGACATTACCATATTATGTAATTTTATACGAGCTTCGATTTGCTATATTATAATATTCTTTTCGATACCCGAGTAAAAAGTTATCTCCGTTGAAAGTTTTAAGTCATATTTTACAAATATTTTGTTGTTGTTAAAAATGTGAACAAGATCTCCTTTCTTTTCGTCATCTCTTGTTTTTTTTGGAAGAATACAGATTGATTGAACATATATATTAAGAACCGTAGGTGGGCACCAATATCTCCTTTATAGCTCTATTCAATAAAACAAGAAGTAAGTAAAATGAAACTGGGGCGTCAAAACTTTTAAACCTTTGGAAAGTGATGTAAACGATGGAATTTGCGTACAAAAATGATTTTGTAAGGGAGGACCTTATCATATTGTGTAATTTTATACGAGATTCGATTTGATATATTATAATATTCTTTTCGATACCCGAGTAAAAAGTTATCTCCGTTGAAAGTTTTAACTCATATTTTACAAATGTTTTGTTGTTGTTGAAAATGTGAACAAGATCTCCTTTCTTTTCCTCTTCTCTTATTTTTTTTTGAAGAATACAGATTGATTGAACATATATATTAAGAACCCTAGGTCGGCACCAATATCTCCTTTATAGCTCTATTCAATAAAACAAGAAGTAAGTAAAATGAAAATGGTGCGTCAAAACTTTTAAACCCACGGAAAGTGATGTAAACGATGAAATTTGCGTACAAAAATGATTTTTGAAGGGAGGATAATGCCATATTATGTAATTTTATATGAGCTTCGATTTTCTATATTATAATATTCTTTTCGATACCCGAGTAAAAAGTTATCTCCGTTGAAAGTTTTAAGTCATATTTTACAAATATTTTGTTATTGTTAAAAATGTGAACAAGATCTCCTTTCTTTTCCTCTTCTCTTATTTTTTTTGAAGAATACAGATTGATTGAACATATATATTAAGAACCCTAGGTCGGCACCAATATCTCCTTTATATCTCTATTCAATAAAACAAGAAAAAACTAAAATGAAAATGATGCGTCAAAACTTTTAACCCCACAGAAAGTGATGTAAACGATGGAATTTCTGTACAAAAATGATTTTTGAAGGGAGGACCTTATCATATTGTGTAATTTAATAAGAGCTTCGATTTAAAATATTATAATATTCTTTTCGATACCCGAGTAAAAAGTTATATTCGTTGAAAGTTTTGAGTCATATTTTACAAATGTTTTGTTGTTGTTGAAAATGTGAACAAGATCGACTTTCTTTTCCTCTTCTCTTATTTTTTTTTTGAAGAATACAGATTGATTGAACATATATATTAAGAACCCTAGGTCGGCACCAATATCTCCTTTATAGCTCTATTCAATAAAACAAGAAGTAAGTAAAATGAAAATGGTGCGTCAAAACTTTTAAACCCTCGGAAAGTGATGTAAATGATGGAATTTGCGTACAAAAATGATTTTTGAAGGGAGGACCTTATCATATTGTGTAATTTTATACGAGCTTCGATTTGATATATTATAATATTCTTTTCGATACCCGAGTAAAAAGTTATATCCGTTGAAAGTTTTAAGTCATATTTTACAAATGTTTTGTTGTTGTTGAAAATGTGAACAAGATCGACTTTCTTTTCCTCTTCTCTTATTTTTTTTGAAGAATACAGATTGATTGAACATATATATTAAGAACCCTAGGTCGGCACCAATATCTCCTTTATAGCTCTATTCAATAAAACAAGAAGTAAGTAAAATGAAAATGGTGCGTCAAAACTTTTAAACCCACAGAAAGTGATGTAAACGATGGAATTTGTGTACAAAAATGATTTTTGAAGGGAGGACCATATCATATTGTGTAATTTAATAAGAGCTTCGATTTGATATATTATAATATTCTTTTCGATACCCGAGTAAAAAGTTATCTCCGTTGAAAGTTTTGAGTCATATTTTACAAATGTTTTGTTGTTGTTGAAAATGTGAACAAGATCTCCTTTCTTTTCCTCTTCTCTTATTTTTTTTGAAGAATACAGATTGATTGAACATATATATTAAGAACCCTAGGTCGGCACCAATATCTCCTTTATAGCTCTATTCAATAAAACAAGAAGTAAGTAAAATGAAAATGGTGCGTCAAAACTTTTAACCCCACGGAAAGTGATGTAAACGATGGAATTTCTGTACAAAAATGATTTTTGAAGGGAGGACCTTATCATATTGTGTAATTTAATAAGAGCTTCGATTTAAAATATTATAATATTCTTTTCGATACCCGAGTAAAAAGTTATATTCGTTGAAAGTTTTGAGTCATATTTTACAAATGTTTTGTTGTTGTTGAAAATTTGAACAAGATCGACTTTCTTTTCCTCTTCTCTTATTTTTTTTTGAAGAATACAGATTGATTGAACATATATATTAAGAACCCTAGGTCGGCACCAATATCTTCTTTTATAGCTCTATTCAATAAAACAAGAAGTACGTAAAATGAAACTGGGGCGTCAAAACGTTTAAACCCTCAGAAAGTGATGTAAACGATGGAATTTGCGTACAAAAATGATTTTTGAAGGGAGGACCTTATCATATTGTGTAATTTTATACGAGCTTCGATTTGATATATTATAATATTCTTTTCGATACCCGAGTAAAAAGTTATCTCCGTTGAAAGTTTTAACTCATATTTTACAAATGTTTTGTTGTTGTTGAAAATGTGAACAAGATCGACTTTCTTTTCCTCTTCTCTTATTTTTTTTTGAAGAATACAGATTGATTGAACATATATATTAAGAACCCTAAGTCGGCACCAATATCACCTTTATAGTTCTGTTCAATAAAACAAGAAGTAAGTAAAATGAAAATGGTGCGTCAAAACTTTTAAACCCTCAGAAAGTGATGTAAACGATGAAATTTGCGTACAAAAATGATTTTTGAAGGGAGGAAATTACCATATTATGTAATTTTATACGAGCTTCGATTTGCTATATTATAATATTCTTTTCGATACCCGAGTAAAAAGTTATCTCCGTTGAAAGTTTTAAGTCATATTTTACAAATATTTTGTTGTTGTTAAAAATGTGAACAAGATCTCCTTTCTTTTCCTCTTCTCTTATTTTTTTTGAAGAATACAGATTGATTAAACATATATATTAAGAACCCTATGTCGGCACCAATATCTCCTTTATATCTCTATTCAACAAAACAAGAAGTAAGTAAAATGAAAATGGTGCGTCAAAAATTTTAAACCCTCGGAAAGTGATATAAACGATGGAATTTGCGTAAAAAAATGATTTTTCAAGGGAGGACCAGATCATATTGTGTAATTTTATACGAGCTTCGATTTGATATATTATAATATTCTTTTCGATACCCGAGTAAAAAGTTATATCCGTTGAAAGTTTTGAGTCATATTTTACAAATGTTTTGTTGTTGTTGAAAATGTGAACAAGATCGACTTTCTTTTCCACTTCTCCAATTTTTTTTTTGAAGAATACAGATTGATTGAACATATATATTAAGAACCCTAGGTCGGCACCAATATCTCCTTTATAGTTCTATTCAATAAAACAAGAAGTAAGTAAAATGAAAATGGTGCGTCAAAACTTTTAAACCCTTAGAAAGTGATGTAAACGATGGAATTTGCGTACAAAAATGATTTTTGAAGGGAGAACCTTACCATATTATGTAATTTTATACGAGCTTCGATTTGATATATTATAATATTCTTTTCGATACCCGAGTAAAAAGTTATCTCCGTTGAAAGTTTTAAGTCATATTTTACAAATATTTTGTTATTGTTAAAAATGTGAACAAGATCTCCTTTCTTTTCCTCTTCTCTTATTTTTTTTGAAGAATGTAGATTGATTGAACATATATATTAAGAACCCTAGGTCGGCACCAATATCTCCTTTATATCTCTATTCAATATAACAAGAAGTATGTGAAATGAATCTGGGGCGTCAAAACTTTTAAACCCATGAAATATGATTTAAACGATGGAATTTGCGTACAAAAATGTTTTTTGAAGGGAGGACCATATCATATTGTGTAATTTTATACGGGTTCGATTTGATATATTGTAATATTCTTTTCGATATCCGAGTAAAAAGTTATCTTCGTTGAAAGTTTTGAGTCATATTTTACAAATGTTTTGTTGTTGTTGAAAATGTGAACAAGATCGCCTTTGTTTTCCTCTTCTCTTATTTTTTTTGAAGAATACAGATTGATTGAACATATATATTAAGAACCCTAGGTCGGCACCAATATCTCCTTTATAGCTCTATTCAATAAAACAAGAAGTAAGTAAAATGAAAATGGTGCGTCAAAACTTTTAAACCTACGGAAAGTGATGTAAACGATGGAATTTGCGTACAAAAATGATTTTTGAAGGGAGGACCTTATCATATTGTGTAATTTTATACGAGATTCGATTTGATATATTATAATATTCTTTTCGATACCCGAGTAAAAAGTTATCTCCGTTGAAAGTTTTAACTCATATTTTACAAATGTTTTGTTGTTGTTGAAAATGTGAACAAGATCCGCTTTCTTTTCCTCTTGTCTTATTTTTTTTGGAAGAATACCGATTGATTGAACATATATATTAAGAACCCCAGGTCGGCACCAATATCTCCTTTATAGCTCTATTCAATAAAATAAGAAGTAAATAAATGAAACTGGGGCGTCAAAATTTTTAAACCCTCGGAAACTGATGTAAACGATGGAATTTGCGTACAAAAATGATTTTTGAAGGGAGGACCTTATCATATTGGGTAATTTTATACGAGCTTCGATTTGATATATTATAATATTCTTTTCGATACCCGAGTAAAAAGTTATCTCCGTTGAAAGTTTTAACTCATATTTTACAAATGTTTTGTTGTTGTTGAAAATGTGAACAAGATCCACTTTCTTTTCGTCATCTCTTATTTTTTTTGGAAGAATACAGATTGATTGAACATATATATTAATAACCCTAGGTCGGCACCAATATCTCCTTTATAGCTCTATTGAATAAAACAAGAAGTAAGTAAAATGAAAATGGTGCGTCAAAACTTTTAAACCCTCGGAAAGTGATGTAAATGATGGAATTTGCGTACAAACATGATTTTTGAAGGGAGGACAAATCATATTGTGTAATTTGATACGAGCTTCGATTTGATATATTATAATATTCTTTTCGATACCCGAGTAAAAAGTTATCTCTGTTGAAAGTTTTAAGTCATATTTTACAAATTTTTTGTTGTTTTTGAAAATGTGAACAACATCCCCTTTCATTTTCTCTTCTCTTATTTTTATGGAAGAATAGAGACTGATTGAAAATATAAATAAATAACCCTAGGTCGGCACCAATATCTCCTTTATAGCTCTATTCAATAAAACAAGAAGTAAGTAAAATGAAAATGGTGCGTCAAAACTTTTAAAAGCTTGGTAAGTGATGTAAACGATGGATTTTGAGTACAAAAATGATTTTTGAAGGGAGGACCTTATCATAATGTGTAATTTGATACGAGCTTCGATTTGATATATTATAATTTTCCTTTCGATACCCGAGTAAAAATTTAACTCTGTTGAAAGTTTTAAGTCATATTTTACAAATGTTTTGTTGTTGTTGAAAATGTGAACAAGATCCCCTTTCTTTTCCTCTTCTCTTATTTTTTTTAAAGAATACAAACTGATTGAACACATATATAAATAACCCTAGGTCGGCACAAATATCTCCTTTATAGCTCTATAGAATGAAATCAAAATTAAGTAAAATGTAAATGGTGCGTCAAATCTTTTAAACCATTAGAAAGTGATGTAAACGATGGAATTTGTGTACAAAAATGGTTTTTGAAGGGAGGACCAACTCATATAGTTTAATTTGATAGGAGCATCGATTTGATATATTATAATATTCTTTTCGATACTCGAGTAAAAAGTTATCTCCGTTGAAAGTTTTGAGTCATATTTATCAAATGTTTTGTTGTTTTTGAAAATGTGAACAACATCCCCTTCCTTTTTCTCTTCTCTTATTTTTATTGAAGAATAGAGATTGATTGAAAATATAAATAAATAACCCTAAGTCGGCACCAATATCTCCTATATAGCTCTATTGAATAACACTAGAAGTAAGTAACATGAAAATGGTGCATCAAAACTTTTAATCCCGGAAAGTGATGTAAATGATGGAATTTGAGTACAAAAAAGATTTTTGAAGGGAGGACCTTAAAATATTGTTTAATTTGATACGAGGTTCGATTTGTTATATTATAATGGTCTTTTCGATACCCTAGTAAAAAGTTATCTCCGTTGAAAGTTGCAACAAATATTTATCAAATGTTTTGTTGTTTTTAAAAATTTGAACAACATCCCCTTCCTTTTTCTCTTCTCTCATTTTTGTGGAAGAACAGAGACTGATTCAAAATATAAATAAATAACCCGAAGTCGGCAGCAATATCTCCTTTAT
This sequence comes from Hippophae rhamnoides, assembly GCA_033030585.1. Classification (NCBI taxonomy): domain Eukaryota; kingdom Viridiplantae; phylum Streptophyta; class Magnoliopsida; order Rosales; family Elaeagnaceae; genus Hippophae; species Hippophae rhamnoides. The sequence continues at coordinate 46,743,913 of CM065430.1, read as the reverse complement.
AGCTCTATTGAATAAATTCGGAAGTAAGTAACAATAAAATGGTGCGTCAAAAACTCTTAAACTCTCGGTAAGTGATGTAAATGATGGAATTTGGGTACAGAAATCAATTTTCAGGGCGTGACCAAGTCATATAGTTTAATTTGATACGAGCTTCGATTTGATATATTATAATAGTCGTTTCGATACCGGAGTTAGAAGTTATCTCCGTTGAAAGTTCTAACGCATATTTATCAAATGTTTTGTTCTTTTTGAAAATGTGAACAACATCCCCTTTTATTTCTCTTCTGTTAATTTTTTTGAATAATGGAGATTGATTGAAAATATTAATAAACAACCCTAGGAATGAACCAATATCTCCTTTAATGCTCTATTGAAAAAACCGGAAGTAAGTAAAATAAAAATGGTGCGTCAAAAACTTTAAACCCATGGTAAGTGATGTAAATGATGGAATTTGAGTACAAAAATGAATTTTTTGAAGGGAGGACCAAGTCATATAGTTTAATTTGATATAAGCTTCGATTTGATTATTATAATGGTCATTTCGATATCCGAGTCAAAAGTTAACTTTGTTGAAAGTTGCAACAAATATTTATCAAATGTTTTGTTGTTTTTAAAAATTTGAACAACATCCCCTTCCTTTTTCTCTTCTCTCATTTTTGTGGAAGAACAGAGACTGATTCAAAATATAAATAAATAACCCTAAGTCGGCACCAATATCTCTTATATAGCTCTATTGAATAACACCGGAAGTTAGTAAAATGAAAATGTTGCGTCAAAAATATTAAACCCTTGGTTATTGATGTAAATGATGGAATTTGGGTACAGAAATGATTTTTATCAGCTAGACCAACTCATATAGTTTAATTTGATATGAGCTTCGATTTGATATATTATAATAGTCGTTTCGATACTGGTTCAAAAGTTTACACCGTTTAAAGTTGTAAGTCATTTTTATCAAATGTTTTGTTGTTTTTATAAATGTGAACAACATCGCCTTCTTTTTTATCTTCTCTTATTTTTATGGAAGAATAGAGACAGATTTAAAATATAAATAAATAACCCTAGGTCGGCACAAAAATCTCCTTTATAGCTCTATTGAATAAAATATGAAGTAACATGAAAATGATGCAACAAAAGCTTTTATCCCGAGGTAAGTGATGTAAATGAGGGAATTTGAGTATAGAAATGAATTTTCTGGGCGAGACCAACTCATATACTCTAATAGGATACGAGGTTCCATTTGATATATTATAATACTCATTTCGATACCAGAATAAAAAGTTAACTCCGTTGAAAGTTGCAGCACATATTTATCAAATGTTTTGTTGTTTTTGAAAATGTGAACAACATCCCCTTCCTTTTTCTCTTCTCTTATTTTTATGGAAGAATAGAGACTGATTGAAAATATAAATAAATAACCCTAGGTTGCCACCAATATCTCATTTGTAGCTCTATTGAAAAAAATCGGAACTAAGTGAAATGAAAATGGTGCGTCAAAAACTTTAATACCTCGGTAAGGGTTGTAAATGATGGAATTTGGGTAAATAAATGAATTTTCTTGGCGAGACCAATTCATATAGTGTAATTTTATATAAGCTTCGATTTGATTATTATAATAGTCGTTTCGATATCCGAGTCAAAAGTTAACTCCGTTGAAAGTTGCAACACTTATTTGTCAAATTTTTTTGTTGTTTTTGAAAATTGGAACACCCCCTTCCATTTTCTCTATCTTATTTTTATGGAAGAATAGAGACTGATTGAAAATATAAATAAATAACCCTAGGTCAGCACCAATATATCCATTATAGCTCTATTGAATAAAATCGTAAGTAACATGAAAATATTGCATCAAAAGCTTTAATCCCGCGATAAGTGATGTAAATGAGGGAATTTGAGTATAAAAATGAATTTTCTGGGTGAGCCCAACTCATACTCTAATATGATACGAGGTTCGATTTGATATATTATAATAGTCATTTTGATAGCAGATTAAAAAGTTAACTCCGTTGAAAGTTGCAACACATATTTATCAAATGTTTTGTTGTTTTTGAAAATGTGAACAACATCCCCTCCCTTCTTCTCTTCTCTTATTTTTATGGAAGAATAGAGAATCATTGAAAATATAAATAAATAACCCCAGGTCGGCACCAATATCTCCTTTATAGCTCTATTGAATAAATTCGGAAGTAAGTAACAATAAAATGGTGCGTCAAAAACTTTTAAACCCTCGGTAAGTGATGTAAATGATGGAATTTGGGTATGTAAATGAGTTTTCTGGGCAAGAACAAATCATATAGTGTAATTTGATACGAGCTTCGATTTGATATATTATGATAGTCATTTCGATACTGAGTCAAAAGTTAACTCCGTTTTAAGTTGCAGCACTTATTTATCAAATGTTTTTGTTGTTTTTTAAAATGTGAACAACATTCACTTCTTTTTCCCTTCTCTGATTTTTATGGAAAAATAGAGGCTGATTGAAAATATAAATAAATAACCCTAGGGAAGCACCAATATATCCATTATAGCTCTATTGAATAAAATCGGAAGTAAGTAACATGAAAATGCTGCGCCCAAAACTGTTATCACTCGGTAAGTGATGTAAATGATGGAATTTGGGTACAGAAATGAATTTTCTAGGCGAGCCCAACTCATATAATCTTATATGATACGAGGTTCCATTTGATATATTATAATAGTCATTTTGATACCCGAGTCAAAAGTTAACTCCGTTGAAAGTTGCAACACATATTTATCAAATGTTTTGTCGTTTTTGAAAATGTGAACAACATCCCCTTCCTTTTTCTCTTCTCTTATTTTTATGGAACAATATAGACTGATTTAAAATATAAATAAAAAACCTAGGTTGCCACCAATATCTCCTTTATAACTTTACTGAATAAAATCGGAAGTAAGTAACATGAAAATGCAGCGCCAAAAACTGTTATCCCTCGGTAAGTGATGTAAATGATGGAATTTGGGTACAGAAATGAATTTTCTTGGCGAGACCAACTCATATAGTTTAATTTGATACGAATTTTCATTTGATATATTATAATAGCCATTTCGATACTGAGTCAAAAGTTTACTCTATTTTAAGTTACAGCACTTATTTATCAAATGTTTTTGTTGTTTTTGAAAATGTGAACAACATCCCCTTCCTTTTTCCCTTCTCTTATTTTTATGGAAGAATAGAGGCTGATTGAAAATATAAATAAATAACCCTAGGTCAGCACCAATATATCCATTATAGCTCTATTGAATAAAATCGGAAGTAAGTAACATGAAAATATTGCATCAAAAGCTTTAATCCCGCGATAAGTGATGTAAATGAGGGAATTTGAGTATAAAAATGAATTTTAAAGTGAGACCAACTCATATACTCTAATATGATACGAGGTTCTATTTGATATATTATAATAGTCATTTTGATACCCGAGTCAAAAGTTAACTCCGTTGAAAGTTGTAACACATATTTATCAAATGTTTTGTTGTTTTTGAAAATGTGAACAACATCCTCTTCCTTTTCCACTTCTATTCTTTTTATGGAAGAATAGAGGCTGATTGAAAATATAAATAAATAACCCTAGGTCAGCACCAATATCTCCTTTATAGCTCTACTGAATAAAATCGGAAGTAAGTAACATGAAAATGCAGCGCCAAAAACTGTTATCCCTCGTTAAGTGATGTAAATGATGGAATTTGGTTACAGAAATGAATTTTCTTGGCGAGACCAACTCATATAGTTTAATTTGATACGAGCTATAATTTGATATATTATCATAGTCGTTTCGATATTGAGTCAAATGTTAACTCCGTTTAAAGTTGCAGCACTTATTTATCAAATGTTTTTGTTGTTTTTGAAGATGTGAACAACATCCCCTTCCTTTTTCCCTTCTCTTATTTTTATGGAAGAATAGAGGCTGATTGAAAATATAAATAAATAACCCTAGGTCAGCACCAATATATCCATTATAGCTCTATTGAATAAAATCGGAAGTAAGTAACATGAAAATGGTGCATCAAAAGCTTTAATCCCGCGGTAAGTGATGTAAATGAGGGAATTTGAGTATAGAAATGAATTATCTTGGCGAGACCAACTCATATATTCTAATATGATACGAGGTTCCATTTGATATATTATAATAGTCATTTTGATACCCGAGTCAAAAGTTAACTCCGTTGAAAGTTGTAACACATATTTATCAAATGTTTTATTGTTTTTGAAAATGTGAACAACATCCCCTTCCTTTTTGCCTTCTCTTATTTTATGGAAGAATAAAGACTGATTGAAAATATAAATAAATAACCCTAGGTCAGCACCAATATATCCTTTATAGCTCTACTGAATAAAATTGGAAGTAAGTAACATGAAAATGTAGCGCCAAAAACTGTTATCCCTCGTTAAGTGATGTAAATGATGGAATTTAGTAACAGAAATGAATTTTCTTGGCGAGACCAACTCATATAGTTTAATTTGATACGAGCTATAATTTGATATATTATCATAGTCGTTTCGATATTGAGTGAAATGTTAACTCCGTTTAAAGTTGCAGCACTTATTTATCAAATGTTTTTGTTGTTTTTGAAGATGTGACCAACATCCCCTTCCTTTTTCCCTTCTCTTATTTTTATGGAAGAATAGAGGCTGATTGAAAATATAAATAAATAACCCTAGGTCAGCACCAATATATCCATTATAGTTCTATTGAATAAAATCGGAAGTAAGTAACATGAAAATGGTGCATCAAAAGCTTTAATCCCGCGGTAAGTGATGTAAATGAGGGAATTTGAGTATAGAAATGAATTTTCTGGGCGAGACCAACTCATATATTCTAATATGATACGAGGTTCCATTTGATATATTATAATAGTCATTTTGATACCCGAGTCAAAAGTTAACTCCGTTGAAAGTTGTAACACATATTTATCATATGTTTTATTGTTTTTGAAAATGTGAACAACATCCCCTTCCTTTTTCCCTTCTCTTATTTTATGGAAGAATAAAGACCGATTGAAAATATAAATAAATAACCCTAGGTCAGCACCAATATCTCCTTTATAGCTCTACTGAATAAAATCGGAAGTAAGTAACATGAAAATGCAGCGCCAAAAACTGTTATCCCTCGTTAAGTGATGTAAATGATGGAATTTGGTTACAAAAATGAATTTTCTTGGCGAGACCAACTCATATAGTTTAATTTGATACGAGCTATAATTTGATATATTATCATAGTCGTTTCGATATTGAGTCAAATGTTAACTCCGTTTAAAGTTGCAGCACTTATTTATCAAATGTTTTTGTTGTTTTTGAAGATGTGAACAACATCCCCTTCCTTTTTCCCTTCTCTTATTTTTATGGAAGAATAGAGGCTGATTGAAAATATAAATAAATAACCCTAGGTCAGCACCAATATATCCATTATAGCTCTATTGAATAAAATCGGAAGTAAGTAACATGAAAATGGTGCATCAAAAGCTTTAATCCCGCGGTAAGTGATGTAAATGAGGGAATTTGAGTATAGAAATGAATTTTCTGGGCGAGACCAACTCATATATTCTAATATGATACGAGGTTCCATTTGATATATTATAATAGTCATTTTGATACCCGAGTCAAAAGTTAACTCCGTTGAAAGTTGTAACACATATTTATCAAATGTTTTATTGTTTTTGAAAATGTGAACAACATCCCCTTCCTTTTTGCCTTCTCTTATTTTATGGAAGAATAAAGACTGATTGAAAATATAAATAAATAACCCTAGGTCAGCACCAATATCTCCTTTATAGCTCTACTGAATAAAATCGGAAGTAAGTAACATGAAAATGGTGCATCAAAAGCTTTAATCCCGCGGTAAGTGATGTAAATGATGGAATTTGGTTACGAAAATGAATTTTCTTGGCGAGACCAACTCATATAGTTTAATTTGATACGAGCTATAATTTGATATATTATCATAGTCGTTTCGATATTGAGTCAAATGTTAACTCCGTTTAAAGTTGCAGCACTTATTTATCAAATGTTTTTGTTGTTTTTGAAGATGTGAACAACATCCCCTTCCTTTTTCCCTTCTCTTATTTTTATGGAAGAATAGAGGCTGATTGAAAATATAAATAAATAACCCTAGGTCAGCACCAATATATCCATTATAGCTCTATTGAATAAAATCGGAAGTAAGTAACATGAAAATGGTGCATCAAAAGCTTTAATCCCGCGGTAAGTGATGTAAATGAGGGAATTTGAGTATAGAAATGAATTTTCTGGGCGAGACCAACTCATATATTCTAATATGATACGAGGTTCCATTTGATATATTATAATAGTCATTTTGATACCCGAGTCAAAAGTTAACTCCGTTGAAAGTTGTAACACATATTTATCATATGTTTTATTGTTTTTGAAAATGTGAACAACATCCCCTTCCTTTTTGCCTTCTCTTATTTTATGGAAGAATAAATACGGATTGAAAATATAAATAAATAACAATAGGTCAGCACCAATATCTCCTTTATAGCTCTACTGAATAAAATCGGAAGTAAGTAACATGAAAATGCAGCGCCAAAAACTGTTATCCCTCGTTAAGTGATGTAAATGATGGAATTTGGTTACAGAAATGAATTTTCTTGGCGAGACCAACTCATATAGTTTAATTTGATACGAGCTATAATTTGATATATTATCATAGTCGTTTCGATATTGAGTCAAATGTTAACTCCGTTTATAGTTGCAGCACTTATTTATCAAATGTTTTTGTTGTTTTTGAAGATGTGAACAACATCCCCTTCCTTTTTCCCTTCTCTTATTTTTATGGAAGAATAGAGGCTGATTGAAAATATAAATAAATAACCCTAGGTCAGCACCAATATATCCATTATAGCTCTATTGAATAAAATCGGAAGTAAGTAACATGAAAATGGTGCATCAAAAGCTTTAATCCCGCGGTAAGTGATGTAAATGAGGGAATTTGAGTATAGAAATGAATTTTCTGGGCGAGACCAACTCATATACTCTAATATGATACGAGGTTCCATTTGATATATTATAATAGTCATTTTGATACCCGAGTCAAAAGTTAATTCCGTTGAAAGTTGTAACACATATTTATCAAATGTTTTGTTGTTTTTGAAAATGTGAACAACATCCCCTTCCTTTTTCTCTTCTCTTATTTTATGGAAGAATAAAGACTGATTGAAAATATAAATAAATAACCCTAGGTCAGCACCAATATCTCCTTTATAGCTCTACTGAATAAAATCGGAAGTAAGTAACATGAAAATGCAGCGCCAAAAAATGTTATCCCTCGGTAAGTGATGTAAATGATGGAATTTGGGTACAGAAATGAATTTTCTTGGCGAGACCAACTCATATAGTTTAATTTGATACGAGCTATAATTTGATATATTATCATAGTCGTTTCGATATTGAGTCAAATGTTAACTCCGTTTAAAGTTGCAGCACTTATTTATCAAATGTTTTTGTTGTTTTTGAAAATGTGAACAACATCCCCTTCCTTTTTCCCTTCTCTTATTTTTATGGAAGAATAGAGGCTGATTGAAAATATAAATAAATAACCCTAGGTCAGCACCAATATATCCATTATAGCTCTATTGAATAAAATCGGAAGTAAGTAACATGAAAATGGTGCATCAAAAGCTTTAATCCCGCGGTAAGTGATGTAAATGAGGGAATTTGAGTATAGAAATGAATTTTCTGGGCGAGACCAACTCATATATTCTAATATGATACGAGGTTCCATTTGATATATTATAATAGTCATTTTGATACCCGAGTCAAAAGTTAACTCCGTTGAAAGTTGTAACACATATTTATCAAATGTTTTATTGTTTTTGAAAATGTGAACAACATCCCCTTCCTTTTTGCCTTCTCTTATTTTATGGAAGAATAAAGACCGATTGAAAATATAAATAAATAACCCTAGGTCAGCACCAATATCTCCTTTATAGCTCTACTGAATAAAATTGGAAGTAAGTAACATGAAAATGCAGCGCCAAAAACTGTTATCCCTCGTTAAGTGATGTAAATGATGGAATTTAGTAACAGAAATGAATTTTCTTGGCGAGACCAACTCATATAGTTTAATTTGATACGAGCTATAATTTGATATATTATCATAGTCTTTTCGATATTGAGTCAAATGTTAACTCCGTTTAAAGTTGCCGCACTTATTTATTAAATGTTTTTGTTGTTTTTGAAGATGTGAACAACATCCCCTTCCTTTTTCCCTTCTCTTATTTTTATGGAAGAATAGAGGCTGATTGAAAATATAAATAAATAACCCTAGGTCAGCACCAATATATCCATTATAGCTCTATTGAATAAAATCGGAAGTAAGTAACATGAAAATGGTGCATCAAAAGCTTTAATCCCGCGGTAAGTGATGTAAATGAGGGAATTTGAGTATAGAAATGAATTTTCTGGGCGAGACCAACTCATATATTCTAATATGATACGAGGTTCCATTTGATATATTATAATAGTCATTTTGATACCCGAGTCAAAAGTTAACTCCGTTGAAAGTTGTAACACATATTTATCAAATGTTTTGTTGTTTTTGAAAATGTGAACAACATCCCCTTCCTTTTTCCCTTCTCTTATTTTATGGAAGAATAAAGACTGATTAAAAATATAAATAAATAACCCTAGGTCAGCACCAATATCTCCTTTATAGCTCTACTGAATAAAATCGGAAGTAAGTAACATGAAAATGGAGCGCCAAAATTGTTATCACTCGGTAAGTGATGTAAATGATGGAATTTGGGTACAGAAATGAATTTCCTTGGCGAGACCAACTCATATAGTTTAATTTGATACGAGCTATAATTTGATATATTATCATAGTCGTTTCGATATTGAGTCAAATGTTAACTCCGTTTAAAGTTGCAGCACTTATTTATCAAATGTTTTTGTTGTTTTTGAAAATGTGAACAACATCCCCTTCCTTTTTCCCTTCTCTTATTTTTATGGAAGAATAGAGGCTGATTGAAAATATAAATAAATAACCCTAGGTCAGCACCAATATATCCATTATAGCTCTATTGAATAAAATCGGAAGTAAGTAACATGAAAATGGTGCATCAAAAGCTTTAATCCCGCGGTAAGTGATGTAAATGAGGGAATTTGAGTATAGAAATGAATTTTCTGGGCGAGACCAACTCATATATTCTAATATGATACGAGGTTCCATTTGATATATTATAATAGTCATTTTGATACCCGAGTCAAAAGTTAACTCCGTTGAAAGTTGTAACACATATTTATCAAATGTTTTGTTGTTTTTGAAAATGTGACAAACACCCCCTTCCTTTTTCTCTTCTCTTATTTTATGGAAGAATAAAGACTGATTGAAAATATAAATAAATAACCCTAGGTCAGCACCAATATCTCCTTTATAGCTCTACTGAATAAAATCGGAAGTAAGTAACATGAAAATGCAGCGCCAAAAACTGTTATCCCTCGTTAAGTGATGTAAATGATGGAATTTGGTTACAGAAATGAATTTTCTTGGCGAGACCAACTCATATAGTTTAATTTGATACGAGCTATAATTTGATATATTATCATAGTCGTTTCGATATTGAGTCAAATGTTAACTCCGTTTAAAGTTGCAGCACTTATTTATCAAATGTTTTTGTTGTTTTTGAAAATGTGAACAACATCCCCTTCCTTTTTCCCTTCTCTTATTTTTATGGAAGAATAGAGGCTGATTGAAAATATAAATAAATAACCCTAGGTCAGCACCAATATATCCATTATAGCTCTATTGAATAAAATCGGAAGTAAGTAACATGAAAATGGTGCATCAAAAGCTTTAATCCCGCGGTAAGTGATGTAAATGAGGGAATTTGAGTATAGAAATGAATTTTCTGGGCGAGACCAACTCATATATTCTAATATGATACGAGGTTCCATTTGATATATTATAATAGTCATTTTGATACCCGAGTCAAAAGTTAACTCCGTTGAAAGTTGTAACACATATTTATCAAATGTTTTATTGTTTTTGAAAATGTGAACAACATCCCCTTCCTTTTTGCCTTCTCTTATTTTATGGAAGAATAAAGACCGATTGAAAATATAAATAAATAACAATAGGTCAGCACCAATATCTCCTTTATAGCTCTACTGAATAAAATCAGAAGGAAGTAGCATGAAAATGCTAAGCATAAAACTGTTATCCCTCGTTAAGTGATGTAAATGATGGAATTTGGCTACAGAAATGAATTTTCTTGGCGAGACCAACTCATATAGTTTAATTTGATACGAACTATAATTTGATATATTATCATAGTCGTTTCGATATTGAGTCAAATGTTAACTCCGTTTAAAGTTGCAGCACTTATTTATCAAATGTTTTTGTTGTTTTTGAAAATGTGAACAACATCCCCTTCCTTTTTCCCTTCTCTTATTTTTATGGAAGAATAGAGGCTGATTGAAAATATAAATAAATAACCCTAGGTCAGCACCAATATATCCATTATAGCTCTATTGAATAAAATCGGAAGTAAGTAACATGAAAATGGTGCATCAAAAGCTTTAATCCCGCGGTAAGTGATGTAAATGAGGGAATTTGAGTATAGAAATGAATTTTCTGGGCGAGACCAACTCATATATTCTAATATGATACGAGGTTCCATTTGATATATTATAATAGTCATTTTGATACCCGAGTCAAAAGTTAACTCCGTTGAAAGTTGTAACACATATTTATCAAATGTTTTGTTGTTTTTGAAAATGTGAACAACATCCCCTTCCTTTTTCTCTTCTCTTATTTTATGGAAGAATAAAGACTGATTGAAAATATAAATAAATAACCCTAGGTCAGCACCAATATCTCCTTTATAGCTCTACTGAATAAAATCGGAAGTAAGTAACATGAAAATGCAGCGCCAAAAACTGTTATCCCTCGTTAAGTGATGTAAATGATGGAATTTGGTTACAGAAATGAATTTTCTTGGCGAGACCAACTCATATAGTTTAATTTGATACGAGCTATAATTTGATATATTATCATAGTCGTTTCGATATTGAGTCAAATGTTAACTCCGTTTAAAGTTGCAGCACTTATTTATCAAATGTTTTTGTTGTTTTTGAAGATGTGAACAACATCCCCTTCCTTTTTCCCTTCTCTTATTTTTATGGAAGAATAGAGGCTGATTGAAAATATAAATAAATAACCCTAGGTCAGCACCAATATATCCATTATAGCTCTATTGAATAAAATCGGAAGTAAGTAACATGAAAATGGTGCATCAAAAGCTTTAATCCCGCGGTAAGTGATGTAAATGAGGGAATTTGAGTATAGAAATGAATTTTCTGGGCGAGACCAACTCATATATTCTAATATGATACGAGGTTCCATTTGATATATTATAATAGTCATTTTGATACCCGAGTCAAAAGTTAACTCCGTTGAAAGTTGTAACACATATTTATCATATGTTTTATTGTTTTTGAAAATGTGAACAACATCCCCTTCCTTTTTGCCTTCTCTTATTTTATGGAAGAATAAAGACCGATTGAAAATATAAATAAATAACCCTAGGTCAGCACCAATATCTCCTTTATAGCTCTACTGAATAAAATCGGAAGTAAGTAACATGAAAATGCAGCGCCAAAAACTGTTATCCCTCGTTAAGTGATGTAAATGATGGAATTTGGTTACGAAAATGAATTTTCTTGGCGAGACCACCTCATATAGTTTAATTTGATACGAGCTATAATTTGATATATTATCATAGTCGTTTCGATATTGAGTCAAATGTTAACTCCGTTTAAAGTTGCAGCACTTATTTATCAAATGTTTTTGTTGTTTTTGAAGATGTGAACAACATCCCCTTCCTTTTTCCCTTCTCTTATTTTTATGGAAGAATAGAGGCTGATTCAAAATATAAATAAATAACCCTAGGTCAGCACCAATATATCCATTATAGCTCTATTGAATAAAATCGGAAGTAAGTAACATGAAAATGGTGCATCAAAAGCTATAATCCCGCGGTAAGTGATGTAAATGAGGGAATTTGAGTATAGAAATGAATTATCTGGGCGAGACCAACTCATATATTCTAATATGATACGAGGTTCCATTTGATATATTATAATAGTCATTTTGATACCCGAGTCAAAAGTTAACTCCGTTGAAAGTTGTAACACATATTTATCATATGTTTTATTGTTTTTGAAAATGTGAACAACATCCCCTCCTTTTTGCCTTCTCTTATTTTATGGAAGAATAAAGACCGATTGAAAATATAAATAAATAACCCTAGGTCGGCACCAATATCTCCTTTATAGCTGTTTTGAATAAAATTGAAGTAAGTAACATGAAAATGCGCGCCAAAAAGCTGTTATCCCTCGTTAAGTGATGTAAATGGAGGAATTTGGGTACAGAAGTTAATTTTCTTGGCGAGACCAACTCATATAGTTTAATTTGATACGAGCTATAATTTGATATATTATCATAGTCGTTTCGATATTGAGTCAAATGTTAACTCCGTTTAAAGTTGCAACACTTATTTATCAAATGTTTTTGTTGTTTTTGAAGATGTGAACAACATCCCCTTCCTTTTTCCCTTCTCTTATTTTTATGGAAGAATAGAGGCTGATTGAAAATATAAATAAATAACCCTAGGTCAGCACCAATATATCCATTATAGCTCTATTGAATAAAATCGGAAGTAAGTAACATGAAAATGGTGCATCAAAAGCTTTAATCCCGCGGTAAGTGATGTAAATGAGGGAATTTGAGTATAGAAATGAATTTTCTAGGCGAGACCAACTCATATATTCTAATATGATACGAGGTTCCATTTGATATATTATAATAGTCATTTTGATACCCGAGTCAAAAGTTAACTCCGTTGAAAGTTGTAACACATATTTATCAAATGTTTTATTGTTTTTGAAAATGTGAACAACATCCCCTTCCTTTTTGCCTTCTCTTATTTTATGGAAGAATAAAGACTGATTGAAAATATAAATAAATAACCCTAGGTCAGCACCAATATATCCTTTATAGCTCTACTGAATAAAATTGGAAGTAAGTAACATGAAAATGTAGCGCCAAAAACTGTTATCCCTCGTTAAGTGATGTAAATGATGGAATTTAGTAACAGAAATGAATTTTCTTGGCGAGACCAACTCATATAGTTTAATTTGATACGAGCTATAATTTGATATATTATCATAGTCGTTTCGATATTGAGTGAAATGTTAACTCCGTTTAAAGTTGCAGCACTTATTTATCAAATGTTTTTGTTGTTTTTGAAGATGTGAACAACATCCCCTTCCTTTTTCCCTTCTCTTATTTTTATGGAAGAATAGAGGCTGATTGAAAATATAAATAAATAACCCTAGGTCAGCACCAATATATCCATTATAGCTCTATTGAATAAAATCGGAAGTAAGTAACATGAAAATGGTGCATCAAAAGCTTTAATCCCGCGGTAAGTGATGTAAATGAGGGAATTTGAGTATAGAAATGAATTTTCTGGGCGAGACCAACTCATATATTCTAATATGATACGAGGTTCCATTTGATATATTATAATAGTCATTTTGATACCCGAGTCAAAAGTTAACTCCGTTGAAAGTTGTAACACATATTTATCAAATGTTTTGTTGTTTTTGAAAATGTGAACAACATCCCCTTCCTTTTTGCCTTCTCTTATTTTATGGAAGAATAAAGACTGATTGAAAATATAAATAAATAACCCTAGGTCAGCACCAATATCTCCTTTATAGCTCTACTGAATAAAATCGGAAGAAAGTGACATGAAAATGCAGCGCCAAAAACTGTTATCCCTCGTTAAGTGATGTAAATGATGGAATTTGGTTACAGAAATGAATTTTCTTGGCGAGACCAACTCATATAGGTTAATTTGATACGAGCTATAATTTGATATTTTATCATAGTCGTTTCGATATTGAGTCAAATGTTAACTCCATTTAAAGTGTTGCAGCACTTATTTATCAAATGTTTTTGTTGTTTTTGAAGATGTGAACAACATCCCCTTCCTTTTTCCCTTCTCTTATTTTTATGGAAGAATAGAGGCTGATTGAAAATATAAATAAATAACCCTAGGTCAGCACCAATATATCCATTATAGCTCTATTGAATAAAATCGGAAGTAAGTAACATGAAAATGGTGCATCAAAAGCTTTAATCCCGCGGTAAGTGATGTAAATGAGGGAATTTGAGTATAGAAATGAATTTTCTGGGCGAGACCAACTCATATATTCTAATATGATACGAGGTTCCATTTGATATATTATAATAGTCATTTTGATACCCGAGTCAAAAGTTAACTCCGTTGAAAGTTGTAACACATATTTATCAAATGTTTTATTGTTTTTGAAAATGTGAACAACATCCCCTTCCTTTTTGCCTTCTCTTATTTTTATAGAAGAATAAAGACCGATTGAAAATATAAATAAATAACCCTAGGTCAGCACCAATATATCCTTTATAGCTCTACTGAATAAAATTGGAAGTAAGTAACATGAAAATGTAGCGCCAAAAACTGTTATCCCTCGTTAAGTGATGTAAATGATGGAATTTAGTAACAGAAATGAATTTTCTTGGCGAGACCAACTCATATAGTTTAATTTGATACGAGCTATAATTTGATATATTATCATAGTCGTTTCGATATTGAGTCAAATGTTAACTCCGTTTAAAGTTGCAGCACTTATTTATCAAATGTTTTTGTTGTTTTTGAAGATGTGAACAACATCCCCTTCCTTTTTCCCTTCTCTTATTTTTATGGAAGAATAGAGGCTGATTGAAAATATAAATAAATAACCCTAGGTCAGCACCAATATATCCATTATAGCTCTATTGAATAAAATCGGAAGTAAGTAACATGAAAATGGTGCATCAAAAGCTTTAATCCCGCGGTAAGTGATGTAAATGAGGGAATTTGAGTATAGAAATGAATTTTCTGGGCGAGACCAACTCATATATTCTAATATGATACGAGGTTCCATTTGATATATTATAATAGTCATTTTGATACCCGAGTCAAAAGTTAACTCCGTTGAAAGTTGTAACACATATTTATCATATGTTTTATTGTTTTTGAAAATGTGAACAACATCCCCTTCCTTTTTGCCTTCTCTTATTTTATGGAAGAATAAAGACCGATTGAAAATATAAATAAATAACCCTAGGTCAGCACCAATATCTCCTTTATAGCTCTACTGAATAAAATCGGAAGTAAGTAACATGAAAATGCAGCGCCAAAAACTGTTATCCCTCGTTAAGTGATGTAAATGATGGAATTTGGTTACAAAAATGAATTTTCTTGGCGAGACCAACTCATATAGTTTAATTTGATACGAGCTATAATTTGATATATTATCATAGTCGTTTCGATATTGAGTCAAATGTTAACTCCGTTTAAAGTTGCAGCACTTATTTATCAAATGTTTTTGTTGTTTTTGAAAATGTGAACAACATCCCCTTCCTTTTTCCCTTCTCTTATTTTTATGGAAGAATAGAGGCTGATTGAAAATATAAATAAATAACCCTAGGTCAGCACCAATATATCCATTATAGCTCTATTGAATAAAATCGGAAGTAAGTAACATGAAAATGGTGCATCAAAAGCTTTAATCCCGCGGTAAGTGATGTAAATGAGGGAATTTGAGTATAGAAATGAATTTTCTGGGCGAGACCAACTCATATATTCTAATATGATACGAGGTTCCATTTGATATATTATAATAGTCATTTTGATACCCGAGTCAAAAGTTAACTCCGTTGAAAGTTGTAACACATATTTATCATATGTTTTATTGTTTTTGAAAATGTGAACAACATCCCCTTCCTTTTTGCCTTCTCTTATTTTATGGAAGAATAAAGACCGATTGAAAATATAAATAAATAACCCTAGGTCAGCACCAATATCTCCTTTATAGCTCTACTGAATAAAATCGGAAGTAAGTAACATGAAAATGCAGCGCCAAAAACTGTTATCCCTCGTTAAGTGATGTAAATGATGGAATTTGGTTACGAAAATGAATTTTCTTGGCGAGACCACCTCATATAGTTTAATTTGATACGAGCTATAATTTGATATATTATCATAGTCGTTTCGATATTGAGTCAAATGTTAACTCCGTTTAAAGTTGCCGAACTTATTTATCAAATGTTTTTGTTGTTTTTGAAGATGTGAACAACATCCCCTTCCTTTTTCCCTTCTCTTATTTTTATGGAAGAATAGAGGCTGATTCAAAATATAAATAAATAACCCTAGGTCAGCACCAATATATCCATTATAGCTCTATTGAATAAAATCGGAAGTAAGTAACATGAAAATGGTGCATCAAAAGCTTTAATCCCGCGGTAAGTGATGTAAATGAGGGAATTTGAGTATAGAAATGAATTTTCTGGGCGAGACCAACTCATATATTCTAATATGATACGAGGTTCCATTTGATATATTATAATAGTCATTTTGATACCCGAGTCAAAAGTTAACTCCGTTGAAAGTTGTAACACATATTTATCAAATGTTTTATTGTTTTTGAAAATGTGAACAACATCCCCTTCCTTTTTGCCTTCTCTTATTTTATGGAAGAATAAAGACTGATTGAAAATATAAATAAATAACCCTAGGTCAGCACCAATATCTCCTTTATAGCTCTACTGAATAAAATCGGAAGAAAGTGACATGAAAATGCAGCGCCAAAAACTGTTATCCCTCGTTAAGTGATGTAAATGATGGAATTTGGTTACAGAAATGAATTTTCTTGGCGAGACCAACTCATATAGGTTAATTTGATACGAGCTATAATTTGATATTTTATCATAGTCGTTTCGATATTGAGTCAAATGTTAACTCCATTTAAAGTGTTGCAGCACTTATTTATCAAATGTTTTTGTTGTTTTTGAAGATGTGAACAACATCCCCTTCCTTTTTCCCTTCTCTTATTTTTATGGAAGAATAGAGGCTGATTGAAAATATAAATAAATAACCCTAGGTCAGCACCAATATATCCATTATAGCTCTATTGAATAAAATCGGAAGTAAGTAACATGAAAATGGTGCATCAAAAGCTTTAATCCCGCGGTAAGTGATGTAAATGAGGGAATTTGAGTATAGAAATGAATTATCTGGGCGAGACCAACTCATATATTCTAATATGATACGAGGTTCCATTTGATATATTATAATAGTCATTTTGATACCCGAGTCAAAAGTTAACTCCATTGAAAGTTGTAACACATATTTATCATATGTTTTTTTGTTTTTGAAAATGTGAACAACATCCCCTTCCTTTTTGCCTTCTCTTATTTTATGGAAGAATAAAGACCGATTGAAAATATAAATAAATAACCCTAGGTCAGCACCAATATCTCCTTTATAGCTCTACTGAATAAAATCGGAAGTAAGTAACATGAAAATGCAGCGCCAAAAACTGTTATCCCTCGTTAAGTGATGTAAATGATGGAATTTGGTTACGAAAATGAATTTTCTTGGCGAGACCACCTCATATAGTTTAATTTGATACGAGCTATAATTTGATATATTATCATAGTCGTTTCGATATTGAGTCAAATGTTAACTCCGTTTAAAGTTGCAGCACTTATTTATCAAATGTTTTTGTTGTTTTTGAATATGTGAACAACATCCCCTTCCTTTTTCCCTTCTCTTATTTTTATGGAAGAATAGAGGGTGATTGAAAATATAAATAAATAACCCTAGGTCAGCACCAATATATCCATTATAGCTCTATTGAATAAAATCGGAAGTAAGTAACATGAAAATGGTGCATCAAAAGCTTTAATCCCGCGGTAAGTGATGTAAATGAGGGAATTTGAGTATAGAAATGAATTTTCTGGGCGAGACCAACTCATATATTCTAATATGATACGAGGTTCCATTTGATATATTATAATAGTCATTTTGATACCCGAGTCAAAAGTTAACTCCGTTGAAAGTTGCAACACATATTTATCAAATGTTTTGTTGTTTTTGAAAATGTGAACAACATCCCCTTCCTTTTTCTCTTCTCTTATTTTTATGGAAGAATAGAGACAGATTTAAAATATAAATAAATAACCCTAGGTCGGCACCAAAATCTCCTTTATAGCTCTATTGAATAAAATCGGAAGTAAGTAACATGAAAATGCAGCGCCAAAAACTGTTATCCCTCGGTAAGTGATGTAAATGATGGAATTTGGGTACAGAAATGAATTTTCTTGGCGAGACCAACTCATATAGTTTAATTTGATACGAGCTTCGATTTGATATATTATAATAGTCGTTTCGATACTGAGTCAAAAGTTAACTCCGTTTAAAGTTGCAGCACTTATTTATCAAATGTTTTTGTTGTTTTTGAAAATGTGAACAACATCCCCTTCCTTTTTCCCTTCTCTTATTTTTATGGAAGAATAGAGGCTGATTGAAAATATAAATAAATAACCCTAGGTCAGCACCAATATATCCATTATAGCTCTATTGAATAAAATCGGAAGTAAGTAACATGAAAATATTGCATCAAAAGCTTTAATCCCGCGGTAAGTGATGTAAATGAGGGAATTTGAGTATAGAAATGAATTTTCTGGGCGAGCCCAACTCATGTACTCTAATATGATACGAGGTTCCATTTGATATATTATAATAGTCATTTTGATACCAGATTCAAAAGTTAACTCCGTTGAAAGTTGCAACACATATTTATCAAATGTTTTGTTGTTTTTGAAAATGTGAACAACATCCCCTTCCTTTTTCTCTTCTATTATTTTTATGGAAGAATAGAGACAGATTTAAAATATAAATAAATAACCCAAGGTCGGCACCAATATCTCCTTTATAGCTATATTGAATAAAATAGGCAGTAAGTAACATTAAAATGCTGCGCCAAAAACTGTTATCCCTCGGTACGTGATGTAAATGGGGGAATTTGGGTACCGAAATGAATTTTCTTGGCGAGACCAACTCATATAGTTTAATTTGATAAGAGCTTCGATTTGATATATTATAATATTCGTTTTGATACTGAGTCAAAAGTTAACGCCGTTTAAAGTTGCAGCACTTATTTATCAAATGTTTTTGTTGTTTTTGAAAATGTGAACAACATCCCCTTCCTTTTTCCCTTCTCTTATTTTTATGGAAGAATAGAGGCTGATTGAAAATATAAATAAATAACCCTAGGTCAGCACCAATATATCCATTATAGCTCTATTGAATAAAATCGGAAGTAAGTAACATGAAAATATTGCATCAAAAGCTTTAATCCCGCGGTAAGTGATGTAAATGAGGGAATTTGAGTATAGAAATGAATTTTCTGGGCGAGCCCAACTCATATACTCTAATATGATACGAGGTTCCATTTGATATATTATAATAGTAATTTTGATACCCGAGTCAAAAGTTCACTCCGTTGAAAGTTGCAACACATATTTATAAAATGTTTTGTTGTTTTCGAAAATGTGAACAACATCCCCTTCCTTTTTCTCTTCTCTTATTTTTATGGAAGAATAGAGACAGATTTAAAATATAAATAAATAACCCTACGTCGGCACCAAAATCTCCTTTATAGCTCTATTGAATTAAATCTGAAGTAAGTAACATGAAAATGCTGCGCCAAAAACTGTTATACCCCGGTAAGTGATGTAAATGGGGTAATTTGGGTACATAAATGAATTTTATGGGCGAGACCAACTCATATAGTTTAATTTGATACGAGCTTCAATTTGATATATTATAATAGTCGTTTTGATACTGAGTCAAAAGTTAACTCCGTTTAAAGTTGAAGCGCTTATTTATCAAATCTTTTTGTTGTTTTTGAAAATGTGAACAACATCCCCTTCCTTTTTACCTTCTCTTATTTTTATGGAAGAATAGAGGCTGATTGAAAATATAAATAAATAACCCTAGGTCAGCACCAATATATCCATTATAGCTCTATTGAATAAAATCGGAAGTAAGTAACATGAAAATATTGCATCAAAAGCTTTAATCCCGCGGTAAGTGATGTAAATGAGGGAATTTGAGTATAAAAATGAATTTTCGGGGCGAGCCCAACTCATATACTCTAATATGATACGAGGTTCCATTTGATATATTATAATAGTCATTTTGATACCAGATTAAAAAGTTAACTCCGTTGAAAGTTGCAACACATATTTATCAAATGTTTTGTTGTTTTTGAAAATGTGAACAACATCCCCTTCCTTCTTCTCTTCTCTTATTTTTATGGAAGAATAGAGACAGATTTAAAATATAAATAAATAACCCTAGGTCGGCACCAAAATCTCCTTTATAGCTCTATTGAATAAAATATGAAGTAAGTAACATGAAAATACTGCGCCAAAAACTGTTATCCCTCGGTAAGTGATGTAAATGATGGAATTTGGGTACATAAATGAATTTTCTTGGCGAGACCAACTCATATAGTTTTATTTGATACGAGCTTCGATTTGATATATTATAATAGTCGTTTCGATACTGTGTCAAAAGTTAACTCCGTTTAAAGTTGCAGCACTTATTTATCAAATGTTTTTGTTGTTTTTGAAAATGTGAACAACATCCCCTTCCTTTTTCCCTTCTCTTATTTTTATGGAAGAATAGAGGCTGATTGAAAATATTAATAAATAACCCTAGGTCAGCACCAATATATAAATTATAGCTCTATTGAATAAAATCGGAAGTAAGTAACATGAAAATGATGCATCAAAAGCTTTAATCCCGCGGTAAGTGATGTAAATGAGGGAATTTGAGTATAGAAATGAATTTTTTGGGCGAGCCCAACTCATATACCCTAATATGATACGAGGTTCCATTTGATATATTATAATAGTCATTTTGATACCAGATTCAAAAGTTAACTCCGTTTAAAGTTGCAACACTTATTTATCAAATGTTTTTGTTGTTTTTGAAAATGTGAACAACATCCCCTTCCTTTTTCCCTTCTCTTATTTTTATGGAAGAATAGAGGCTGATTGAAAATATTAATAAATAACCCTAGGTCAGCACCAATATATAAATTATAGCTCTATTGAATAAAATCGGAAGTAAGTAACATGAAAATGATGCATGAAAAGCTTTAATCCCGCGGTAAGTGATGTAAATGAGGGAATTTGAGTATAGAAATGAATTTTCTGGGCGAGCCCAACTCATATACCCTAATATGATACGAGGTTCCATTTGATATATTATAATAGTCATTTTGATACCAGAGTCAAAAGTTAACTCCGTTGAAAGTTGCAACACATATTTATCAAATGTTTTGTTGTTTTTGAAAATGTGAACAACATCCCCTTCCTTTTTCTCTTCTCTTATTTTTATGGAAGAATAGAGACAGATTTAAAATATAAATAAATAACCCTAGGTCGGCACCAAAATCTCCTTTATAGCTCTATTGAATAAAATATGAAGTAAGTAACATGAAAATGCTGCGCCAAAAACTGTTATCCCTCGGTAAGTGATGTAAATGATGGAATTTGGGTACATAAATGAATTTTCTTGGCGAGACCAACTCATATAGTTTAATTTGATACGAGCTTCGATTTGATATATTATAATAGTCGTTTCGATACTGAGTCAAAAGTTAACTCCGTTTAAAGTTGCATCACTTATTTATCAAATGTTTTGTTGTTTTTGAAAATGTGAACAACATCCCCTTCCTTTTTACCTTCTCTTATTTTTATGGAAGAATAGAGGCTGATTGAAAATATAAATAAATAACCCTAGGTCAGCACCAATATATCCATTATAGCTCTATTGAATAAAATCGGAAGTAAGTAACATGAAAATCGTGCATCAAAAGCTTTAATCCCGCGGTAAGTGATGTAAATGAGGGAATTTGAGTATAGAAATGAATTTTCGGGCTGAGCCCAACTAATATACTCTAATATGATACGAGGTTCCATTTGATATATTATAATAGTCATTTTGATACCAGATTCAAAAGTTAACTCCGTTGAAAGTTGCAACACATATTTATCAAATGTTTTGTTGTTTTTGAAAATGTGAACAACATCCCCTTCCTTTTTCTCTTCTCTTATTTTTATGGAAGAATAGAGACTGATTGAAAATATAAATAAATAACCCTAGGTCAGCACCAATATCTCCTTTATAGCTCTATTGAATAAAATCGGAAGTAAGTAACATGAAAATGCAGCGCCAAAAACTGTTATCCCTCGGTAAGTGATGTAAATGATGGAATTTGGGTACATAAATGAATTTTCTTGGCGAGACCAACTCATATAGTTTAATTTGATACGAGCTTCGATTTGATATATTATAATAGTCATTTCGATACTGAGTCAAAAGTTTACTCCGTTTAAAGTTGCAGCACTTATTTATCAAATGTTTTTGTTGTTTTTGAAAATGTGAACAACATCCCCTTCCTTTTTCCCTTCTCTTATTTTTATGGAGGAATAGAGGCTGATTGAAAATATAAATAAATAACCCCAGGTCAGCACCAATATATCCATTATAGCTCTATTGAATAAGATCGGAAGTAAGTAACATGAAAATATTGCATCAAAAGCTTTAATCCCGCGATAAGTGATGTAAATGAGGGAATTTGAGTATAAAAATGAATTTTCTGGGTGAGCCCAACTCATACTCTAATATGATACGAGGTTCGATTTGATATATTATAATAGTCATTTTGATAGCAGATTAAAAAGTTAACTCCGTTGAAAGTTGCAACACATATTTATCAAATGTTTTGTTGTTTTTGAAAATGTGAACAACATCCCCTCCCTTCTTCTCTTCTCTTATTTTTATGGAAGAATCGAGACAGATTTAAAATAT
This sequence comes from Hippophae rhamnoides, assembly GCA_033030585.1. Lineage (NCBI taxonomy): Eukaryota > Viridiplantae > Streptophyta > Magnoliopsida > Rosales > Elaeagnaceae > Hippophae > Hippophae rhamnoides. The sequence goes on along the minus strand of CM065430.1, from coordinate 46,721,119 downwards.
AAATAAATAACCCTAGGTCGGCACCAAAATCTCCTTTATAGCTCTATTGAATAAAATCTGAAGTAAGTAACATGAAAATGCAGCGCCAAAAACTGTTATCCCTCGGTAAGTGATGTAAATGGTGGAATTTTGGTACATAAATGAATTTTCTTGGCGAGACCAACTCATATAGTTTAATTTGATACGAGCTTCGATTTGATATATTATAATAGTCGTTTCGATACTGAGTCAAAAGTTAACTCCGTTTAAAGTTGCAGCACTTATTTATCAAATGTTTTTGTTGTTTTTGAAAATGTGAACAACATCCCCTTCCTTTTTCCCTTCTCTTATTTTTATGGAAGAATAGAGGCTGATTGAAAATATAAATAAATAACCCTAGGTCAGCACCAATATATCCATTATAGCTCTATTGAATAAAATCGGAAGTAAGTAACATGAAAATGGTGCATCAAAAGCTTTAATCCCGCGGTAAGTGATGTAAATGAGGGAATTTGAGTATAGAAATGAATTTTCTGGGCGAGACCAACTCATATATTCTAATATGATACGAGGTTCCATTTGATATATTATAATAGTCATTTTGATACCCGAGTCAAAAGTTAACTCCGTTGAAAGTTGCAACACATATTTATCAAATGTTTTGTTGTTTTTGAAAATGTGAACAACATCCCCTTCCTTTTTCTCTTCTCTTATTTTTATGGAAGAATAGAGACTGATTGAAAATATAAATAAATAACCCTAGGTCGGCACCAATATCTCCTTTATAGCTCTATTGAATAAAATCAGAAGTAAGTAACATTAAAATGTTGCGCCAAAAGTTTTTATCCCTCGGTAAGTGATGTAAATGGGGGAATTTGGGTACATAAATTAATTTTCTTGGAGAGACCAACTCATATAGTTTAATTTGATACGAGCTTCGATTTGATATATTATAATAGTCATTTCGATACTGAGTCAAAAGTTAACTCCGTTTTAAGTTGCAGCACTTATTTATCAAATGTTTTAGTTGTTTTTGAAAATGTGAACAACACCCCCTTCCTTTTTCTCTTCTCTTATTTTTATGGAAGAATAGAGACAGATTTAAAATATAAATAAATAACCCTAGGTCAGCACCAATATATCCATTATAGCTCTATTGAATAAAATCGGAAGTAAGTAACATGAAAATGGTGCATCAAAAGCTTTAATCCCGCGGTAAGTGATGTAAATGAGGGAATTTGAGTATAGAAATGAATTTTCTGGGCGAGCCCAACTCATGTACTCTAATATGATACGAGGTTCCATTTGATATATTATAATAGTCATTTTTATACCAGATTCAAAAGTTAACTCCGTTGAAAGTTGCAACACATATTTATCAAATGTTTTGTTGTTTTTGAAAATGTGAACAACATCCCCTTCCTTTTTCCCTTCTATTATTTTTATGGAAGAATAGAGACAGATTTAAAATATAAATAAATAACCCAAGGTCGGCACCAATATCTCCTTTATAGCTATATTGAATAAAATAGGCAGTAAGTAACATTAAAATGCTGCGCCAAAAACTGTTATCACTCGGTACGTGATGTAAACGATGGAATTTGGGTACATAAATTAATTTTCTTGGAGAGACCAACTCATATAGTTTAATTTGATACGAGCTTCGATTTGATATATTGTAATAGTTGTTTCGATACTGAGTCAAAAGTTTACTCCGTTTAAAGTTGCATCACTTATTTATCAAATGTTTTTGTTGTTTTTGAAATTGTGAACAACATCCCCTTCCTTTTTCCCTTCTCTTATTTTTATGGAGGAATAGAGGCTGATTGAAAATATAAATAAATAACCCTAGGTCAGCACCAATATATCCATTATAGCTCTATTGAATAAGATCGGAAGTAAGTAACATGAAAATATTGCATCAAAAGCTTTAATCCCGCGATAAGTGATGTAAATGAGGGAATTTGAGTATAAAAATGAATTTTCTGGGTGAGCCCAACTCATACTCTAATATGATACGAGGTTCGATTTGATATATTATAATAGTCATTTTGATAACTGAGTCAAAAGTTCACTCCGTTGAAAGTTGCAACACATATTATCAAATGTTTTGTTGTTTTTGAAAATGTGAACAACATCCCCTTCCTTCTTCTCTTCTCTTATTTTTATGGAAGAATCGAGACAGATTTAAAATATAAATAAATAACCCTAGGTCGGCACCAAAATCTCCTTTATAGCTCTATTGAATAAAATATGAAGTAAGTAACATGAAAATGCTACGCCAAAAACTGTTATCCCTCGGTAAGTGATGTAAATGATGGAATTTGGGTACAAAAATGAATTTTCTTGGCGAGACCAACTCATATAGTTTAATTTGAGACGAACTTCAATTTGATATATTATAATAGTCATTTCGATACTGAGTCAAAAGTTAACTCCGTTTAAAGTTGCAGCACTTATTTATCAAATGTTTTTGTTGTTTTTGAAAATGTGAACAACATCCCCTTCCTTTTTCCCTTCTCTTATTTTTATGGAAGAATAGAGGCTGATTGAAAATATAAATAAATAACCCTAGGTCAGCACCAATATATCCATTATAGCTCTATTGAATAAAATCGGAAGTAAGTAACATGAAAATATTGCATCAAATGCTTTAATCCCGCGGTAAGTTATGTAAATGAGGGAATTTGAGTATAGAAATGATCTTTCTGGGCGAGCCCAACTCATATACTCAAATATGATACGAGGTTACATTTGATATATTATAATAGTCATTTTGATAACCGAGTCAAAAGTTCACTCCGTTGAAAGTTGCAACACATATTATCAAATGTTTTGTTGTTTTTGAAAATGTGAACAACATCCCCTTCCTTCTTCTCTTCTCTTATTTTTATGGAAGAATAGAGACAGATTGAAAATATAAATAAATAACCCTAGGTCAGCACCAATATCTCCTTTATAGCTCTATTGAATAAAATCGGAAGTAAGTAACATGAAAATGCAGCGCCAAAAACTGTTATCCCTCGTTAAGTGATGTAAATGATGGAATTTGGGTACAGAAATGAATTTTCTTGGCGAGACCAACTCATATAGTTTAATTTGATACGAGCTATGATTTGATATATTATAATAGTCGTTTCGATACTGAGTCAAAAGTTAACTCCGTTTAAAGTTGCAGCACTTATTTATCAAATGTTTTTGTTGTTTTTGAAAATGTGAACAACATCCCCTTCCTTTTTCCCTTCTCTTATTTTTATGGAAGAATAGAGGCTGATTGAAAATATAAATAAATAACCCTAGGTCAGCACCAATATATCCATTATAGCTCTATTGAATAAAATCGGAAGTAAGTAACATGAAAATATTGCATCAAAAGCTTTAATCCCGCGGTAAGTGATGTAAATGAGGGAATTTGAGTATAGAAATGAATTTTCTGGGCGAGCCCAACTCATATACTCAAATATGATACGAGGTTCCATTTGATATATTATAATAGTCATTTTGATACCCGAGTCAAAAGTTCACTCCGTTGAAAGTTGCAACACATATTTATCAAATGTTTTGTTGTTTTTGAAAATGTGAACAACATCCCCTTCCTTTTTCTCTTCTCTTATTTTTATGGAAGAATAGAGACAGATTTAAAATATAAATAAATAACCCTAGGTCGGCACCAAAATCTCCTTTATAGCTCTATTGAATAAAATATGAAGTAAGTAACATGAAAATGCTGCGCCAAAAACTGTTATCCCTCGGTAAGTGATGTAAATGATGGAATTTGGGTACAGAAATGAATTTTCTTGGCGAGACCAACTCATATAGTTTAATTTGATATGAACTTCAATTTGATATATTATAATAGTCGTTTCGATACTGAGTCAAAAGTTAACTCCGTTTAAAGTTGCAGCACTTATTTATCAAATGTTTTTGTTGTTTTTGAAAATGTGAACAACATCCCCTTCCTTTTTCCCTTCTCTTATTTTTATGGAAGAATAGAGGCTGATTGAAAATATTAATAAATAACCCTAGGTCAGCACCAATATATAAATTATAGCTCTATTGAATAAAATCGGAAGTAAGTAACATGAAAATGATGCATCAAAAGCTTTAATCCCGCGGTAAGTGATGTAAATGAGGGAATTTGAGTATAGAAATGAATTTTTTGGGCGAGCCCAACTCATATACCCTAATATGATACGAGGTTCCATTTGATATATTATAATAGTCATTTTGATACCAGATTCAAAAGTTAACTCCGTTGAAAGTTGCAACACATATTTATCAAATGTTTTGTTGTTTTTGAAAATGTGAACAACATCCCCTTCCTTTTTCTCTTCTCTTATTTTTATGGAAGAATAGAGACAGATTTAAAATATAAATAAATAACCCTAGGTCGGCACCAAAATCTCCTTTATAGCTCTATTGAATAAAATATGAAGTAAGTAACATGAAAATGCTGCGCCAAAAACTGTTATCCCTCGGTAAGTGATGTAAATGATGGAATTTGGGTACATAAATGAATTTTCTTGGCGAGACCAACTCATATAGTTTAATTTGATACGAGCTTCGATTTGATATATTATAATATTCGTTTCGATACTGAGTCAAAAGTTAACTCCGTTTAAAGTTGCAGCACTTATTTATCAAATGTTTTTGTTGTTTTTGAAAATGTGAACAACATCCCCTTCCTTTCTTCCTTCTCTTATTTTTATGGAAGAATAGAGGCTGATTGAAAATATAAATAAATAACCCTAGGTCAGCACCAATATATCCATTATAGCTCTATTGAATAAGATCGGAAGTAAGTAACATGAAAATATTGCATCAAAAGCTTTAATCCCGCGATAAGTGATGTAAATGAGGGAATTTGAGTATAAAAATGAATTTTCTGGGTGAGCCCAACTCATACTCTAATATGATACGAGGTTCGATTTGATATATTATAATAGTCATTTTGATACCAGATTCAAAAGTTAACTCCGTTGAAAGTTGCAACACATATTTATCAAATGTTTTGTTGTTTTTGAAAATGTGAACAACATCCCCTTCCTTTTTCTCTTCTCTTATTTTTATGGAAGAATAGAGACAGATTTAAAATATAAATAAATAACCCTAGGTCGGCACCAAAATCTCCTTTATAGCTCTATTGAATAAAATCTGAAGTAAGTAACATGAAAATGCTGCGCCAAAAACTGTTATCCCTCGGTAAGTGATGTAAATGGGGGAATTTGGGTACGTAAATGAATTTTCTTGGCGAGACCAACTCATATAGTTTAATTTGATACGAGCTTCGATTTGATATATTATAATAGTCGTTTCGATACTGAGTCAAAAGTTAACTCCGTTTAAAGTTGCAGCACTTATTTATCAAATGTTTTTGTTGTTTTTGAAAATGTGAACAACATCCCCTTCCTTTTTCCCTTCTCTTATTTTTATGGAAGAATAGAGGCTGATTGAAAATATAAATAAATAACCCTAGGTCAGCACCAATATATAAATTATAGCTCTATTGAATAAAATCGGAATTAAGTAACATGAAAATGGTGCATCAAAAGCTTTAATCCCGCGGTAAGTGATGTAAATGAGGGAATTTGAGTATAGAAATGAATTTTCTGGGCGAGCCCAACCCATATACTCTAATATGTTACCAAGTTCCATTTGATATGTTATAATAGTCATTTTGATACCCGAGTCAAAAGTTCACTCCGTTGAAAGTTGCGACACATATTTATAAAATGTTTTGTTGTTTTCGAAAATGTGAACAACATCCCCTTCCTTTTTCTCTTCTCTTATTTTTATGGAAGAATCGAGACAGATTTATAATATAAATAAATAACCCTAGGTAGGCACCAAAATCTCCTTTATTGCTCTATTGAATAAAATCAGAAGTAAGTAACATTAAAATGTTGCGCCAAAAATTTTTATCCCTCGGTAAGTGATGTAAATGGGGGAATTTGGGTACATAAATTAATTTTCTTGGAGAGACCAACTCATATAGTTTAATTTGATACGAGCTTCGATTTGATATATTGTAATAGTTGTTTCGATACTGAGTCAAAAGTTTACTCCGTTTAAAGTTGCATCACTTATTTATCAAATGTTTTTGTTGTTTTTGAAATTGTGAACAACATCCCCTTCCTTTTTCCCTTCTCTTATTTTTATGGAAGAATAGAGGCTGATTGAAAATATAAATAAATAACCCTAGGTCAGCACCAATATATAAATTATAGCTCTATTGAATAAAATCGGAAGTAAGTAACATGAAAATGGTGCATCAAAAGCTTTAATCCCGCGGTAAGTGATGTAAATGAGGGAATTTGAGTATAGAAATGAATTTTCTGGGCGAGCCCAACTCATATACTCTAATATGATACGAGGTTCCATTTGATATATTATAATAGTCATTTTGATACCAGATTCAAAAGTTAACTCCGTTGAAAGTTGCAACACATATTTATCAAATGTTTTGTTGTTTTTGAAAATGTGAACAACATCCCCTTCCTTTTTCTCTTCTCTTATTTTTATGGAAGAATAGAGACAGATTTAAAATATAAATAAATAACCCTAGGTCGGCACCAAAATCTCCTTTATAGCTCTATTGAATAAAATATGAAGTAAGTAACATGAAAATGCTTAACCAACAACTGTTATCCCTCGGTAAGGAATGTAAATGGGGGAATTTGGGTACAGAAATGAATTTTCCTGGCTAGACCAACTCATATAGTTTAATTTGATACGAGCTTCGATTTGATATATTATAATATTCGTTTCGATACTGAGTCAAAAGTTAACTCCGTTTAAAGTTGCAGCACTTATTTATCAAATGTTTTTGTTGTTTTTGAAAATGTGAACAACATCCCCTTCCTTTTTCCCTTCTCTTATTTTTATGGAGGAATAGAGGCTGATTGAAAATATAAATAAATAACCCTAGGTCAGCACCAATATATCCATTATAGCTCTATTGAATAAGATCGGAAGTAAGTAACATGAAAATATTGCATCAAAAGCTTTAATCCCGCGATAAGTGATGTAAATGAGGGAATTTGAGTATAAAAATGAATTTTCTGGGTGAGCCCAACTCATACTCTAATATGATACGAGGTTCGATTTGATATATTATAATAGTCATTTTGATAACTGAGTCAAAAGTTTATTACGTTGAAAGTTGCAACACATATTATCAAATGTTTTGTTGTTTTTGAAAATGTGAACAACATCCCATTCCTTTTTGTCTTCTCTTATTTTTATTGAAGAATAGAGACTGATTGAAAATGTAAATAAATAACTCTAGGTCGGCGCCAATATCTCCTATATAGCTCTATTGAATAAAACTCGAAGTAAGTAAAATGAAACTGTTATCCCTCGTTAAGTGATGTAAATGATGAAATTTGGTTACGAAAATGAATTTTCTTGGCGAGACCACCTCATATAGTTTAATTTGATACGAGCTATAATTTGATATATTATCATAGTCGTTTCGATATTGAGTCAAATGTTAACTCCGTTTAAAGTTGCAGCACTTATTTATCAAATGTTTTTGTTGTTTTTGAAGATGTGAACAACATCCCCTTCCTTTTTCCCTTCTCTTATTTTTATGGAAGAATAGAGGCTGATTGAAAATATAAATAAATAACCCTAGGTCAGCACCAATATATCCATTATAGTTCTATTTAATAAAATCAGAAGTAAGTAACATGAAAATGGTGCATCAAAAGCTTTAATCCCGCGATAAGTGATGTAAATGTGGGAATTTGAGTATAGAAATGAATTTTCTGGGCGAGACCAACTCATATATTCTAATAGGATACGAGGTTCCATTTGATATATTATAGTAGTCATTTTGATACCTGAGTCAAATGTTAACTCCGTTGAAAGTTGTAACACATATTTATCAAATGTTTTACTGTTTTTCAAAATGTGAACAACATCCCCTTCCTTTTTGCCTTCTCTTATTTTATGGAAGAATAAAGACTGATTGAAAATATAAATAAATAACCCTAGGTCAGCACCAATATATCCTTTATAGCTCTACTGAATAAAATTGGAAGTAAGTAACATGAAAATGTAGCGCCAAAAACTGTTATCCCTCGTTAAGTGATGTAAATGATGGAATTTGGTTACGAAAATTAATTTTCTTGGTGAGACCAACTCATATAGTTTAATTTGATACGAGCTTCAATTTGATATATTATAATAGTCGTTTTGATACTGAGTCAAAAGTTAACTCCGTTTAAAGTTGCAGCACTTATTTATCAAATGTTTTTGTTGTTTTTGAAAATGTGAACAACATCCCCTTCCTTTTTCCCTTCTCTTATTTTTATGGAAGAATAGAGGCTGATTGAAAATATAAATAAATAACCCTAGGTCAGCACCAATATATAAATTATAGCTCTATTGAATAAAATCGGAAGTAAGTAACATGAAAATGGTGCATCAAAAGCTTTAATCCCGCGGTAAGTGATGTAAATGAGGGAATTTGAGTATAGAAATGAATTTTCTGGGCGAGCCCAACTCATATACTCTAATATGATACGAGGTTCCATTTGATATATTATAATAGTCATTTTGATACCAGATTCAAAAGTTAACTCCGTTGAAAGTTGCAACACATATTTATCAAATGTTTTGTTGTTTTTGAAAATGTGAACAACATCCCCTTCCTTTTTCTCTTCTCTTATTTTTATGGAAGAATAGAGACAGATTTAAAATATAAATAAATAACCCTAGGTCGGCACCAAAATCTCCTTTATAGCTCTATTGAATAAAATATGAAGTAAGTAACATGAAAATTGTGCGCCAAAAACTGTTATCCCTCGGTAAGTGATGTAAATGGGGGAATTTGGGTACATAAATGAATTTTCTTGGCGAGACCAACTCATATAGTTTAATTTGATACGAGCTTCGATTTGATATATTATAATAGTCGTTTCGATACTGAGTCAAAAGTTAACTCCGTTTAAAGTTGCAGCACTTATTTATCAAATGTTTTTGTTGTTTTTGAAAATGTGAACAACATCCCCTTCCTTTTTCCCTTCTCTTATTTTTATGGAAGAATAGAGGCTGATTGAAAATATAAATAAATAACCCTAGGTCAGCACCAATATATAAATTATAGCTCTATTGAATAAAATCGGAAGTAAGTAACATGAAAATGGTGCATCAAAAGCTTTAATCCCGCGGTAAGTGATGTAAATGAGGGAATTTGAGTATAGAAATGAATTTTCTGGGCGAGCCCAACTCATATACTCTAATATGATACGAGGTTCGATTTGATATATTATAATAGTCATTTTGATAACCGAGTCAAAAGTTCACTCCGTTGAAAGTTGCAACACATATTTATCAAATGTTTTGTTGTTTTTGAAAATGTGAACAACATCCCCTTCCTTCTTCTCTTCTCTTATTTTTATGGAAGAATCGAGACAGATTTAAAATATAAATAAATAACCCTAGGTCGGCACCAAAATCTCCTTTATTTCTCTATTGAATAAAATCTGAAGTAAGTAACATTAAAATGCTGCGCCAAAAACTGTTATCCCTCGGTAAGTGATGTAAATGGGGGAATTTGGGTACATAAATTAATTTTCTTGGCGAGACCAACTCATATAGTTTAATTTGATACGAGCTTCGATTTGATATATTATAATTGTCATTTTGATACTGAGTCAAAAGTATACTCCGTTTAAAGTTGCAGCACTTATTTATCAAATGTTTTTGTTGTTTTTGAAAATGTGAACAACATCCCCTTCCTTTTTCCCTTCTCTTATTTTTATGGAAGAATAGAGGCTGATTGAAAATATAAATAAATAACCCTAGGTCAGCACCAATATATAAATTATAGCTCTATTGAATAAAATCGGAAGTAAGTAACATGAAAATGGTGCATCAAAAGCTTTAATCCCGCGGTAAGTGATGTAAATGAGGGAATTTGAGTATAGAAATGAATTTTCTGGGCGAGCCCAACTCATATACTCTAATATGATACGAGGTTCCATTTGATATATTATAATAGTCATTTTGATACCAGATTCAAAAGTTAACTCCGTTGAAAGTTGCAACACATATTTATCAAATGTTTTGTTGTTTTTGAAAATGTGAACAACATCCCCTTCCTTTTTCTCTTCTCTTATTTTTATGGAAGAATAGAGACAGATTTAAAATATAAATAAATAACCCTAGGTCGGCACCAAAATCTCCTTTATAGCTCTATTGAATAAAATATGAAGTAAGTAACATGAAAATGCTGCGCCAAAAACTGTTATCCCTCGGTAAGTGATGTAAATGATGGAATTTGGGTACAGAAATGAATTTTCTTGGCGAGACCAACTCATATAGTTTAATTTGATAAGAGCTTCGATTTGATATATTATGATATTCGTTTCGATACTAAGTCAAAAGTTAACGCCGTTTAAATTTGCAGCACTTATTTATCAAATGTTTTGTTGTTTTTGAAAATGTGAACAGTATTCCCTTCCTTTTCCCTTCTCTTATTTTTATGGAAGAATAGAGGCTGATTGAAAATATAAATAAATAACCCTAAGTCAGCACCAATATATAAATTATAGCTCTATTGAATAAAATCGGAAGTAAGTAACATGAAAATGGTGCATCAAAAGCTTTAATCCCGCGGTAAGTGATGTAAATGAGGGAATTTGAGTATAGAAATGAATTTTCTGGGCGAGCCCAACTCATATACTCTAATATGATACGAGGTTCCATTTGATATATTATAATAGTCATTTTGATATCAGATTCAAAAGTTAACTCCGTTGAAAGTTGCAGCACATATTTATCAAATGTTTTGTTATTTTTGAAAATGTGAACAACATCCCCTTCCTTTTTCTCTTCTCTTATTTTTATGGAAGAATAGAGACACATTTAAAATATAAATAAATAACCCTAGGTCGGCACCAAAATCTCCTTTATAGCTCTATTGAATAAAATATGAACTAAGTAACATGAAAATGTTGCGCCAAAAACTGTTATCCCTCGGTAAGGGATATAAAAGATGGAATTTGGGTACAGAAATGAATTTTCTAGGCGAGACCAACTCATATAGTTTAATTTGAGACGAGCTTCGATTTGATATATTATAATAGTCGTTTCGATACTGGTTCAAAAGTTTACACCGTTTAAAGTTGCATCACTTATTTATCAAATGTTTTTGTTGTTTTTGAAAATGTGAACAACATCCCCTTCCTTTTTCCCTTCTCTTATTTTTATGGAAGAATAGAGGCTGATTGAAAATATAAATAAATAACCCTAGGTTAGCACCAATATATAAATTATAGCTCTATTGAATAAAATCGGAAGTAAGTAACATGAAAATGGTGCATCAAAAGCTTTAATCCCGCGGTAAGTGATGTAAATGAGGGAATTTGAGTATAGAAATGAATTTTCTGGGCGAGCCCAACTCATATACTCTAATATGATACGAGGTTCCATTTGATATATTATAATAGTCATTTTGATACTGAGTCAAAAGTTCACTCTGTTGAAAGTTGCAACACATATTTATCAAATGTTTTGTTGTTTTTGAAAATGTGAACAACATCCCCTTCCTTTTTCTCTTCTCTTATTTTTATGGAAGAATAGAGACAGATTTAAAATATAAATAAATAACCCTAGGTCAGCACCAAAATCTCCTTTATAACTTTACTGAATAAAATCTAAAGTAAAGTGATGTAAATGATGAATTTGGTTACGAAAATGAATTTTGCGAGACCAACTCATATAGTTTAATTTGATACGGTATAATTTGATATATTATCATAGATGGAATTTGGAAATGTTACATTTAAATGAATTATTTATCAAATGTTTTTGTTGTTTTTGAAGATGTGAACTCATATATGGAAGAATTTTGAAAATATAAATAAATAACTTCAATATATCCATTATATATTATAATAGTTGAAAATGGTGCATCAAAAGCTTTAATCAAAAGTTAATAAATGTTTGAGTATAAAGTTGAGACCAACTATATTTATCAAATGTTTTTGTTTTTTTGAAAATGTGAACAACATTTATCAAATGTTCCTTTTTCTTCTGTTCTCTTATTTTTATGGAAGAATCAAGACAGATTTAAAATATATATAAATAACCCTAGGTCAGCACCAAAATCTCCTTTATTTATCTATTGAATAAAATCTGAAGTAAGTAACATTAAAATGCTGCGCCAAAAACTGTTATCCCTCGGTAAGTGATGTAAATGGGGGAATTCGGGTACAGAAATAAATTTTCTTGGCGAGACCAACTCATATAGTTTAATTTGATACGAGCTTCGATTTGATATATTATAATAGTCATTTTGATACCAGATTCAAAAGTTAACTCCGTTGAAAGTTGCAACACTTATTTATCAAATGTTTTTGTTGTTTTTGAAAATGTGAACAACATCCCCTTCCTTTTTCCCTTCTCTTATTTTTATGGAAGAATAGAGGCTGATTGAAAATATAAATAAATAACCCTAGGTCAGCACCAATATATAAATTATAGCTCTATTGAATAAAATCGGAAGTAAGTAACATGAAAATGGTGCATCAAAAGCTTTAATCCCGCGGTAAGTGATGTAAATGAGGGAATTTGAGTATAGAAATGAATTTTCTGGGCGAGCCCAACTCATATACTCTAATATGATACGAGGTTCCATTTGATATATTATAATAGTCATTTTGATACCAGATTCAAAAGTTAACTCCGTTGAAAGTTGCAACACATATTTATCAAATGTTTTGTTGTTTTTGAAAATGTGAACAACATCCCCTTCCTTTTTCTCTTCTCTTATTTTTATGGAAGAATAGAGACAGATTTAAAATATAAATAAATAACCCTAGGTCGGCACCAAAATCTCCTTTATAGCTCTATTGAATAAAATATGAAGTAAGTAACATGAAAATGCTGCGCCAAAAACTGTTATCCCTCGGTAAGTGATGTAAATGATGGAATTTGGGTACATAAATGAATTTTCTTGGCGAGACCAACTCATATAGTTTAATTTGATACGAGCTTCGATTTGATATATTATAATATTCGCTTCGATTCTGGGTCAAAAGTTAACTCCGTTTAAAGTTGCCGCACTTATTTATCAAATGTTTTTGTTGTTTTTGAAAATGTGAACAACATCCCCTTCCTTTTTCCCTTCTCTTATTTTTATGGAAGAATAGAGGCTGATTGAAAATATAAATAAATAACCCTAGGTCAGCACCAATATATAAATTATAGCTCTATTGAATAAAATCGGAAGTAAGTAACATGAAAATGGTGCATCAAAAGCTTTAATCCCGCGGTAAGTGATGTAAATGAGGGAATTTGAGTATAGAAATGAATTTTCTGGGCGAGCCCAACTCATATACTCTAATATGATACGAGGTTCCATTTGATATATTATAATAGTCATTTTGATACCAGATTCAAAAGTTAACTCCGTTGAAAGTTGCAACACATATTTATCAAATGTTTTGTTGTTTTTGAAAATGTGAACAACATCCCTTCCTTTTTCTCTTCTCTTATTTTTATGGAAGAATAGAGACAGATTTAAAATATAAATAAATAACCCTAGGTCGGCACCAAAATCTCCTTTATAGCTCTATTGAATAAAATATGAAGTAAGTAACATGCAAATGCTGCGCCAAAAACTGTTATCCCTCGGTAAGTGATGTAAATGATGGAATTTGGGTACATAAATGAATTTTCTTGGCGAGACCAACTCATATAGTTTTATTTGATACGAGCTTCGATTTGATATATTATAATAGTCGTTTCGATACTGTGTCAAAAGTTAACTCCGTTTAAAGTTGCAGCACTTATTTATCAAATGTTTTTGTTGTTTTTGAAAATGTGAACAACATCCCCTTCCTTTTTCCCTTCTCTTATTTTTATGGAAGAATAGAGGCTGATTGAAAATATTAATAAATAACCCTAGGTCAGCACCAATATATAAATTATAGCTCTATTGAATAAAATCGGAAGTAAGTAACATGAAAATGATGCATCAAAAGCTTTAATCCCGAGGTAAGTGATGTAAATGAGGGAATTTGAGTATAGAAATGAATTTTCTGGGCGAGCCCAACTCATGTACACTAATATGATACGAGGTTTCATTTGATATATTATAATAGTCGTTTCGATACTGAGTCAATAGTTAACTCCGTTGAAAGTTGCAACACATATTTATCAAATGTTTTGTTGTTTTTGAAAATGTGAACAACATCCCCTTCCTTTTTCTCTTCTCTTATTTTTATGGAAGAATAGAGACAGATTTAAAATATAAATAAATAACCCTAGGTCGGCACCAAAATCTCCTTTATAGCTCTATTGAATAAAATATGAAGTAAGTAACATGAAAATGCTGCGCCAAAAACTGTTATCCCTCGGTAAGTGATGTAAATGGGGGAATTTGGGTACATAAATGAATTTTATGGGCGAGACCAACTCATATAGTTTAATTTGATACGAGCTTCGATTTGATATATTATAATTGTCGTTTTGATACTGAGTCAAAAGTTAACTCCGTTTAAAGTTGCAGCACTTATTTATCAAATGTTTTTGTTGTTTTTGAAAATGTGAACAACATCCCCTTCCTTTTTACCTTCTCTTATTTTTATGGAAGAATAGAGGCTGATTGAAAATATAAATAAATAACCCTAGGTCAGCACCAATATATAAATTATAGCTCTATTGAATAAAATCGGAAGTAAGTAACATGAAAATGGTGCATCAAAAGCTTTAATCCCGCGGTAAGTGATGTAAATGAGGGAATTTGAGTATAGAAATGAATTTTCTGGGCGAGCCCAACTCATATACTCTAATATGATACGAGGTTCCATTTGATATATTATAATAGTCATTTTGATACCCGAGTCAAAAGTTCACTCCGTTGAAAGTTGCAACACATATTTATCAAATGTTTTATTGTTTTTGAAAATGTGAACAACATCCCCTTCCTTTTTCTCTTCTCTTATTTTTATGGAAGAATAGAGGCTGATTTAAAATATAAATAAATAACCCTAGGTCGGCACCAAAATCTCCTTTATAGCTCTATTGAATAAAATATGAAGTAAGTAACATGAAAATGCTGCGCCAAAAACTGTTATCCCTCGGTAAGTGATGTAAATGATGGAATTTGGGTACATAAATGAATTTTCTTGGCGAGACCAACTCATATAGTTTAATTTGATACGAGCTTCGATTTGATATATTATAATATTCGTTTCGATACTGAGTCAAAAGTTAACTCCGTTTAAAGTTGCAGCACTTATTTATCAAATGTTTTTGTTGTTTTTGAAAATGTGAACAACATCCCCTTCCTTTTTCCCTTCTCTTATTTTTATGGAAGAATAGAGGCTGATTGAAAATATAAATAAATAACCCTAGGTCAGCACCAATATATAAATTATAGCTCTATTGAATAAAATCGGAAGTAAGTAACATGAAAATGGTGCATCAAAAGCTTTAATCCCGCGGTAAGTGATGTAAATGAGGGAATTTGAGTATAGAAATGAATTTTCTGGGCGAGCCCAACTCATATACTCTAATATGATACGAGGTTCCATTTGATATATTATAATAGTCATTTTGATACACATGTCAAAAGTTAACTCCGTTGAAAGTTGCAACACATATTTATCAAATGTTTTGTTGTTTTTGAAAATGTGAACAACATCCCCTTCCTTTTTCTCTTCTCTTATTTTTATGGAAGAATAGAGACAGATTTAAAATATAAATAAATAACCCTAGGTCGGCACCAAAATCTCCTTTATAGCTCTATTGAATAAAATCTGAAGTAAGTAACATGAAATTTGAGCGCCAAAAACTGTTATCCCTCGGTAAGTGATGTAAATGGGGGAATTTGGGTACAGAAATGAATTTTCTTGGCGAGACCAACTCATATAGTTTAATTTGATACGAGCTTCGATTTGATATATTATAATATTCGTTTCGATACTGAGTCAAAAGTTAACTCCGTTTAAAGTTGCAGCACTTATTTATCAAATGTTTTTGTTGTTTTTGAAAATGTGAACAACATCCCCTTCCTTTTTCCCTTCTCTTATTTTTATGGAAGAATAGAGGCTGATTGAAAATATAAATAAATAACCCTAGGTCAGCACCAATATATAAATTATAGCTCTATTGAATAAAATCGGAAGTAAGTAACATGAAAATGGTGCATCAAAAGCTTTAATCCCGCGGTAAGTGATGTAAATGAGGGAATTTGAGTATAGAAATGAATTTTCTGGGCGAGCCCAACTCATATACTCTAATATGATACGAGGTTCCATTTGATATATTATAATAGTCATTTTGATACCAGATTCAAAAGTTAACTCCGTTGAAAGTTGCAACACATATTTATCAAATGTTTTGTTGTTTTTGAAAATGTGAACAACATCCCCTTCCTTTTTCTCTTCTCTTATTTTTATGGAAGAATAGAGACAGATTTAAAATATAAATAAATAACCCTAGGTCGGCACCAAAATCTCCTTTATAGCTCTATTGAATAAAATATGAAGTAAGTAACATGAAAATGCTGCGCCAAAAACTGTTATCCCTCGGTAAGTGATGTAAATGGGGGAATTTGGGTACATAAATGAATTTTCTTGGCGAGACCAACTCATATAGTTTAATTTGATACGAGCTTCGATTTGATATATTATAATTGTCGTTTCGATACTGAGTCAAAAGTTAACTCCGTTTAAAGTTGCAGCACTTATTTATCAAATGTTTTTGTTGTTTTTGAAAATGTGAACAACATCCCCTTCCTTTTTACCTTCTCTTATTTTTATGGAAGAATAGAGGCTGATTGAAAATATAAATAAATAACCCTAGGTCAGCACCAATATACAAATTATAGCTCTATTGAATGAAATCGGAAGTAAGTGACATTAAAATCGTGCATCAAAAGCTTTAATCCCGCGGTAAGTGAAGTAAATGAGGGAATTTGAGTATAGAAATGAATTTTCAAGGCGAGGCCAACTCATATACACTAATATGAGACGAGGTTCCATTTGATATATTATAATAGTCATTTTGATACCAGATTAAAAAGTTAACTCCGTTAAAAGTTGCAACACATATTTATCAAATGTTTTGTTGTTTTTGAAAATGTGAACAACATCCCCTTCCTTTTTCTCTTCTCTTATTTTTATGGAAGAATAGAGAGAGATTGAAAATATAAATAAATAACCCTAGGTCGGTACTAAAATCTCCCTTATAGCTCTATTGGATAAAATATGAAGTAAGTAACATGGAAATGATGCGCCAAAAACTGTTATCCCACTGTAAGTGATGTAAATGATGGAATTTGGGTACAGAAATGAATTTTCTTGTCGAGACCAACTCAAATAGTTTAATTTGATACGAGCTTCGATTTGATATATTATAATAGTCATTCCGATACTGAGTCAAAAGTTAACTACGTTAAAAGTTGCAGCACTTATTTATCAAATGTTTTTGTTGTTTTTGAAAATGTGAACAACATCCCCTTCCTTTTTACCTTCTCTTATTTTTATGGAAGAATAGAGGCTGATTGAAAATATAAATAAATAACCCTAGGTCAGCACCAATATACAAATTATAGCTCTATTGAATGAAATCGGAAGTAAGTGACATTAAAATCGTGCATCAAAAGCTTTAATCCCGCGGTAAGTGAAGTAAATGAGGGAATTTGAGTATAGAAATGAATTTTCAAGGCGAGGCCAACTCATATACACTAATATGAGACGAGGTTCCATTTGATATATTATAATAGTCATTTTGATACCAGATTAAAAAGTTAACTCCGTTAAAAGTTGCAACACATATTTATCAAATGTTTTGTGGTTTTGGAAAATGTGAACAACATCCCCTTCCTTTTTCTCTTCTCTTATTTTTATGGAAGAATAGAGACAGATTGAAAATATAAATAAATAACCCTAGGTCGACACCAAAATCTCCTTTATTTCTCTATTGAATAAAATATGAAGTAAGTAACATGAAAATGTTGCGCCAAAAACTGTTATCCCTCGGTAAGGGATATAAAAGATGGAATTTGGGTACAGAAATGAATTTTCTTGGCGAGACCAACTCATATAGTTTAATTTGATACGAGCTTCGATTTGATATATTATAATAGTCGTTTCGATACTGAGTCAAAAGTTAACTCCGTTTAAAGTTGCAGCACTTATTTATCAAATGTTTTTGTTGTTTTTGAAAATGTGAACAACATCCCCTTCCTTTTTCCCTTCTCTTATTTTTATGGAAGAATAGAGGCTGATTGAAAATATAAATAAATAACCCTAGGTCAGCACCAATATATAAATTATAGCTCTATTGAATAAAATCGGAAGTAAGTAACATGAAAATGGTGCATCAAAAGCTTTAATCCCGCGGTAAGTGATGTAAATGAGGGAATTTGAGTATAGAAATGAATTTTCTGGGCGAGCCCAACTCATATACTCTAATATGATACGAGGTTCCATTTGATATATTATAATAGTCATTTTGATACCCGAGTCAAAAGTTAACTCCGTTGAAAGTTGCAACACATATTTATCAAATGTTTTGTTGTTTTTGAAAATGTGAACAACATCCCCTTCCTTTTTCTCTTCTCTTATTTTTATGGAAGAATAGAGACAGATTTAAAATATAAATAAATAACCCTAGGTCGGCACCAAAATCTCCTTTACAGCTCTATTGAATAAAATATGAACTAAGTAACATCAAAATGTTGCGCCAAAAACTGTTATCCCTCGGTAAGGGATATAAAAGATGGAATTTGGGTACAGAAATGAATTTTCTTGCCGAGACCAACTCATATAGTTTAATTTTATACGAGCTTCGATTCGATATATTATAATATTCGTTTCGATACTGAGTCAAAAGTTAACTCCGTTTAAAGTTGCAACACTTATTCATCAAATGTTTTTGTTGTTTTTGAAAATGTGAACAACATCCCCTTCCTTTTTCCCTTCTCTTATTTTTATGGAAGAATGGAGGCTGATTGAAAATATAAATAAATAACCCTAGGTCACCACCAATATATAAATTATAGCTCTATTGAATAAAATCGGAAGTAAGTAACATGAAAATGGTGCATCAAAAGCTTTAATCCCGCGGTAAGTGATGTAAATGAGGGAATTTGAGTATAGAAATGAATTTTCTGGGCGAGCCCAACTCATATACTCTAATATGATACGAGGTTCCATTTGATATATTATAATAGTCATTTTGATACCAGATTCAAAAGTTAACTCCGTTGAAAGTTGCAACACATATTTATCAAATGTTTTGTTGTTTTTGAAAATGTGAACAACATCCCCTTCCTTTTTCTCTTCTCTTATTTTTATTGAAGAATAGAGACAGATTTAAAATATAAATAAATAACCCTAGGTCGGCACCAAAATCTCCTTTATAGCTCTATGGAATAAAATATGAAGTAAGTAACATGAAAATGCAGCGCCAAAAACTGTTATGCCACTGTAAGTGATGTAAATGATGGAATTTGGGTACAGAAATGAATTTTCTTGTCGAGACCAACTCATATTGTTTAATTTGATACGAGCTTCGATTTGATATATTATAATATTCGTTTCGATACTGAGTCAAAATTTAACTCCGTTTAAAGTTGCAGCACTTATTTATCAAATGTTTTTGTTGTTTTTGAAAATGTGAACAACATCCCCTTCCTTTTTCCCTTCTCTTATTTTTATGGAAGAATAGAGGCTGATTGAAAATATAAATAAATAACCCTAGGTCAGCACCAATATATAAATTATAGCTCTATTGAATAAAATCGGAAGTAAGTAACATGAAAATGGTGCATCAAAAGCTTTAATCCCGCGGTAAGTGATGTAAATGAGGGAATTTGAGTATAGAAATGAATTTTCTGGGCGAGCCCAACTCATATACTCTAATATGATACGAGGTTCCATTTGATATATTATAATAGTCATTTTGATACCACAGTCAAAAGTTAACTCCGTTGAAAGTTGCAACACATATTTATCAAATGTTTTGTTGTTTTTGAAAATGTGAACAACATCCCCTTCTTTTTTATCTTCTCTTATTTTTATGGAAGAATAGAGACAGATTTAAAATATAAATAAATAACCCTAGGTCGGCACCAAAATCTCCTTTATAGCTCTATTGAATAAAATATGAAGTAAGTAACATGAAAATGCTGCGCCAAAAACTGTTATCCCTCGGTAAGTGATGTAAATGATGGAATTTGGGTACATAAATGAATTTTCTTGGCGAGACCAACTCATATAGTTTTATTTTATACGAGCTTCGATTTGATATATTATAATTGTCGTTTCGATACTGAATCAAAAGTTAACTCCGTTTAAAGTTGGAGCACTTATTTATCAAATGTTTTTGTTGTTTTTGAAAATGTGAACAACATTCCCTTCCTTTTTCCCTTCTCTTATTTTTATGGAAGAATAGAGGCTGATTGAAAATATTAATAAATAACCCTAGGTCAGCACCAATATATAAATTATAGCTCTATTGAATAAAATCGGAAGTAAGTAACATGAAAATGATGCATCAAAAGCTTTAATCCCGCGGTAAGTGATGTAAATGAGGGAATTTGAGTATAGAAATGAATTTTCTAAGCGAGCCCAACTCATATACTCTAATATGATACGAGGTTCCATTTGATATATTATAATAGTCATTTCGATACCCGAGTCAAAAGTTAACTCCGTTGAAAGTTGCAACACATATTTATCAAATGTTTTGTTGTTTTTGAAAATGTGAACAACATCCCCTTCCTTTTTCTCTTCTCTTATTTTTATGGAAGAATAGAGACAGATTTAAAATATAAATAAATAACCCTAGGTCGGCACCAAAATCTCCTTTATAGCTCTATTGAATAAAATATGAAGTAAGTAACATGAAAATGCTTAACCAAAAACTGTTATCCCTCGGTAAGTGATGTAAATGATGGAATTTGGGTACAGAAATGAATTTTCTTGGCGAGACCAACTCATATAGTTTAATTTGATACGAGCTTCGATTTGATATATTATAATAGTTTTTTCGATTCTGAGTCAAAAGTTAACTCCGTTTAAAGTTGCAGCACTTATTTATCAAATGTTTTTGTTGTTTTTGAAAATGTGAACAACATCCCCTTCCTTTTTCCCTTCTCTTATTTTTATGGAAGAATAGAGGCTGATTGAAAATATAAATAAATAACCCTAGGTCAGCACCAATATATAAATTATAGCTCTATTGAATAAAATCGGAAGTAAGTAACATGAAAATGGTGCATCAAAAGCTTTAATCCCGCGGTAAGTGATGTAAATGAGGGAATTTGAGTATAGAAATGAATTTTCTGGGCGAGCCCAACTCATATACTCTAATATGATACGAGGTTCCATTTGATATATTATAATAGTCATTTTGATACCAGATTCAAAAGTTAACTCCGTTGAAAGTTGCAACACATATTTATCAAATGTTTTGTTGTTTTTGAAAATGTGAACAACATCCCCTTCCTTTTTCCCTTCTCTTATTTTTATGGAAGAATAGAGGCTGATTGAAAATATAAATAAATAACCCTAGGTCGGCACCAATATCTCCTTTATAGCTCTATTGAATAAAATCGGAAGTAAGTAACATGAAAATGGTGCATCAAAAGCTTTAATCCCGCGGTAAGTGATGTAAATGAGGGAATTTGAGTATAGAAATGAATTTTCTGGGCGAGACCAACTCATATACTCTAATTTGATACGAACTTCAATTTGATATATTATAATAGTCATGTCGATACTGAGTCAAAAGTAAACTACGTTGAAAGTTGCAGCACTTAAATGGTTCATTTTCAATCTCTTAGAAAAAGGAATTAATTTAATTAACCAAATTAGTTATCAACCCCACCCATAGGTGTTAATTGATTTGTTTAGTTAACAAAGAATATCTAACCCCACCAAAGGTGGTATTAAAAAAAGGGAGAATCAATAAATATCAATTCATATCTTTAATAACCTAAATAATACGAGCAAGCATAATTAACTTAGTTATTATATCCATAAATACTCCACTTTATTTATAAAAGATAAAATTTGCATGAATGTTTATTGAATCTATGTTTAATTTTTACGTAATTAGATTAAAAACACAAAACCCAAAATATCAGGATGTTTAGGATTTAATTTCGTTTTTAAAAGTTTGAATAATAAATTAAAAACCACATACATTCCTTCCTTAGATCGACCTTGGGAGTATACTTATCATTTTCTACGAAATGATTCGTGCACTTGCGAGAGTTTTATAAATATAAAACCAAAGTATTGGCAGGATCGGCGATGCTGATTTTCGCTCATCAAGTTTTCGTTCATCAAAGTATTTGCCGATCACGATTCTGCTCATCAGTCAGCACCAATATATCCAATATAGCTACATTGAATAAAATCGGAAGTAAGTAACATGAAAATGATGCATGAAAAGCTTCCGCGGTAAGTGATGTAAATGAGGGAATTTGAGTATAGAAATGAATTTTCTGGGCGAGCCCAACTCATGTACACTAATATGATACGAGGTTTCATTTGATATATTATAATAGTCGTTTCGATACTGAGTCAAAAGTTAACTCCGTTTTAAGTTGCAGCACTTATTTATCAAATGTTTTGTTGTTTTTGAAAATGTGAACAACATCCCCTTCCTTTTTCTCTTCTCTTATTTTTATGGAAGAATAGAGACAGATTTAAAATATAAATAAATAACCCTAGGTCGGCACCAAAATCTCCTTTATAGCTCTATTGAATAAAATCTGAAGTAAGTAACATGAAAATGCTGCGCCAAAAACTGTTATCCCTCGGTAAGTGATGTAAATGATGGAATTTGGGTACAGAAATGAATTTTCTTGCCGAGACCAACTCATATAGTTTAATTTGATACGAGCTTCGATTCGATATATTATAATATTCGTTTCGATACTGAGTCAAAAGTTAACTCCGTTTAAAGTTGCCGCACTTATTTATCAAATGTTTTTGTTGTTTTTGAAAATGTGAACAACATTCCCTTATTTTTTCCCTTCTCTTATTTTTATGGAAGAATAGAGGCTGATTGAAAATATAAATAAATAACTCTAGGTCAGCACCAATATATAAATTATAGCTCTATTGAATAAAATCGGAAGTAAGTAGCATGAAAATGGTGCATCAAAAGCTTTAATCCCACGGTAAGTGATGTAAATGAGGGAATTTGAGTATAGAATTGAATTTTCTGGGCGAGCCCAACTCATATTCTCTAATATGATACGAAGTTCCATTTGATATATTATAATAGTCATTTCGATACCATAGTCAAAAGTTAACTCCGTTGAAACTTGCAACACATATTTATCAAATGTTTTGTTGTTTTTGAAAATGTGAACAACATCCCCTTCCTTTTTCTCTTCTCTTATTTTTATGGAAGAATAGAGACTGATTGAAAATATAAACAAATATCCCTAGGTTGCCACCAATATCTTTTTTATAGCTGTATTGAATAAAATCGGAAGCAAGAAATATGAAAATGGTGGGTCAAAAACTTTAAACACTCGGTAAGTGATGTAAATGAGGGAATTTGAGTATAGAAATGAATTTTCTGGGCGAGCCCAACTCATGTACACTAATATGATACGAGGTTTCATTTGATATATTATAATAGTCGTTTCGATAGTGAGTCAATAGTTAACTCCGTTTTAAGTTGCCGCACTTATTTATCAAATGTTTTAGTTGTTTTTCAAAATGTGAACAACACCCCCTTCCTTTTTCTCTTCTCTTATTTTTATGGAAGAATAGAGACAGATTTAAAATATAAATAAATAACCCTAGGTCGGCACAAAAATCTCCTTTATAGCTCTATTGAATAAAATATGAAGTAAGTAACATGAAAATGCTGCGCCAAAAACTGTTATCCCTCGGTAAGTGAGGTAAATGATGGAATTTGGGTACATAAATGAATTTTATTTTCGAGACCAACTCATATAGTTTTATTTGATACGAGCTTCGATTTGATATATTATAATAGTCGTTTCGATACTGTGTCAAAAGTTAACTCCGTTTAAAGGTGCAGCACTTATTTATCAAATGTTTTTGTTGTTTTTGAAAATGTGAACAACATCCCCTTCCTTTTTCCCATCTCTTATTTTTATGGAAGAATAGAGGCTGATTGAAAATATAAATAAATAACCCTAGGTCAGCACCAATATATCCATTATAGCTCTATTGAATAAGATCGGAAGTAAGTAACATGAAAATATTGCATCAAAAGCTTTAATCCCGCGATAAGTGATGTAAATGAGGGAATTTGAGTATAAAAATGAATTTTCTGGGTGAGCCCAACTCATACTCTAATATGATACGAGGTTCGATTTGATATATTATAATAGTCATTTTGATAACCGAGTCAAAAGTTCACTCCGTTGAAAGTTGCAACACATATTTATCAAATGTTTTGTTGTTTTTGAAAATGTGAACAACATCCCCTTCCTTCTTCTCTTCTCTTATTTTTATGGAAGAATAGAGACAGATTTAAAATATAAATAAATAACCCTAGGTCGGCACCAAAATCTCCTTTATAGCTCTATTGAATAAAATATGGAGTAAGTAACATGAAAATGCTGCGCCAAAAACTGTTATCCCTCGGTAAGTGATGTAAATGGGGGAATTTGGGTACATAAATGAATTTTCTTGGCGAGACCAACTCATATAGTTTAATTTGATACGAGCTTCGATTTGATATATTATAATATTCGTTTCGATACTGAGTCAAAAGTTAACTCCGTTTAAAGTTGCAACACTTATTTATCAAATGTTTTTGTTGTTTTTGAAAATGTGAACAACATCCCCTTCCTTTTTCCCTTCTCTTATTTTTATGGAAGAATAGAGGCTGATTGAAAATATAAATAAATAACCCTAGGTCAGCACCAATATATCCATTATAGCTCTATTGAATAAAATCGGAAGTAAGTAACATGAAAATGGTGCATCAAAAGCTTTAATCCCGCGGTAAGTGATGTAAATGTGGGAATTTGAGTATAGAAATGAATTTTCTGGGCGAGACCAACTCATATACTCTAATATGATACGAGGTTCTATTTGATATATTATAATAGTCATTTTGATACCCGAGTCAAAAGTTAACTCCGTTGAAAGTTGCAACACATATTTATCAAATGTTTTGTTGTTTTTGAAAATGTGAACAACATCCCCTTCCTTTTTCTCTTCTCTTATTTTTATGGAAGAATAGAGACTGATTTAAAATATAAATAAATAACCCTAGGTCGGCACCAATATCTCCTTTATAGCTCTATTGAATAAAATCGGAAGTAAGTAACATGAAAATGCTGCGCCAAAAACTGTTATCCCTCGGTAAGTGATGTAAATGATGGAATTTGGGTACAGAAATGAATTTTCTTGGCGAGACCAACTCATATAGTTTAATTTGATACGAGCTTCGATTTGATATATTATAATAGTCGTTTCGATACTGAGTCAAAAGTTAACTCCGTTTAAAGTTGCAGCACTTATTTATCAAATGTTTTTGTTGTTTTTGAAAATGTGAACAACATCCCCTTCCTTTTTCCCTTCTCTTATTTTTATGGAAGAATAGAGGCTGATTGAAAATATAAATAAATAACCCTAGGTCAGCACCAATATATCCATTATAGCTCTATTGAATAAAATCGGAAGTAAGTAACATGAAAATGGTGCATCAAAAGCTTTAATCCCGCGGTAAGTGATGTAAATGATTGAATTTGAGTATAGAAATGAATTTTCTAGGCGAGCCCAACTCATATATTCTAATATGATATGAGGTTCCATTTGATATATTATAATAGTCATTTTGATACCCGAGTCAAAAGTTAACTCCTTTGAAAGTTGTAACACATATTTATCAAATGTTTTATTGTTTTTGAAAATGTGAAAAACATGCCCTTCCATTTCGCCCCATTTTTCACGTGCAGCCGCCCCCATGACGTCATCAATGACCTCACCATGTCCATTACACGTTTTTTCATTTTTTAACATTTTTTTACTCATTTTTTCTCTCCATCCTCACCTATAAATACCCCCATTCCCTTCACTTCATAACACACCTCAAAACACACTTTTCTCTTCTTTCTTTCTCTCCATTTCTTAGTTTTTAGTTTTTTTAGTTTTTCTTATGTTTTGGCTAGTTTTTCTTATGTTTTAGCTAGTTTCTCTTAGTTTTAGAGTTCTTCCCTTTTTGGGAAGAACTAGTTATGTTTTTGTAATTTATTAGCTTTTTGATTCAATAAATGGGAGTGCGAATTCCGTTTGGAGGTTTTCTAGCAACGGGAATGGCATCAAAGTACTGTAAGGATTTTATTTTCTTTGCAGTTATTTTTTATGCTTTATTCTTACATGTTATATTTAATTTGTCTGTGATTAAATTTAACTGTGCTAGCTGTTTGTAAAAATGATATAATAATAACGTTGTTATGCTTGCGAAATATTAAATAGGTAAAAATCTCTAAAATGAATTGATTTTATTTTTATTCAAGATTTTATATTAAGAATGTTAGAGAGAAATATATTATTTTTCATTACAAACTTAAATCTGAAAATTAGATTTTAAGGTATTAGCATTGAATGTATGAATTTTTTTCTCATCTTAATAGAGTATCGTATATTTTTTATTATTATTTTTGCTTATATTAAATGATTTGAGTAGAAATTGATAGTATATGCTTATATCTCATTCATGCATGACTGCTACAAAAAAAAAGAGACATATCTGGGGTTACCTAAACCAAGATCAAACAGAAAAGCCACAAAATTAACCACTCACCAAAATCCAAAAAAACAATGTACAATCTGTACATGGGTTGACTCTCTAAAATACATATATTGAGAAATATCTTCAGGAAAAAAATAGAGAGATAAAGAATATATAGTATAATCTACATACAATAACCCACATTGCCTACAAAGTTGTGAGTAAAAGTTAATTACAAAAGAAAGATATAGGAAATAATTCCCTAAAAATTCATTGCACTCTCTTCATTTGTAAAAGGCATATATCTTGAAATTCTTTCTTAATGATTTTGATTTATGCATGAAAATAATTTTTATATATGATATCTTTATAATTTATACATTTGATTCCTTTCATGAGATCAATGTTAAAATAACACTTTGAGCCTTTATTCTTTATACATATGCGAACATATTAGTTCATTTCTATACATCAACTCTTTCGCATATAAATTAGTATGAGTGTTTGAACCCATAGGATTCAGTGTTTCAAGAGTATTGACTTGTGAGGAATAGAGTCGAAGCGAATTCTAATTCATGACACTGAAATTGGGTGAAATTAAATTGAAACATTTTTGACATGAAATATGAAAATGATTTTCGACTAATTATTATAATAAATCATGATTGTTTAAAGAGATTAAAATAACTTATGCTTGAGATTTTAATTATGATCATAAAGGAGATTAAAAAGTATGAGACATTTTTGTGATATGTTGTTAATTTGTGATTTTCTTGTAAATTTAATTTTTAATTTGTTTGTTTTTATTGTTTCTTTTGATTTTTACATTTAGTTCAATGTTTGTGGGTATCATTACTGAAAACCCTCACGAGACTCAAACTCGTCCACTAGGGCAACCTAGGGGTTTAAAGGCTTGTTGCATAGGCTAAATGCAACCGTGTCAATCCACGGAAGTGATTTAGGATAGTTTAATTTTTAGTTTTTATCGCTTCTCTTGCTAAGGGACTAGCAAGAAGCTGGTTGGGGGTTGTGATGAGTGCTCAAAAAGCACTAAAATTACCATGATTTTATGCTCATTAATTGATTAAAAATATATATATTTATATGTTTTATCATATATTTATATAAATTTGTCTTTTTCGGAATCACGGGTATTTTTATTGTTTTTCAGGTATTTTCGCTTAAAAACGTAACTTAAAGACTCAAAGAGGAATACTGGAAGCAATACATCAGAATTATATTACTAAATAAATGGGGAAAGGTCAACAAATATGGAAAAAATTGGACAAAATGGGTCGAAAAGGTCAAAAATGTCAAAAAGGAGAAAATCGCGCCCGAAGCAGCCCATCCCACGCGCGCCAGCGCCCAGCCGCGCCGAGCTGCGCGCGCTGGTACTGTTCATCCGCGCAGAGCTGCGCGCGGGTACTGTTCATCTGCGCAGAGCTGCGTGCGCGGTACTGTTCATCTACGCACTGCTGCGCGCGCCGATGCCATTTCGCCCCATTTTTCACGTGCAGCCACCCCCATGACGTCATCAATGACCTCACCATGTCCATTACACGTTTTTACATTTTTTAACATTTTTTTAACATTGTTTTACTCATTTTTTCTCTCCATCCTCACCTATAAATACCCCCCTTCCCTTCACTTCAAAACACACCTCAAAACACACTTCTCTCTTCTTTCTTTCTCTCCATTTCTTAGTTTTTAGTTTCTTTAGTTTTTCTTATGTTTTAGCTAGTTTTTCTTATGTTTTAGCTAGTTTCTCTTAGTTTTAGAGTTCTTCCCTTTTTGGGAAGAACTAGTTATGTTTTTGTAATTTATTAGCTTTTTGATTCAATAAATGGGAGTGCAAATTTCGTTTGGAGGTTTTCTAGCAACGGGAATGGCATCGAAGTACTGTAAGGATTTTATTTTCTTTGCAGTTATTTTTTATGCTTTATTCTTACATGTTATATTTAATTTGTCTGTGATTAAATTTAACTGTGCTATCTGTTTGTAAAAATGATATAATAATAACGTTGTTATGCTTGCGAAATATTAAATAGGTAAAAATCTCTAAAATGAATTGATTTTATTTTTATTCAAGATTTTATATTAAGAATGTTAGAGAGAAATATATTATTTTTCATTACAAACTTAAATCTGAAAATTAGATTTTAAGGTTTTGTTATCCGGTCTGATTTAGAGTAGTGCCCTTTTATTTGTTGGTACAATCGCCCGGTAGTTAGGGTGAAGCTCTATTTCAAAAGTTTTTATAAGAATTATTATCTGAAAATGTATTGACAACATGTTTTCAGTAGTGGTTTTAAAACTTGAAAGTTAGTACTCGGATAACTAAATTCTTAGGTTTAATTTGGACACCTTGAATAAAGTTTAAACTGTCTAACCCCACCAAAGGTGGCATTTAAATGGTTCATTTTCAATCTCTTAGAAAAAGGAATTAATTTAATTAACCAAATTAGTTATCAACCCCACCCATAGTTGTTAATTGATTTGTTTAGTTAACAAAGAATATCTAACCCCACCAAAGGTGGTATTCATACAAAAAAGGGAGAATCAATAAATATCAATTCATATCTTTAATAACCTAGATAATACGAGCAAGCATAATTAACTTAGTTATTATATCCATAAATACTCCACTATTATAAATGATAAAATTTGCATAAATATTTATTGAATCTATGTTTATTTTTATGTTAGTAGATTAAAAACACAAAACCCAAAATATCGTGACAGGATGTTTAGGATTTAATTTCGTTTTTAAAAGTTTGAATAATAAATTAAAAACCACATACATTCCTTCCTTAGATCGACCTTGGGAGTATACTTATCATTTTCTACGAAATGATTCGTGCACTTGCGAGAGTTTTATAAATATAAAACCAAAGTATTGGCAGGATCGGCGATGCCGGTTTTCGTTCATCAAGTTTTTGGCGCCGTTGCCGGGGATGACTCCGTTGCGGGGATGGCATCAAATTTTTTTTCAATCCTGATTCTTCTCATCACATAGACAGATTGAAAATATAAATAAATAACCCTAGGTAAGCACCAAAATCTCCTTTATAGCTCCATTGAATAAAATCGGAAGTAAGTAACATGAAAATGCTGCGCCAAAACCTGTTATCCCTCGGAAAATGATGTAAGTGATGGAATTTGGGTATAGAAATGAAATTTCTTGGCGAGACCAACTCATATATTTTAATTTGATACGAGGTTCGATTTGAAATATTATAATAGTCTTTTCAATTCTGAGTCAAAAGTTAACTACGTTTAAAGTTACAGCACTTATTTATCCAATGTTTTCGTTGTTTTTGAAAATGTGAACAACACCCCCTTCCTTTTTCTCTTCTCTTCTTTTTATGGAAGAATAGAGGCTAATTGAAAATATAAATAAATAACCCTAGCTCAGCACAAATATATCCATTATAGCTCTTTGAATAAAATCAGAAGTAAGGAACATGAAAATGGTGCATCAAAAGCTTTAATCCCGTGGTAAGTGATGTAAATGATGGAATTTTAGTACAAAAATGAATTTTCTGGGCGAGCCCAACTCATATACTGTAATATGATACAAGGTTCCATTTGATATATTATAATTGTCATTTCGATACCCGAGTCAAAAGTTAACACCGTTGAAAGTTGCGACACATATTTATCAAATGTTTTGTTGTTTTTGAAAATGTGAACAACATCCCTTTCCTTTTTCCCTCCTCTTATTTTTAAAGAGGAATGGAGACTGATTGAAAATATAAATAAATACCCCAAGTTTACCACCAATATCTCAGTTATGGCTCTATTGAATAAAATCGGAAGTAAGTAACATGAAAATGCTGCATCAACAACTTTAATCCCTTGGTAAGTGATGTAAATGATGGAATTTGGGTACAAAAATGAATTTTCTGGACAAGACCAACTCACATAGTGTAATTTGATACGTGCTTCTATTTGATATATTATAATAGTCGTTTTGATACCAACTCAAAATTTAAATATATTGAAAGTTGCAACACATATTTTTCAAATATTTTGTTGTTTTTGAAAATGTGAATAGCATCCTATTCGTTTTTCTCTTCTCTTATTTTCATGGAAGTATAGAGACTAACTTAAAATATTAATATATAACCCTAGGTCGGCACCAATATCTACTTTATAGCTCTATTGAATAAAATTGGAAGTAAGTAACATGGAAATGCAGCACCAAAAACTTTAATCAGTCTGTAAGTGATCAAAATGATGGAATTTGGGTACAGAAATGAATTTTCTTGGTGAAAGCAACTCATATAATTTAATTTGATACTTGCTTCAATTCGATATTTTATAATAGTCATTTCGATACCCGAGTCAATAGTTAACTCCGTTGAAAGTTGCAACACATATCTATCAAATGATTTGTTGTTTTTGAAAATTTGACAAACATACCCTTCCATTTTCTCTTATATTATCTTTATGCAAGAATAGAGGCTGATTGAAAATATAAATAAATAACCCTAGCTTAGCACCAAAATCTCCTTTATTGCTCTATTGAATAAAATCGGAAGTAAGTAACATGAAAATGCTTCGCCAAAAACTGTTATCCCACGGTAAGTGATGTAAATGATGGAATTTGGGTACAGAAATGTATTTTCTTGGCGAGACCAACTCATATATTTTAATTTGATACGAGCTTCGATTTAATATATTATAATAGTCGTTTCGATACTGCGTCAAAAGTTAACTCCGTTTAAAGTTGCAGCACTTATTTATCCAATGTTTTTGTTGTTTTTGAAAATTTGAACAACACCCCTTCCTTTTTATGTTTGATACCCTAGTCAAAAGCTAACTCTATTGAAAGTTGCAACACATATTTATCAAATATTTTTTTTTGTTTTTGAAAATGTGAACATCATCCCCTTCTTTTTTCACTTTTCTTTTTTTTTTTGGAAGAATAGAGACTGAATGAAAATATAAATAAATAACCCTAGGTCAGCACAAATATATCTTTTATAGCTCTATTGAATAAAATCGGAAGTAGGTAACATGAAAATGGTGGATCAAAAACTTTAATCCCTCGGTAAGTGATGTGAATGGTGGAATTTGTGTACAGAAATGAATTTTCTGGGCGAGACCAAGCCATATAGTGTAATTTGATACGAGCTTCGATTTGATATATTATAATAGTCATTTCGATACCCAAGTCAAAAGCTAATTCTATTGAAAGTTAAAACACATATTTATCAAATGATTTGTTGTTTTGGAAAATGTGAACAACATGCCTTTCCGTTTTCTCTTCTCTTATTTTTAGGGAAGAATAGAGACTGATTGAAAATATAAATAAATAAACATAGGTCAGCACCAATATCTCCTTTATAGCTCCACTCAATAAAATCGGAAGTAAGTAACATGAAAATGTTGCACCAAAAACTGTTATCCCTCGGTAAGTGATGTAAATTATGTAATTTGGGTACAGAAATGAATTTTCTCGATGAGACCAACTCATATAGTTTAATTTGATACGAGCTTTGATTTGATATATTATAATAGTCGTTCCGATAATGAGTCAAAAGTTAACTCCGTTTAAAGTTGCCGCACATATTTATCAAATGTTTTAGTTGTTTTTGAAAATGTGAACAACATACCCTTCCTTTTTCTCTTCTCTTATTTTTATGGAAGAATAGAGACTGATTAAAAATATAAATAAATAACCCTAGATCAGCACAAATATATCATTTATATCTCTATTGAATAAAATCGGAACTAGGTAACATGAAAATGGTGCATCAAAAACTTTAATCCCTCGGTAATTGATGTAAATGATGCAATTTGGGTTTAGAAATGAATTTTCTTGGCGAGACCAACTCATATAGTGTAATTTGATACAAACTTTGATTTTATATATTATAATAGTTGTTTCGTTACCCGAGTCAAAAGCTAACTCCGTTGAAAGTTTCAACACATATTTATCAAATGTTTTTTTTTTTGTTTTTGAAAATGTGAACAACATCCCCTTCTTTATAGCCCTAGATTAAAAATATAAATAAATAACCCTAGGTCAGCACCAATATATCCTTTATAGCTCTATTTAATAAAATCGGAAGTAGGTAACATGAAAATGGTGCATCAAACACTTTAATCCCTCGGTAAGTGATGTAAATGATGGAATTTGGGTATAGAAATGAATTTTCATGGCAAGACCAAGTTATATTGTGTAATTTGATACGAGCTTCGATTTGATATATTATAATAGTTGTTTCGATAGCCGAGTCAAAAGCTAATTCTATTGAAATTTGCAACACATATTTATCAAATGATTTGTTATTTTTAAAAATGTGAACAACATCCCCTTCCGTTTTCTCTTCTCTTATTTTTATGGAAGAATAGAGACTAATTAAAAATATAAATAAATAAACCTAGGCCGGCACCAATATCTCCTTTATAGCCCTATTGAATAAAATCGGAAGTAAGTAACATGAAAATGTTGTGCCACAAACTGTTATCCCTCTATAAGTGATGTAAATGATGTAATTTTGGTACAGAAATGAATTTTCTCGATGAGACCAACTCATATATTTTAATTTCATACGAGCTTCGAATTGATATATTATAATAGTCATTTAGATACTGAGTTAAATGTTAACTCCGTTTAAAGTTGCCACACATATTTATCAAATGTTTTTGTTGTTTTTTAAAATGTGAACAACATCCCCTTCCTTTTTCTCTTCTCTTATTTTTATGGAAGAATTGAGACTGATTGAAAATCTAAATAAATAACCCTAGGTCAGCACAAATATAACCTTTATAGCTCTATTGAATAAAATCGGATGTAGGTAACATGAAAATGGTGCATCAAAAAATTTAATCCCTCGGTAAGTGATGTAAATGATGCAATTTGGGTATAGAAATGAATTTTTTTGGCGAGACCAACTCATATAGTGTAATTTGATACGCACTTTGATTTGATATCTTATAATAGTCATTTCGATACAAGAGTCAAAAGCCAACTCCGTTGAAAGTTGGAACATATATTTATCAAATGTTTCTTTTGTTTTTGAAAATGTGAACAACATCCCCTTCTTTTTTCTCTTTTCTTATTTTTTGGAAGAATATAGACTGATTGAAAATATAAATAAATAACCCTAGCTCAGCACCAATATATCCTTTATAGCTATATTGAATAAAATCGGAAGTAAGTAACATGAAAATGCTGCATCAAACACTTTAATCCCTCGGTAAGTGATGTAAATGATGGAATTTGGGTACAAAAATGAATTTTCTGGGTGAGAACTACTCAAATAATATAAGTTGATACTTTCTTCAATTTGATATATTATAATAGTCGTTTCGATACCTGAGTCAAAATTTAACTCTGTTGAAAGTTGCCACACATATATATCAAATGTTTTGTTGTTTTTGAAAATGTGAACAACATCCCTTACTTTTTCTCTTCTCTTATTTTTATCGAAGAATAGAGACTAATTGAAAATATAAATAAATAACCCTAGTTCAACATCAATATCTCCTTTATATCTCTATTGAATAAAATCGGAAGTAAGTAACATGAAAATGCAACGTCAAAAACTTTAATCCCTCGGTAAAGTGATGTAAAGGATAGAAATTGGGTAGAGAAAAACTTTTCTCGGAGAGATCAACTCATATAGTGTAATTTGAAATGAGATTTGATTTGATATATTATAATAATCGTTTCGATATCCGAATCAAAAGTTAACACCGTTGAATGTTGCAACAAATAATTATCAAATGTTTTGTTGTTTTTGATAATGTCCACAACATCCCTTTGCTTTTTCTCTTCTCTTATTTTTATGGAAGAATAGAGACTGATTGAAAATATAAATAAATAAACCTAGGTAGGCACCAATATCTGCTTTGTATCTCTATTGAATAAAATCGGAAGTAAGTAACACGAAAATGCTACATCAAAAACTTTAATCCCTCGGTAAGTGATGTAAATGATGGAATTTGGGTACATAAATGAATTTTCTTGGCGAGACAACTCGTATAGTGTAATTTGTTATGAGCTTCGATTTGATATATAATAATAGTCATTTTGATATCCGAGTCATAAGCTAACTCCGTTGAAAGTTGAAACATATATTTATCAAATTTTATTTTGTTTTTGAAAATGTGAACAACATCCCCTTCCTTTTTCTCTTCTCTTATTTTTATGGAAGAATAGAGGCTGATTGAAAATATAAATAAATAAACATAGGTCAGCCAAAAACTGTTATCCTTGGGTAATTGATGTAAATGATGGAATTTGGGTACAAAAATAAATTTTCTCGGCAAGACCAACTCATATAATTTAAATTGATAAGATCTTGGATTTAATATATTATAATATTCGTTTCGATACTGAG
Source organism: Hippophae rhamnoides (assembly GCA_033030585.1). Taxonomy (NCBI): domain Eukaryota; kingdom Viridiplantae; phylum Streptophyta; class Magnoliopsida; order Rosales; family Elaeagnaceae; genus Hippophae; species Hippophae rhamnoides. The sequence continues at coordinate 46,686,074 of CM065430.1, read as the reverse complement.
TCAAAAGTTCACTCCATTTAAAGTTGTAGCACATATTTATCAAATGTTTTTGTTGTTTTTGAAAATGTGAAGTACATCCGTTTCCTTTTTCTCTTCTCTTATATTTATGGAAGAATAGTGACTGATTGAAAATATAAATAAATAAACCTAGGTCAGTACCAATATATCCTTTATAGCTCTATTGAATAAAATCGGAAGTAAGTAACATGAAAATGGTGCATCTAAAACTTTAATCCCTTGGTAAATGATGTAAATGATCGAATTTGGGTATAAAAATGAATTTTCTGGGCGAGACCAATGCATATAATGTAAATTGATGTTGCATAAATTTGATATATTTTAATATTAGTTTCGATACCCGAGTCAAAAGGTAACTCCATTGAAAGTTGCAACACATATTTATCAAAAGTTTTGTTGTTTTTTAAAATGTGAACAACATCCCCTTCCTTTTCTATTCTCTTATTTTTTAGAAGAATAGAGACTGATTTAAAATATAAATAAATAATCCTATGTGGGCAAAAATATCTCCTTTATAGCTCTATTGAATAAAATCGGAAGTAAGTAACAAGAAAATGGTGCATCAAAAACTTTAATTCCTCGTTACGTGATGTAAATGATGGAATTTGGGTACAAAAATGAATTTTTCTGGGCGAGACCAACGCATATAATGTAAAGTGATTCTTGCATCAATTTGATATATTTTAATATTCTTTTCGATACCCGAGTCAAAAGGTAACTCCGTTGAAAGTTGCAACACATATTTATCAAAAGTTTTGTTGTTTTTTAAAATGTGAACATCCCCTTCCTTTTTCTCTACTCTTCTTTTTATGGAAGAATAGAGACTCATTGAAAATATAAATAAATAACCCTAGGTGGGCACCAATATCTCCTTTAAAGCTCTATTGAATAAAATTGGAAGTAAATAACAACAAAATGGTGCATCAAAAAATTAAATCCCTCGGTAACTAATGTAAATGATGGAATTTTGGTACAAAAATGAATTTTTTTGGGTGAGACCATCTCATATAATGTAAATTGATACTTGCTTGGATTTTAAATATTATTGTAGTTATTTCGATACCCGAGTCAAAAGTTAACTCCGTTGAAAGTTGCAACAAATATTTATCCAATGTTTTGTTGTTTTTGAAAATGTGAACAACATCCCCTTCCTTTTTCTCTTCCCTTAGTTTTATGGAATAATAGAGACTGATTGCAAATATAAATAAATAACCCTATGTGGGCACCAATATCTTTTTTATAGCTCTTTTCAATAAAATCGGAAGTAAGAAACATAAAAATGCCACATCAAAAACTTTAATCCCTCGATAAGTGATATAACGGATGGAATTTGGGTACAAAAATGAATTTTCTTGACGAAACCAACTCATTTAATGTAAATTGATACTTGCTTTGATTTGATATATTATAATAGTCATTTCGATACCCGAGTCAAAAGTTAACTCCGTTGAAAGTTGCAACGCATATTTATCAAATGTCTTCATGTTTTTGAAAAAGTGAACAACAACCCCTTGCTTTTTCTCTTCTCTTATTTTTATGGAAGAATAGAGACTCATTGAAAATATAAATAAATAACCCTTGGTCAGCACCAATATCTCCTTTATAGCTCTATTGAATAAAATCGGAAGTAAGTAACATGAAAATACTGCATCAAAAACTTTAATCACTCGGTAAGTGATGTAAATGATAGAATTTTGGTGTAGAAATGAATTTTCTTGGCGAGACCAACTCATATAGTGTAATTTGATACATGCTTCGATTTGATATATTATAATATTCGTTTCAATACCCAAGTCAAAAGCTAACTCCGTTGAAAGTTGCAACGCATATTTATCAAATGTTTTTATGTTTTGAAAAAGTGAACATCATCCCCTTCTTTTTTCTTTTTTCTTATTTTTATGAAAGAATAGAGACTGATTGAAAATATAAATAAATAACCCTAGGTCGGCACCATTATCTCCTTTATAGCTCTATTGAATAAAATCGGAAGTAAATAACATGAAAATGCTACGCCAAAAACTGTTCTCCCTTGGTAAGTGATGTAAATGGTGGAATTCGGGTACAGAAATGAATTTTCTCAATGAGACCAACTCATATAGTTTAAATTGATACGAGCTACAATTTGATATATTATAATAGTCATTTTGATATTGAGTCAAAAGTTAACTCCGTTTAAAGTTGTAGCACATTTTTATCAAATGTTTTTGTTGTTTTTGAAAATGTGAACAACCTCCTCTTCCCCTTTCTCTTCTCTTATTTTTATGGAAGAATAGAGACTGATTGAAAATATAAAAAAATAACCCTAGGTCAGCACCAATATATCCTTTATAACTCTATTGAATAAAATTCGAAGTAAGTAAAAGAAAATGTTGCGCCAAAAACTGTTATCCATCGGTAAGTGATATAAATGATGGAATTTGGGTACAGAAATGAATTTTCTTCCCGAGACCAACTCGTATAGTGTAATTTGATACGAGCTTTGATTTGATATATTATAATAGTCGTTTTGATACTCGAGTCATAACTTAACTCCGTTGAAAGTTGCAACATATATTTATCAAATGTTTTTTTTAAAATGTGAACAACATCCTCTTCCTCTTTCTCTTCTCTTATTTTTATGGAAAAATAGAGACTGATTGAAAATATAAATAAATAACCCTAGGTCATCACCAATATATCCTTTATAACTCTATTGAATAATATTCAAAGTAAGTAATTGAAAATGTTGCGCCAAAAACTGTTATCCGTCGGTAAGTGATGTAAATCATGGATTTAACACAGATTTTTCTCCTTTTATTTTGATTTATTTTCTGTGTTTAATTCGTGTTTGGTGTTCAGAGAGGGAGAGAGAGAGATTGGTGCCGCTTGTAGTTGCCGAAGAATCGATCAATTCAATCGGTCACTTTTAACGGCCATAACTTTCATCTCGGACAACGGAATGACTATTATAGCATATCGAATCGAAGCCCCCCTCGATTACCACAAAACCAAATTGTACAGAGCCCCTTTTGCCACACATTTGACCACAATTTCCATCGTTTGCACCACATTTCGAGGGTTTAAAGTTTGGCGCATCAGTCGGTATGGACAAGATCGCACCCGTCGACAATTGCGCCAGCTGTACACTTGTAAGATTCGTGTGAGACTTGTTTTGACATCGAAAATATTTCTTTCTTTCTTTGCACTACTTTTAACCATTCACGTTTTCATTCTTGAAGGTAAGAGAGGATTCTATATCGTTTTGGGAGAATAGGGGTGCAACACGAGGACTTCCCAACAGGTCACCCATCCCAGTACTACTCTCGCCCAAGAACGCTTGGCTACGGAGTTCTGATGGGATCCGGTGCGTTAGTACTGGTGTGATCGCACCTGTCAACAAAGGTGTCATTTATACCTAAGAAGGACACACGTATCGTTAATTTTGGGATCAATAGCACTGCGAGTTATGTTATTACTCGTAGAATCTTAGTCGTCAAAAGCGGTGCTTTGGTGCTTCGTTTCGATGTGCTACAACAGCCGTTTCATTTCCCGAGTCAAAAGTTATGGCCATTTAAGGGGTCAACCCAACCCAAACGCGTCGATTTTTCAAAAAATTGCGTACAACGGCAATCTCTCTATCTCTCTATCTCTCTCTATCTCTCTCTCTCTCTCTCTCTCTCTATCTCTCTCTTTTTAAATGAAAAGTTTAATTTTCGAGGAAATACGGAGTGAAGGACATAGAAAATAGAGCTAGGGGAAAAAATCATTAGGATTTGGCAGAATCTAGGGAGAACTACAAACAAAAACCAAAGACGAAAGAATACGCAGAGCTACGGGGAGTAGGATCACGGATTTTTCTCCTTTTATTTTGATTTATTTTCTGTGTTCAATTCGTTTTTGGTGTTCAGAGAGGGAGAGAGAGATTGGTGCCGCTTGTAGCTGCCAAAAAATCAATTAATTCGATCTGTATCTTTAAACGGCCATAACTTTCAACTTTGACACGGAATGACTATTATAGCATATCGAATCGAAGCCCTCCTCGATTACTACAAAACCAAATAGGGTAGAGTCACATGCGCCACACTTTCAACCAAAAATTCCATCGTTTGCACCAGCTTTCGAGGGTTTAAAGTTTGGCCATCAGTCGGTGCGGACAATATCGCAAATGTTGGCAATTGCGCCAGCTGTACACGAGTAGGATTCGCGTGAGACTTTCTTTGCACTACTTTTAACCATTCACGTTTTCATTCTTGAAGGTAAGAGAGGATTCTATATCGTTATGGGAGAAAAGGGTTGCAACATGAGGACTTCCCAACAGGTCACCCATCCTAGTACTACTCTCGCCCAAGAACGCTTGGCTACGGAGTTCTGATGGGATCCGGTGCGTTAGTACTGGTGTGATCGCACCTGTCAACAAAGGTGTCGTTTATACCTAAGAAGGACACACGTATGGTTAATTTTGGGATCAATAGCACTGCGAGTTATGTTATTACTCGTAGAATCTTAGTCGTCAAAAGCGGTGCTTTGGTGCTTCATTTCGATGTGCTCCAACAGCCGTTTCGTTTCCCGAGTCAAAAGTTATGGCCCTTTAAGGGATAAACCCTAACGCGTCGATTTTTCCAAAAATGCGTACAATAGAAATCTCTCTCTCTCTCTCTCTCTCTCTCTCTCTCTCTTTAAAAGAAAAGCTTATTTGATGAAGAAATGTGGATTGAAGGACACAGAAAATAGAGTGTGGGAAAAAAATGAGAAGGATTTTGCGAAATCCAAGGTGAACTACAAACGAAATCCAAAGACGAAAGAATACGCAGAGCAACGGGAAGTATGGATCACAGATTTTCCTCCGTTTATTTTGATTTATTTTCTGTGTTCAATTCGTGTTTGGTGTTCAGAGAGGGAGAGAGAGATCGGTGCCGCTCATAGTTGTGGAAAAATCGATTAATTCGATCAGTAACTTTGAATGGCCATAACTTTCAACTCGGACAACAGAATGACTATTATAGCATATCGAATCGAAGCCCCGCTAGATTACTACAAAACCGAATTGAGAAAAGCCCCGTTAGCCACACTTTCGACCATAAATTCCATCGTTTGCAGCACCTTTGGAGTGTTTAAAGTTTGGCGCATCTGTTGGTGCAGACAACATCGTACCCATCAGCAATTGTGCCAGTTGTAAACGAGTAGGATTTGCATGAGACTTGTTTTTAGATCGACAATATTTCTTTCTTTTTTTGCACTACTTGTAACTATTCACATTTTCCTTGTTGAAGGTAAGAGAGTACTCTATATCATGGGGAAATTTTTTTTGGGAGAAAAGGGGTGCAACACGAGGACTTTCCAGCAGGACACCCATCCTAGTACTACTCTCGCCGAAGCACGCTTGGCTGTGGCGTTCTGATGGGATCCGGTGCATTAGTGCTGGTGTGATCGCACCCGTCAACAAAGGTGCCATTTATACCTAAGAAGGACACACGTATGGTCAATTTTGGGAATAATAGCGCTGCCAGTTATGTTATTGCTCGTAGAATCGTAGTCGTTGAAAGTGGTGCATTAGTGCTTCGTTTCGATATGCTACTACAGTCGTTTCGTTGCCCAAGTCAAAACTTATGGCCCTTTAAAGGGTCAACCCTAACGCGTTGATTTTTCCAAAAACTGCGTACAACAACAATCCCTCTCTCTCTCTCTCTTTAAAAGAAAATTTTATTTGACGAAGAAATGCAGATTGAAGGACACAGAAAATAGAGCGCGGGAAAAAAAATCCGAACGATTTTGTGGAATTCGTGGAGAACTACAAAGGAAATCCAAAGACGAAAGAATACACAGAGCTAAGGGGAGTATGGATCATGGATTTTTATCCTTTTATTTTGATTTATTTTCTGTGTTAAATTCGTGTTTGGTGTTCCGAGAGGGAGAGAGAGATTGGTGCCGCTCGTAGCTATCGAAAAATTGATCAATTCGATTTGGAACTTTAAACAACCATAACTTTCAACTCCGACAACGGAATGACTATTATAGCATATCGAATCGAAGCCCCACTCGATTACTAAAAAACCAAACTGTGCAAAGCCCCGTTCGCTACAATTTCGACAACAAATTCCAATATTTTCACCACCTTTCGAGGGTTTAAAGTTTGGCGCATCAGTCGGTGCGGACAAGTTCGAACCCGTCTACAATTGAGGCAACTGTACACCAGTAGGATTCGCGTGAGACTTTTTTTGAGATCGACAATATTTCTTTCTTTCTTTGCACTTCTTTTAACCATTCACGTTTTCATTCTTGAAGGTAAGAGAGGACTCTATATCATGGGGAAAAAGGTTTTGGGAGAAAAGAGGTTAAACACGTGGACTTCCCAGGAGGTCACCCATCCTAATACTACTACCACCCAAGCACACTTCGCTGCGGAGTTCTGATTGGATCCGGTGCGTTAGTACTGGTGTGATCGTACCAGTCAACAAAGGTGCCGTTTATACCTCAGATGGACACACGTATGGTTAATTTTAGGATCAATAGCACTGCCAGTTATGTTATTGCTGGTAGAATCTTAGTAGTCGAAAGCGGTGCTTGGTGCTTCTTTTGATGTGCTATAACAGCCGCTTCGTTGCCCGAGTCAAAAGTTATAGCCCTTTAAGGGGTCAACCCTAACGCGTCGATTTTTCCAAAAACTACGTACAATAGAAATCCTTCTCTCTCTCTCTTTAAAATAAAATTTTATGTGATGAAGAAATGTGGATCGAAGGACACATAAAATAGAATGAGGGAAAAAAATTAGAAGGATTTTTCAGAATACGGGGAGAACTACCAACGAAATCCAAAGACGAAAGAATACACAAAGCTACAGGGAGTATGGAACATGGATTTTTATCCTTTTATTTTGATTTATTTTCTGTGTTAAATTTTTGTTTGGTGTTCAGAGAGGGAGAGAGAGATTGGTGCCGCTTGTAGTTGTTGAAAAATCGATCAATTTGATCCGTAACTTTAAATGGCCGTAACTTTCATCTGGGACAACGAAATGACTATTATAGCATATAGAATCGAAGCCCCTCTCTATTACTAAAAAACCGAACTATGAAAAACCCCATTTGCCACACATTCAACCACAAATTCCATCGTTTGCACCACCTTTCGAGGGTTTACATTTGGCGCAACAGTTGGTGTAGATAATATCACAAATGTCGGTAATTGCGCCAGCTGTATAGAGTAGGATTCGCGTGAGAGTTTTTTTATAATTGACAATATTTCTTTCTTTCTTTGCACTACTTTTAACCATTCAAGTTTTCATTGTTCAAGGTAAAAGAGGACTCTATATAGTGGGCAAAAAGGTTTTGGGAGAAAAGGGGTGCAACACAAGGGCTTCCCCGGAAGTAACCCATCCTAGTACTACTCTCGCTCAATCAAGTTTGGATGCAGAGTTCTGATGGGATCCAGTGAGTTAGTGCTGGTGTGTTCGTACCCATCAACAAACGTGTAGTTTATACCGATTTGCGCAAGATTTCGAGGGTTTAAAGTTTGGCGCATCAGTCGGTGCGTACAAGATCGCACCTGTCAGTAATTACGCCAGCTTTACACGAGTAGGATTCGCGTGAGACTTGTTTTGAGATCGAAAATATTTCTTTCTTTCTTTCCACTATTTTTAAACATTCACGTTTTCATTGTTGAAGGTAAGAGAGGACTCTATATCGTGAGGAAAGAGATTTTGGGAGAAAAGGGGTGCAACATGAGGACTTCCCTCATGGTCACCCATCATAGTACTACTCTTGCCCAAGCACGCTTGGCGGCCAAGTTCTGATGGGATCCGGTTCGTTAGTGCTGGTGTGATCACACCCTTCAACAAAGGTGCCGTTTATACCTAAGAAGGACACACGTATGGTTAATTTTGGGATCAATAGTGCTGCCAGTTATGTCATTACTGGTAGAATCTTAGTCGTCGAAAGCGGTGCTTTGGTGCTTCATTTCGATATGCTAAAACAACCGTTTTGTTGCCCGAGTCAAAAGTTATGGCCATTTAAGGGGTCAACCCAACCCAAACGCGTCGTTTTTCAAAAAATCTCCTACAAAGGCAATTTCTCTATCTCTCTCTCTCTCTCTCTATCTATATATATATATCTCTCTCTCTCTTTTTAAATGAAAAGTTTATTTGAAGAGGAAATGCGGATTGAAGGACATAGAAAATAGAGCGCGGGAAAAACTTCATATGGATTTGGCGGAATCCAGGGAGAACTACAAACAAAATCCAAAGACAAAAGAATATGTAGAGCTACGGGGAGTAGGATCACGTATTTTTCTCCTTTTATTTTGATTTATTTTCTATGTTCAATTCGTTTTTGGTGTTCAGAGAGGAAGAGAGAGATTGGTGCCGCTTGTAGCTGCCGAAAAATCAATTAATTCGATCTGTATCTTTAAATGGCCATAACTTTCAAATGAGATGCGGAATGACTATTATAGCATATAGAATCGAAGCCCTCCTCGATTAGTACAAAACTGAATATGGCAGAGCCACGTTGCCCAAACTTTCAACCAGAAATTCCATCGTTATCACCAGCTTTCGAGGGTTTAAAGTTTGGCTATCAGTCGGTGCGGAAAATATCGCAAATTTTGGCAATTGCGCCAGCTGTACACGGGTAGGATTTGTGTGAGATTGGTTTGAGATCAACAATATTTATTTCTTTCTTTCCACTCCTTCTAACCATTCACATTTTCATTCTTGAAGGTAAGAGAGGACTCTATATCGTGGGGAAAAAGGTTTTGGGAGAATACGGGTGCAACACGACGAATTCCTAGGAGGTCACCAATCTTAGTACTACTCTCGCCCAAGCACGCTTGGTTGCGGAGTTCTGATGGGATCTGGTGCGTTAGTGCTGGTGTGATCACACCAGTCAACAAAAGTGCCATTTATACCTAAGAAGGACACACATATGGTTAATTTTGGGATCAATAGCGCTGCCAGTTATGTTATTGCTCGTAGAATCTTAGTCATCGAAAGCGGTGTGTTGGTGCTTCGATTCGATGTGCTACAACAGCTGTTTCATTGCCCGAGTCAAAAGTTATAGCCCTTTAAGGGGTCAACCCTAACGCGTCAATTTTTATAAAAACTGGGTACAACAACAATCCCTCTCTCTCTCTCTCTCTTTTTAAAAGAAAATTTATTTTATGAAGAAGTGTGGATCGAAGGACACAAAAAATAGAGCGTGGGAAAACAAATCAAAAGAATTTTACGGAATCCGGGGAGAACTACAAACGACATCCAAAGATGAAAGAATACACAGAGCTATGGGGAATATGGATCACGGATTTTCCTCCTTTTATATAGATTTATTTTCTGTGTTAAATTTGTGTTTGGTGTTCAGAGAGGGAGAGAGAGATTCGTGCCGGTCGTAGTTGCTGAAAAATTGATAAATTCTATCTATAACTTTAAACGGTCATAACTTTCAACTCGGACATTGGAATGACTATTATAGCATATCGAATCGAAGCCTCGCTCGATTACTAAAAAATCAAACTGTGCAAAGCCCCGTTTGCCACACCTTCGACCACAAATTCCATCGTTTGCACCACCTTTCGAGTGTTTAAAGTTTGGTGCATCTCTCGGTGCAGAGAAGATCGAAACCATCGGCTACTGCGCCAATTGTACACGAGTAGGATTTGCGTGAGACTTGTTTTGAGATAAAAAAATATTTCTTTCTTTATTTGTACTACTTTTAACCATTCACGTTTTCATTCTTGAAGGTAAGAGAGGACTCTATATCGTGGGGAAATGTTTTTTGGGAGAAAAGGGTTACAACACGAGGACTTCCTAGCAGGACACCCATCCTAGTACTACTCTCGTCCAAGCATGCTTGGCTGCAGAGTTCTGATGGGATCCGGTGCGTTAGTGCTGGTGTGATCGCAGCCATCAATAAAGGTGCCATTTATACCTAAGAAGGACACACATATGGTTAATTTTGGGATCAATAGCGCTGCCAGTTATGTTATTGCTCGTAGAATCTTAGTCATCGAAAGCGGTGCTTTGGTGCTTCGTTTCGATGTGCTACAGACGTTGTTTCGTTGCCTGAGTCAAAAGTTATGGAGCTTTAAGGTGTCAACCCTAACGCGTCGATTTTTCCAAAAACTGCGTACAACGGCAATCCCTCTCTCTCATTGTCTATCTCTCATTCTCTCTATCTTTTTAAAAGCAAAGTTTATTTGACAAATAAATGTGGATCGAAGGACATAGAAAATAGACCCCGGGAAAAAAAATCAGAAGGATTTTGCAAAATCCGGGGAGAAATACAAATGAAATCCAAAGACGAAAGAATATGCAGAGCTACATGGAGTAGGATCCTGGATTTTTCTCCTTTTATTTTGATTTATTTTCTATGGTCAATTCGTGTTTGGTGTTCAAAGAGGGAGAGAGAGATTGGTGACACTCATAGCTACCGAAAAATCAATTAATTCAATCTGTAACTTTCAACTCGGACAACATAATGAATATTATAGCATATCAAATCGAAGCCCCCCTCGATTACTAAAAAACTGAATTGGGTAGAGCCTCATTTGCCACACTTTCAACCAAAAATTACATCGTTTGCACCAGCTTTAGGGGGTTTAAAGGTTGGCGCATCAGTCGGTGCAGACAAGATCACACCCGTTGGCAATTGCGTCAGCTGTACACGAGTAGGATTCGCGTGAGACTTGTTTTGAGATCGAAAATATTTATTTCTTTCCTTCCACTCCTTTTATTCATTCAGGTTTTCATTCTTGAAGGTAAGAGAGGACTATATATCATGGGGAAAAAGGTTTTGGGAGAAAAGGGGTGCAACACGAGGACTTCCCACGAGGTCACCCGTCCTAGTACTACTCTCACCCAAGCACGCTTGGTTGCGGAGTTCTGATGGGACCTGGTGCGTTAGTGCTAGTGTGATCGCACCCATCACCAAAAGTTCCGTTTATACCTAAGAAGGACACACGTATGGTTAATTTTCGGATCAATAGTGCTACCAGTTATGTTGTTGCTGGTAGAATCTTAGTCATCGAAAGGGCTGCATTGGATTCGCGTGAGACTTGTTTTGAGATCGACAATATTTCTATCTTTCTTTCCACTACTTTTAAACATTCACGTTTTCATTGTTGAAGCTAAGAGAAGACTCTATATCGTGCGGAAAAAGATTTTGGGAGAAAAGGGGTGCAACATGAGGACTTCCCTCATGGTCACCCATCCTAGTACTACTCTTGCCCAAGCATGCTTGGCGGCCAAGTTCTGATGGGATCCGGTTCGTTAGTGCTGGTGTGATCGCACCCGTCAACAAAGGTGCTGTTTATACCTAAGAAGGACACACGTATAGTTAATTTTGGGATCAATAGTGCTGCCAGTTATGTCATTGCTGGTAGAATCTTAGTCGTCGAAAGCGGTGCTTTGGTGCTTCATTTCGATGTGCTAAGACAGCCGTTTTGTTGCCCGAGTCAAAAGTTATGGCCATTTAAGGGGTCAACCCAACCCAAACGCGTCGATTTTTCAAAAAATTGCGTACAACGGTAATCTCTCTATCTCTCTATCTCTCTCTATCTATCTATCTCTCTCTCTCTCTATCTCTCTCTTTTTAAAGGAAAAGTTTAATTTTCGAGGAAATACGGAGTGATGGACATAGAAAATAGAGCGAGCGGAAAAAATCATTAGGATTTGGCAGAATCCAGGGAGAACTACAAACAAAAACCAAAGACGAAAGAATACGCAGAGCTACGGGGAGTAGGATCACGGAATTTTCTCCTTTTATTTTGATTTATTTTCTGTGTTCAATTCGTTTTTGGTGTTCAGAGAGGGAGAGAGAGAGATTGGTGCCGCTTGTAGCTGCCAAAAAATCAATTAATTCGATCTGTATCTTTAAACGGCCATAACTTTCAACTTTGACACGGAATGACTATTATAGCATATCGAATCGGAGCCCTCCTCGATTACTACAAAACCAAATAGGGCAGAGTCTCGTGCGCCACACTTTCAACCAAAAATTTCATCGTTTGCACCAACTTTCGAGGGTTTAAAGTTTGGCCATCAGTCGGGGCAGACAATATCGCAAATGTCGGCAATTGCGCCAGCTGTACACGAGTAGGATTCGCGTGAGATTTTTTTTGAGATCGACAATATTTCTTTCTTTCATTGCACTACTTTTAAACATTCACATTTTCATTCTTGAAGGTAATAGAGGACTCTATATCGTGGGGAAAAACGTTTTGGGAGAAAATGGGTGCAACAAGACGACTTCCTAGGAGGTCACCCATCCTAGTACTACTCTCGCCCAAGCACGCTTGGTTGTAGAGTTCTGATGGGATCTGGTGCATTAGTGATGGTGTGATCACACCAGTCAACAAAAGTGCCATTTATAGAGCGGATTGAAGGACATAGAAAATATAGCGCGGCGAAAAAATCATTAGGATTTTGCGGAATCTAGGGAGAACTACAAACGACATCCAAAGATGAAAGAATACGTAGAGCTATGGCGAGTTTGGATCACGGATTTTTATCCTTTTATTTTGATTTATTTTCTGTGTTCAATTCGTTTTTGGTGTTCAGAGAGGGAGAGAGAGATTGGTGCCGCTTGTAGCTGCCAAAAAATCAATTAATTCGATCTGTATCTTTAAACAGCCATAACTTTCAACTTTGACACGGAATGACTATTATAGCATATCGAATCGGAGCCCTCCTCGATTACTACAAAACCAAATAGGGCAGAGTCTCGTGCGCCACACTTTCAACCAAAAATTCCATCGTTTGCACCAACTTTCGAGGGTTTAAAGTTTGGCCATCAGTCGGTGCGGAAAATATCGCAAATGTCGGCAATTGCGCCAGCTGTACACGAGTAGGATTCGCGTGAGACTTTTTTTGAGATCGACAATATTTCTTTATTTCTTTGCACTACTTTTAAACATTCACATTTTCATTCTTGAAGGTAATAGAGGACTCTATATCGTGGGGAAAAACGTTTTGGGAGAAAATGGGTGCAACACAACGACTTCCTAGGAGGTCACCCATCCTAGTACTACTCTCGCCCAAGCACGCTTGGTTGTAGAGTTCTGATGGGATCTGGTGCATTAGTGATGGTGTGATCACACCAGTCAACAAAAGTGCCATTTATAGAGCGGATTGAAGGACATAGAAAATATAGCGCGGCGAAAAAATCATTAGGATTTTGCGGAATCTAGGGAGAACTACAAACGACATCCAAAGATGAAAGAATACGCACAGCTATGGGGAGTATGGATCACGGATTTTTCTCCTTTTATTTTGATTTATTTTCTGTGTTCAATTCGTTTTTGGTGTTCAGAGAGGGAGAGAGAGATTGGTGCCGGTCATAGTTGCCGAAAAATTGATGAATTCTATCTGTAACTTTCAATGGCCATAACTTTCAACTCGGACAACGGAATGACTATTATAACATATTGAATTGAAACCCCGCTCGATTACTACAAAATGGAGCTATGAAAAGCCCTGTTCGCCACACTTTCGACCACAAATTCCATCGTTTGCACCACCTTTTGAGGGTTTAAATTTTGGCACATCTGTCGGTGCGGAGAAGATCAAAACCGTCGGCTATTGCGCCAGTTGTACAAGAGTAGGATTCGCGTGAGACTTGTTTTGAGATCGACAATATTTATTTCTTTCTTTGCACTACTTTTAAACATTCACGTTTTCATTCTTAAAGGTAGGAGAGGACTCTATATCGTGGGGAAAAAAGTTTTGGGAGAAAAGGGTTGCAACACGAGGACTTCCCAGCAGGACACCCATCCTAGTACTACTCTCTTCCAAGCACGCTTGGCTACAGAGTTCTGATGGGATCTGGTGCGTTAGTACTAGTGTGATCGCACCCGTCAATAAAGGTGCCATTTATAACTAAGAAGGACACACGTATGGTTAATTTTGGGATCAATAGCGCTGCCAGTTATGGTATTGCTTGTAGAATCTTAGTCATCGAAAGCAGTGCATTGGTGCTTTGTTTCGATGTGCTACAACAGGTGTTTCGTTACCTGAGTCAAAAGTTATGGAGCTTTAAGGTGTCAACCCTAACGCGTCGATTTTTCCAAAACCTGCGTATAACGGCAATCCCTCTCTCACTCTTTATCTCTCATTCTCTCTATCTTTTTAAAAGAAAAGTTTATTTGACGAATAAATGTGGAACGAAGGATATAGAAAATATACTGCGGGAAAAAAATCAGAAGGATTTTGCAAAATCTAGGGAGAAATAAAAACGAAATCCAAAGACGAAAGAATACGCAGAGCTACAGGGAGTAGGATCACGGATTTTTCTCCTTTTATTTTGATTTATTTTCTGTGTTCAATTCGTGTATGGTGTTCAGAGAGGGAGAGAGAGATTGGTGCCACTCATAGCTACCGAAAAATCGATTAATTCGATCTGTAACTTTAAACGGCCATAACTTTCAACTCGGACAACGTAATGAATATTATAGCATATCAAATCGAAGCCCCCCTCGATTACTAAAAAAGTGAATTGGGTAGAGCCTTCTTCGCCACACTTTCAACCAAAATTCCATCGTTTGCACCAGCTTTAGAGGGTTTAAAGTTTGGCGCATCAGTTGGTGCGGACAAGATCGTACCCATCGGCATTTGCGCCAGCTGTACACGAGTAGGATTCGCGTGAGACTTGTTTTCAGATCGAAAATATTTATTTCTTTCCTACCACTCCTTTTATTCATTCACGTTTTCATTCTTGAAGGTAAGAGAGGACTCTATATCATGGGGAAAAAGGTTTTGGGAGAAAAGGGGTGCAACACGAGGACTTCCCAAGAGGTCACCCGTCCTAGTACTACGCTCACCTAAGCACGCTTGGTTGCAGAGTTCTAATGGGACCTGGTGCGTTAGTGCTAGTGTGACCGCACCCATCACCAAAAGTTCCGTTTATACCAAAGAAGGACACACATATTGTTAATTTTGGGATAAATAGTGCTGCCAGTTATGTTATTGGTGGTAGAATCCTAGTCGTCGAAAAGGGTGCGTTGGTCCTTCGTTTCAATGTGCTACAACAACCATTTCCTTTCCCGAGTCAAAAGTTATGGCCCTCTAAGTGGTCAACCCTAACGCGTCGATTTTTCCAAAAAATGCGTACAACAGCAATCCCCTCTCTCTCTCTCTTTAAAAGAAAATTTTATATGATGAAGAAATGCGGATCGAAGGAGACAAAAAATAGAGCGCGAAAAAAAATCATAAGGATTTTGCAGAATTTGGGGAGAACTACAAATGAAATCCAAAGATGAAAGAATACGCAGAGCTACGGGGAGTTTAGATTACGGATATTTCTCCTTTTATTTTGATTTATTTTCTATGTTCCATTCGTGTTTGGTGTTAATAGAGGGAGAGAGAGATTGGTGCCGCCCGTAGCTGCCGAAAAATTGATACATTCAATTAGTAACTTTAAATGGAAATAACTTTCAACTTGGACAACGGAATGACCATTATAGCATATCGAATCGAAGCCCTGCTCGATTACTACAAAACCAAACTGTGAAAAGCCCCATTCGCCAAACATTCGAACACATATTCCATCGTTTGCATAAGCTTTCGAGGGTTTAAAGTTTGGCGCATCATTCGGTGCGTACAAGATCGCACCTGTCAGCAATTACGCCAGCTTTACTAGAGTACAATTCGCGTGAGACTTGTTTTGAGATCGACAATATTTCTTTCTTTCTTTCCACTACTTTTAAACATTCACATTTTCATTGTTGAAGGTAAGAGAGGACTCTATATCGTACGGAAAAATATTTTGGGAGAAAAGGGGTAGCACATGAGGACTTCCCTCATGGTCACCCATCCTAGTACTACTCTTGCCCAAGCACGCTTGGCAGTGAGTTCTGATGGGATCCGGTTTGTTAGTGCTAGTGTGATTGCACCCGTCAAAAAAGGTGTCATTTATACCTAAGAAGGACACACGTATGGTTTATTTTAGGATCAATAGTGCTACCAGTTATGTTATTGCTGGTAGAATCTTAGTCGTCGAAAGCGGTGCTTTGGTGCTTCATTTCGATGTGCTTAAACAACCATTTTGTTGCCCGAGTCAAAAGTTATGGCCATTTAAGGGGTCAACACCAATCCCTCTCTCTCTCTCTCTCTCTCTCACACACACACACACTCTCCATTTAAAAGCATATTTTATTTGACGAAAAAATACGGATCAAAGGACATAGAAAATAGAGCGCGGCAAAACAAATCCGAAGGATTTTGCAAAATCCAGGTAGAACTATAAACAAAATCCAAAGACGAAAGAATACGCAAAGCTACCGGGACTTGGATCACGGATTTTTCTCCTTTTATTTTGATTTATTTTCTGTGTTAAATTCGTGTATGGTGTTCAGGGAGGGAGAGAGAGATTGGTGCCGCTCGTAGCTGCTGAAAAATTGATAAATTCTATCTGTAACTTTAAATGGCCATAACTTTCAACTCAGACAACGGAATGACTATTATAGCATATCGATTCGAAGCCCCGCTTGATTACTACAAAATGGAACTGTGAAAAGCCCCGTTCGCCACACTTTCGACCACAAATTCCATCGTTTGCACCACCTTTCGAGGGTTTAAAGTTTGGCACATCTGTCGGTGCGAAGAAGATCGAAACCGTCGGCTATTGCGCCAGTTGTACAAGAGTAGCATTCGTGTGAGAATTGTTTTGAGATCGACAATATTTATTTCTTTCTTTGCACTACTTTTAACCATTCACGTTTTCATTCTTGAAGGTAAGAGAGGACTTTATATCGTGGGGAAACGTTTTTTGGGTGAAAAGGGGTGCAACATGAGGACTTCCCAGCAGGACACCCATCCTAGTACTACTCTCACCCAAGCACGTTTGGCTACTGAATTCTGATGGGATCCGGTGCATTAGTGCTGTTGTGATCGCACCCGTCAATAAAGGTGCCGTTTATACCTAAGAAGGACACATGTATGGTTGATTTTTGGATCAATAGCGCTGCCAGTTATGTTATTGCTCGTAGAATCTTAGTCATCTAAAGCGGTGCATTGGTGCTTCATTTCGATGTGCTACACAACCGTTTCGTTGCCTGATTCAAATATTATAGAGCTTTAAGGCGTCAACCCAAACGCGTCGATTTTTCCAAAAACTGTGTACAATGGCAATCCCTCTCTCTCACTCTCTATCTCTTAGTCTCTCTCTCTTTCTAAAAGCAAAGTTTATTGGACGAAGAAATGTGAATCGAAGGACAGAGAAAATAGAGTGCTGGAAAAAAAATTAGAAGGATTTTGCGAAATCCGGGGAGAAATACAAACGAAATCCAAAGACGAAAGAATACGCAGAACTACGGGGAGTATGATCATGGATTTTTCTCCTTTTATTTTGATTTATTTTCTGTGTTCAATTCGTTTTTTGTGTTCAGAGAGGGAGAGAGAGATTGGTGCCACTCGTAGCTGCCGAAAAATTGATTAATTCGATCTGTAACTTTAAACGGCCATAAATTTCAACTCGGACAACGTAATGAATATTATAGCATATCGAATCGAAGCCCCGCTTGATTACTACAAAAATGAAATGGTAAGAGCCCAGTTTTCCACACTTTCAACCCTAAATTCCATCATTTGCACCAACTTTTGAGGGTTTAATGTTTGGCACATCAGTCGATGTAGACAAGGTCGTACTCGTCGGCAATTGCACCAGCTGTACAAGGGTAGGATTCGCGTGAGACTTGCTTTGAGATTGACAATATTTCTTTCCTTCTTTCCACTCCTTTTAACCATTCACGTTTTCATTTTTGAAAGTAAGAGAGGACTTTATTTGGTGGGGAAAAAGGTTTTGGGAGAAAAAGGGGTGCAACACGAGGACTCCCCATGAGGTCACCCATCCCAGTACTACTCTCGCGCAAGCACGCTTGGTTGCGGAGTTCTAATGGGATCCTGTGCGTTAGTGCTGGTGTGATCGCACCCGCCACCAAAAGTTTTGTTTATACCTAAGGACACACGTATGGTTAATTTTGGGAACAATTGCGCTGCCAGTTATGTTATTACTGGTAGCATCTTAGTCGTCGAAAGTGGTGCATTGGTGCTTCGTTTCAATGTTCTTCAACAGCCATTTCGTTTCCTGAGTAAAAAGTAATGGCCCTTTAAGGTGTCAACCCTAGTGCGTCGATTTTTCCAAAAACTACATACAATAGCAATCCATCTCTCTCTATCTCTCTCTCTCTCTTTAAAAGCAAATTTTATATGATGAAGAAATGCGGATTGAAGGACATAGAAAATAGAGTGCGGGAAAAAAATCAGAAGGATTTTGCAGAATCGGGGAGAACTACAAACGAAATCCAAAGACGAAAGAATATGCAGAGCTACGGGGAGTTTGGATCACGGATTTTTCTCCTTTTATTTTGATTTATTTTCTATGTTTAATTCCTATTTGGGGTTCCGAGAGGGAGGGAGAGATTTTTGCAGCTCGTAGCTGCCGGAAAATCGATCAATTCGATCCGTAATTTTAAACGGCCATAAGTTTCAACTCAGACAACGGAATGACTATTATAGCATATTGCATCGAAGCCCCGCTCGATTACTACAAAACCAAACTGTGCAAAGCCTCGTTCATCACACTTTCGACCACAAATTCCATCGTTTGCACCAACTTTCAAGGGTTTAAAGTTTGGCGCATCCGTTTGTGCAGAGAAGATCACGAATGTGAGCAATTGCGCTAGCTGTACACGAGTAGGATTCTAGTGAGACTTGTTTTGTGATTGACAATATTTCTTTCTTTCTTTGCACTACTTTTAACCATTCACATTTTCATTGTTGAAGGTAAGAGAGGACTCTATATCCTAGGGAAAAAAGTTTTTGGAGAAAAGGGGTGCAACACGAGGACTTCCCAAAAGCTCACCCATCCTAGTTCTACTCTCGCACAAGCACGTTAGGCAGCGGAGTTCTGATGGGATCCGGGGCGTTAGTATTGGTGGATGGCACCCATCAACAATGGTGTCGTTTATACGTAAGAAGGACACATGTATGGTTAATTTTGGGATCAATAGCGCTGCCAATTATATTATTGCTGGTAGAATCTTAGTCGTCGAAAGCGGTGTGTTAGTGCTTCATTTCGATGTGCTACAACACCTATTTCGTTGCCCAAGTCAAAAGTTAAGGCCCTTTAAGGGGTCAACCCAAACACGTTGATTTTTCCAAAAACTGCATACAACGACAATCCCTCTCTATCCCTCTCTCTCCCTCCCTCTCTCTCTCTCTCTTTTTAAAAGAAAAGTTTATTTGAAAAAGAAATGCCGGTCGAAGGACATAGAAAATAGAGCGTTGGAAAAAAATCAGAAGGATTTTGTAGAATCGGGGAGAACTACAAACAAAATCCAAAGACGAAAGAATGCGCAAAGCTACGGGGAGTATGGATCATGGATTTTTCTCCTT
Organism: Hippophae rhamnoides; assembly: GCA_033030585.1. NCBI lineage: Eukaryota > Viridiplantae > Streptophyta > Magnoliopsida > Rosales > Elaeagnaceae > Hippophae > Hippophae rhamnoides. The sequence continues at coordinate 46,666,705 of CM065430.1, read as the reverse complement.
TTATTTTGATTTATTTTCGGCATTCAATTCCTGTTTGGTATTCCGAGAGGGAGAGAGAGATTTTTGCTGCTCGTAGCTGCCGAAAAATCGATCAATTCGATCCGTAATTTTAAAGGGCCATAACTTTCAACTCAGACAACAGAATGAATATTATAACATATCGAATCGAAGCCCCCTCGATTACTACAAAACCGAATTGGGCAGAGCCCTGTTACCCACACTTTCAACCACAAATTCCATCGATTGTACCAACTTTCGAGGGTTGAAAGTTTGGCGCATCAGTCGGTGTAGACAAGATCGCACCCGTTGGAAATTGCACCAGCTGTACAAGAGTAGGATTCGCGTGAGACTTGTTTTGAGATCGACAATATTTATTTCCTTCTTTCTACTCCTTTTAACCATTCACATTGTCATTCTTGAAAGTAAGAGAGGACTTTATATCGTGGGGAAAATGGTTTTGGGAGAAAAGGGGTTGATAATTGTATTTTATATAGTTATTTTCATCAATTTTAGTAATGATAATTGCTATGTTCTTTTAATATTTAGTTAATTTTTGTTAAATAAATTAATATTTTCCTTTTATGTGCTAAAAATACATTTTTAATAAAATTAAATAATTTGTATCGAAAATGTACTTAATTTCATATTTCTGTCCACAAATTTTATTTCAGAAAATATAGTTTCTTAATTAAAATTTATAAAAATCGAAAATATAATTTAAATTAAATTTGGGCTTAATTATAATTATTAAAAGTTTAAAAATTTAATTTAAAATTAGCAAAGGGCTTAACTGTAATTTAAGAAAGGTTAAAATGTAATTTGAAATATATTTGTGGGTGAAAATATAATTAATAAAAGTTATTATTCTTCGCAGATTAGAGGAACCACGCGCCAACAACACGCGCCAATCATGGACTGTCCGATCAAATAAGAAACGGCTACGATGCGCGCGTCCCGATCACGTCCTACGAAATTGCGTGTTCCTAGATTCGTTCACGCGGCTCGGTGCCCGAGTGGGGCCCACCTGTCGCGCAGGCCGACGTGCAGAGTGGGACCCACGTTCTGACACGTCCAGCTGCTGTCCCCCACGCACGCCCACCTCTGATCCCGTGCGTTGATCTCAGCATGAAACCGGAGTTTCAGTGAATCAAAATCTGCGACGTGTCCACCTGATTCCATTCCTGAAATCAGAAATTGCCACGTGTCCCACTCTATATTTCATCCAATAATGTGATGACACGTGGTATATCATCATGAGCGCGAAAGCGCAAGATCAAGTCCCCGTTCCAGCCGTTGTCTCCCACGTTCAGCGTGCCATTATCCCGTGCGCCGTTCCTGCGTGCAGCCGGTTTGTTCACCCAATGATATGCTGCCACGTGGCCTTAGGGAATCTTACAGCGAATCAGATTTTGACACGTGGCACGCACAATGAATAAAAAAAATGCAGAAACGGCTCCTTGTCTCGCGTGAATTAAAATATGTTTTTGATTTTCGCGTGACCGCGGATTTTAAGGGGAATGTCGGGGTTTTGTTTTCGATATAATTTTTTTACGCGTTTAAAAAAATGTATTATTTTTGATGTATTTTTTTTAGCTATAAATAGGTGATATTATGATAGAGTTAAAAAGGTTTTTGGTTTAGAAATTTTGTGGTATTTGGGACTGGACGGTGGAACACGCAGAAGCCATTTTTGGCTTCTGTTGTGTTCTACATGTGCCAAATATTTACGATCTGTAATGTTTTAATTTTCTTTCTTCTTCTTCTAATTTTTCTGCATCTGTTGTAATTTTTATTTTAATTTAATGAAGTAATTTAATTTTTCTAGGGTTGCATTTGATCTAAATTTATGAAGCTTTTATTTTAACTATTTTTGAAAGATTTATAAGACGTTCGATTTGTTCATTCTATTTTGTGCTTATTGCTTTTTGATTATTTACGAATTTTATCAAAACGATTTGTGGCATAAAAATAAACTTGAGAAAGGCATTTTTGTGTATATTGCTCGTAAATAGAATGACATGTATGATGAAGGATAGGAATATACCCTAATTGTATGTGTGGCCATTTGAAAACTTAGAACTTAATGAATCTTGGTGAATTTAATTCTCATAGAGATATAGTGAATTAATTTAACGAGGTGTGTTTGTACGGAGCTCGGAAGAGATGTATGAATAAAAAAGAAGTTTTCGGTTGACAAATTAAATGTACAAAAAAATATAAATCCAAAGAAAATAATATGATTGGAGTGGATTAGTTTGGTGAAAAATTGCAATCCTAGAGTTCTCTTATTTTCTTTTATTACCTTTTTGTTAAATGAACGATTATTTTGGATAAAATCAGAGAGATACAATTTTAGTACTCAACAAACTATAGTAACAAATCCTCGTGGGAACGATACTCTACTTACAAATCTTTATTACTTGTGACCGTGTATACTTGCACGATTTCTGTGTGTTGCAAAACACACAACATGGGTGCAACACGAGGACTCCCCAGGAGGTCACCCATCCCAATACTACTCTCACCCAAGCACGCTTGGCTGCGGAGTTCTAATGGCATCCAGTGCGTTAGTGCTAGTGTGATCGAACTCGACAACAAAGGTGCCGTTTATACCTAAGAGGGACACACGTATATTTAATTTTGGGATCAATTGTGCTACAAGTTATGTTATTGCTGGTAGGTTCTTAGTCATCGAAAGTGGTGCATTGGTGCTTCGTTTCAATGTGCTACAACAGCCTTTTCGTTTCCTGAGTCAAAAGTTATGGCCCTTTAAGGTGTCAACCTTAACGAGTCGATTTTTCCAAAATCTTCGTACAACAAAAATCTCTCTCTCTCTCTCTCTCTCTCTCTCTCTCTCTCTCTAGAAGAAAATTTTATATGATGAAGAAATACGGATCGAAGGACACATAAAATAGAGTGCGAGAAAAAAATCCAAAGGATTTTGTTGAATCCGGGGAGAACTACAAACGAAATCCAAAGATGAAAGAATACATAGAGCTACGAGGAGTATGGATCACGGATTTTTCTCCTTTTATTTTGATTTATTTTCTATGTTCAATTCGTGTTTGGTGTTCAGAGAGGGAGAGGGAGATTTCAGCCCCTCGTAGCTGCCGAAAAATCGATCAATTCGAGCCGTAACTTTAAACGGCCATAACTTTCAACTCGGACAACGGAATGACTATTATAGCATATAAAATCGAAGCCCCACTCGATTACTACAAAACCAAACTAGGAAGAGCACCGTTCGCCAAACTTTCGACCATAAATTCCATTGGTTGCACCACCTTTTGAGGGTTTAAAGTTTGGCGCATAAGTCGATGCGGAAAAGATCGCACCCATCGGCAATTGCACCCACTGTACTCAAGTAGGATTCGCGTGAGACTTGTTTTTGAGATCGATAATATTCCTTTGTTTCTTTGAACTACTTGTAACTATTTATGTTTTCATTGTGGAAGGTAAGAGAATACTCTATATCGAGGGGAAAAATGTTGTGGGAGAAAAGGGCAAACTGGGCAGAGCCCCGTTTGCGACACTTTCGACCACAAATTCCATTGTTTACACTACCTTACAAGGGTTTAAAGTTTGGCGCATCAGTCGGTGTAGACAAGATCACATACGTCATCAATTACGACAGTTGTACACGAGTAGGATTCGCGTGAGACTTGTTTTAACATCAACAATATTTCTTTCTTTCTTTACACTACTTGTAACTATTCACGTTTTCATTGTTGAAGGTAAGAGAGGACTCTATATCGTGGGGAAAAAGGTTTTGGGAGAAAAGGGGTGCAACACGTGGACTTCCCAGGAGGTTACCCATCCTATTACTACTCTCGTCCAAGCACGCTTAGCTACAGAGTTCTGATGGAATCCGGTGCATTAGTATTGGTACGATCGCACCCGTCAACAAAGGTGCCGTTTATACATAAGAAGGACACTCGTATGGTTAATTTTGGGATCAATAGTGCTACTAGTTATGTTATTGCTGGTAGAATGTAAGTCGTTGAAAGCGGTGCGTTGGTGCTTCGTTTCGATGTGCTACAACAGCCGTTTCGTTTCCCGAGTTAAAAGTTATGGCCCTTTAAGGGGGCAACCCTAACGCGTCAATTTTCCAAAAACTGCGTACAACAACAATCCCTCTCCCCTCTCTCTCTATCTCTCTCTTTTTTTAAAAGAAAAGTTTATTTGATGAAGAAATGCGGATCGGAAAACACAGAAAATAGAGTGCAAAAAAAATCAGAAGTTTTTTGCGAAATCTAGGGAGAACTACAAACGAAATCCAAAGAGGAAAGAATACGGAGAGCTACGGGGAGTATGGATCACAGATTTTTCTCCTTTTATTTTGATTTATTTTTTGTGTTCAATTCGTGTTTGTTGTACAAAGAGGGAGGGAGAGATTGATGCCGCTCGTAGCTATCGAAAAATCGATCAATTGGAGCCGTAACTTTAAATGGCTATAACTTTCAACTCAGACAATGGAATGACTATTATAGCATATCGAATCGAAGCCCCGCTCGATTACTGCAAAATTGAACTACGTAAAGCCCCGTTTGCCACACTTTCAACAAAAAATTCCATCGTTCGCACCACCTTTCGAGTGTTCAAAGTTGGGCGAATCAGTTGGTACGGAAAAGATCGCACCCGTTGGCAATTGAGCCAGCTATACACGAGTAGGATTCATGTGAGACTTGTTTTGAGATCGACAATATTTCTTTCTTTCTTTGCACTACTTGTAACTATTCACGTTTTCATTGTTGAAGGTAAGAGAGGACTCTATATAGTTGAGAAATAGGTTTTGGCAGAAAGGGGGTGCAACATGAGGACTTCTTAGGAGGTCACCCATCCTAGTACTAATCCCGTCCAACCACGCTTACCTGCGAAGTTCTGATAGGATCCGGTGCGTTACTGCTGGTATAATCGCACCCGTCAACAAAGGTGCCTTTTATACATAAGAAGGACACTCGTATGGTTAATTTTGGGATCAATAGTGCTACTAGTTATGTTATTGCTGGTAGAATGTAAGTCATTGAAATCGGTGCATTGGTGCTTCGTTTCGATGTGCTACAACAGCCGTTTCGTTGCCCGAGTTAAAAGTTATGGCCCTTTAAGGGGGAAACCCTAACGCGTCAATTTTCCAAAAACTGCGTACAACAACAATCCCTCTCCCCTCTCTCTCTATCTCCCTCTTTTTTTAAAAGAAAAGTTTATTTGATGAAGAAATGCGGATCGGAAAACACAAAAAATAGAGTGCAAAAAAAATCAGAAGTTTTTTGCGAAATCTAGGGAGAACTACAAACGAAATCCAAAGACGAAAGAATACGGAGAGCTACGGGGAGTATGGATCACAGATTTTTCTCCTTTTATTTTGATTTATTTTTTGTGTTCAATTCTTGTTTGTTGTACAAAGAGGGAGGGAGAGATTGATGCCGCTCGTAGCTATCGAAAAATCGATCAATTGGAGCCGTAACTTTAAATGGCTATAACTTTCAACTCAGACAATGGAATGACTATTATAGCATATCGAATCGAAGCCCCGCTCGATTACTACAAAATTGAACTAGTTAAAGCCCCGTTCGCCACACTTTCAACAAAAAATTCCATCGTTCGCACCACCTTTCGAGTGTTCAAAGTTGGGCGCATCAGTCGGTACGGAAAAGATCGCACCCGTTGGCAATTGAGCCAGCTATACACGAGTAGGATTCATGTGAGACTTGTTTTGAGATCGAAAATATTTCTTTCTTTCTTTGCACTACTTGTAACTATTCACGTTTTCATTGTTGAAGGTAAGAGAGGACTCTATATAGTTGAGAAATAGGTTTTGGCAGAAAGGGGGTGCAACACGAGGACTTCTTAGGAGGTCACCCATCCTATTACTACTCTCGCCGAAGCACACTTAGCTACAGATTTCTGATGGGATCCGGTGCGTTAGTATTGGTACGATCGCACCCGTCAACAAAGGTGCCGTTTATACATAAGAAGGACACTCGTATGGTTAATTTTGGGATCAATAGTGCTACTAGTTATGTTATTGCTGGTAGAATGTAAGTCATTGAAAGTGGTGCATTGGTGCTTCGTTTCGATGTGCTACAACAGCCGTTTCGTTGCCCGAGTTAAAAGTTATGGCCCTTTAAGGGGGCAACCCTAACGCGTCAATTTTCCAAAAACTACGTACAACAACAATCCCTCTCCCCTCTCTCTCTATCTCCCTCTTTTTTTAAAAGAAAAGTTTATTTGATGAAGAAATGCGGATCGGAAAACACAGAAAATAGAGTGCAAAAAAAATCAGAAGTTTTTTGCGAAATCTTGGGAGAACTACAAACGAAATCCAAAGACGAAAGAATACGGAGAGCTACAGGGAGTATGGATCACAGATTTTTCTCCTTTTATTTTGATTTATTTTTTGTGTTCAATTCGTGTTTGTTGTACAGAGAGGGAGGGAGAGATTGATGCCGCTCGTAGCTGTCGAAAAATCGATCAATTGGAGCCATAACTTTAAATGGCTATAACTTTCAACTCAGACAATGGAATGACTATTATAGCATATCGAATCGAAGCCCCGCTCGATTACTACAAAATTGAACTAGGTAAATCCCCGTTCGCCACACTTTCAACAAAAAATTCCATCGTTCGCACCACCTTTCGAGTGTTCAAAGTTGGGCGCATCAGTCGGTACGGAAAAGATCGCACCCGTTGGAAATTGAGCCAGCTATACACAAGTAGGATTCATGTGAGACTTGTTTTGAGATCGACAATATTTCTTTCTTTCTTTGCACTACTTGTAACTATTCACATTTTCATTGTTGAAGGTAAGAGAGGACTCTATATCATGGGGAAAAAGGTTTTGGGAGAAAAAGGGTGCAACACAAGGAATTCACAGGAGGTCACCCATCCTAGTACTACTCTCGCCCAAGCACGCTTAACTACAAAGTTCTGATGGGATCCAATGCATTAGTGTTGGTATGATCACACGCGTCAACAAAGGTTCCGTTTATAACTAAGGACACACGTATGGTTAATTTTGGGATCAATAGCATTTCCAGTTATGTTTTTATTGGTAGAATCTTAGTGGTCGAAAGCGCTACGTTGGTACTTCGTTTTGATGTGCTACAATAGCCGTTTCGTTGCGCGAAACAAAAGTTATGGCCCTTTAAGGGGTTAACCTTAACGCATTGAATTTTCCAAAAACTGCGCACAATAGCAATCCGTCTCCTCTCTCTCTATTTTAAAAGCAACATTTATTTGACGAAGAAATGCGGATCGAAGGACACAGAAAATAGAGCGCGGGAAAAAAATCAGAAGGATTTTGCGGATTATAGGGAGAACTACAAACGGAATCCAACGAGGAATGAATATGTAGAGCTACGGCAAGTATGGATCACGGATTTTTATCCTTTTATTTTGACTTATTTACTGTGTTCAATTCGTGTTTGGTGTTTAGAGAGGGAGAGAGAGATTGGTGCCACTCGTAGTTGCTGAAAAATCAAACAATTCGAGCCGTAACTTCAAACGGCCATAACTTTCAACTCGAACAACGGAATGACAATTATAGCATATCGAATCGAAGCCCCGCTCGATTACTACAAATCCAAAATAGGTAGAGCCCCATTCGCCACACTTTAGACCACAAATTCCATCGTTTTCACCACTTTTTGAGGGTTTAAATTTTGGCGCATCAGTTGATGCGGACAAGATCGCACCCGTCGGTAATTGCGCCAGCTGTACACGAGTAGGATTCGCGTGAGACTTGTTTTAAGATCGAAAATATTTCTTTCTTGCTTTGCACTACTTGTAACTATTCACGTTTTCATTGTTGAAGGTAAGAGAGAACTCTATATCGTGGAGAAAAAGGTTTTGAGAGAAATAGGATGCAACACGAGGACTTCCCAGGAGGTCACCCATCCTAATACTACTCTCGCCCAAGCACGTTTCACTGCATAGTTCTGATAGGATTCGGTGTGTTAGTGTTGATATGATCACACCCGTTAACAAAGGTTCCGTTTATACCTAAGAAGGACACACATATGGTTAATTTTTGGATTAATAGCACTACTAGTTATGTTATTGCTGGAAGAATCTTAGTCGTCCAAAGCGGTGCGTTGGTGCTTCGTTTCGATGTGCTACAACATCCATTTCGTTGCCCGAGTCAAAAGTTATGGCCCTTTAAGGGGTCAAACCTAACGCGTCGATTTTTCCAAAAACTACGTACAACAACAATCCCTCTCCTCTTTGTCTCTCTCTCTTTTTAAAAGCATAGTTTATTTGACCAAGAAATGTGGATCGAAGGACACAAAAATAGAGTGCGGGAAAAAAATCAGAAGGATTTTGCGGAATCCGAGGAGAACTTAAAACGAAGTCACTCATGAGGATTTCCTAGAGGTTACTCATCCTTATACTACTCTCACCCAAGCATGCTTCACTATGGAGTTCAGATGGGATCAGGTACGTTAGTGCTGGTATGATCGTACCCATCAACAACAGTGCCTTTATATATAAGAAGGATACACATAAGGTTTATTTTGGGATCAACAATGGTGCAAGTTATAGTATAGCTGGAATGATCGTACCTATCAACAACTGTTCCGAAGGGCTTCAATTTGATATGTTATAACAGTCATTTCGTTACCCGAATCAAAAGTTATGGCTATCTAAATTGACATTCTTTCTTGTCTGTTTTGGAGACTTGAAAGGGTTTGAAAATATGGTTTTGAACTTTACTATCTACAACTTTATAAGAGGTAGAGGGAACATCAGTTTTATGATTTTTCTCTATCCCAGTAAGTTGTTTACCTAAGGTGCTTAGGTTGATATTGGTTTGGGTAATTAAGTTTTTGAGGTTGGTACCATGGTCTTCTTAAGGGTTTTTCAAAGGACATGCTTCAATCGTGGTTTGAGCATATGGAAAGGTAATTGGTCTCAATGGAGGTTTTTAGTCTTTATTGTACCATCTTGAGTTTTCCTTACTAGTGTTTTCTTTTTGGTGTTGATCATGTCAATTGATCTAATTGGTTCAATAGATTTGGTTTCTTTGGGTAATGTGGCTTACTTGAAAGGGTAGTTCTATCCCTTGTCTGAGTAATATAATTCAAGATAGTCAAAAAATAATATGTTTTGTTGGTTGTGGTTAACATACTTGTTATGTTTCCTCATGAAGCTTGGTTGATTTGCTTCAGAGTATTTTTTAATGAACCAAGTTTTGATATGGCTATTATATGGAGCATTAATTTCTAAACGTGGGGTTTCTATGTGTAGCAATTTAAACTATTTATCTAAGCCATTTAACTCATGTTTTTGTGCTATATTAAGTGATGAAGCCATAGAATGAGTTGGTGATTGTGAAGGTGAATCGCTCATCTCCGGTGTTGGATCAAGATTGTAGATTGGTTGAGGTACTGGTGTACTAAAGTCTATACTTTTGAGTGTTGGTCTAGGTATATCTGATGTAGAATGCCTAGGTTTGGTTTTGAGAGGTAGACTAAGAGATGACAAGTCTGAGATATCAACTGATGAAGTAGAAGAATACTTCGATCTAGTATCTCTATCAAAGCTTAATTTGACACTACCATTTTTTAATTGGGTTATATTCCTAAGCTGTGTATTTTACTCAGGTTCTTATGGTTCTAACTCTGCTTGAGGCATACCTTTAAGGAGCCATACATCTGGTAAGGTGATTTGGTTCCATGTGATAGGTTTTGGAATGATTTTTTTTATCTTGTGAGATCTATTTGTAGAAGGAATGTTTCTCCCTTTCTAGAATGGTAAATGTGTCCAGTGTTGAACGCTGACATTATTGCTTTGTAATACACTCTAAATATTAAGGCAACTGGGATAGATCATGAGATTATATCGTAGTCGTGTGGTTTGATTTGTAATGTAAGTGACTTCATGATATTTTTGTCACTTAAGAAGACTGTAAAGTTAGAAAAATAGTCAAATAATATTGATCCCAAATATAGACTTCACTAAAATGTTAGAATCCTAAAAATTATTGAATCTAACATCTTAAAGAGCTGCTAGGATTGATGTGTTTAGACCTTCTTTGGTCAAGGGTTTTAATTCAACTTAGACTAATTGATAACTGTATTTTATAAAGTTATTTTCACCTATTTTATTGATTATAAATGCTATGTTCTCTGTATTTTTAGATAATTTTAGTTTAATAAATTAGTATTTATTGTTTTTTATATATTTTAATAAAATTAAGTAAATTGTATCGAAAACGTACTTAAATGCTAATTTGTACCCAAAAATAGAATTTTAAATAAAAGAGTTATTAATTGCAATTTATAAAAGTTGAAAATATAATTTACATTAAAATCGGGCTTAATTTCAGTTATTAAAAGTTTAAAATTTAATTTAAATTACTAAAAGGGTTAGATTGCAATTAAATAAAGTTGAAAATGTAATTTGAAATATATTTGTGGGTCAAAATAGAATTAAAAAAATTTGAATTTTCTGCGCAGGAAAAGAATCGCATTCACACAAATCACGACGTCCATCACCCACCGTCCGATCAAAGCATAAACGGTCAAGATTGGCGCGTGTAGTTCAAGCCCGACCAACGCGTATGCATGCAGACTCTACGCTTTCACGTGGCTCAGTGCCCGAGTGGGGCCCACCTACCGCGCAGGCCGGCGTGCAGGGTGGGACCCACGTGTCTGACGCACGTCTGCCAAAGGGTGATGTTCTGTGCGGCTGAACCACGTGCAATCATTCTTCCAGCGAATTAAAGTCTTCCACGTGTCCCAATTTCCTCTTGAACGAATCATAAGAGGACGCGTGGCACATATCAGTGAACAGAAAAGCGTAGAATCTCGCCCTCGTTCCAGCCGTTGCCTCACGTTTCGCGTGCCCCGATTCTGTGCGACCAGTTCTGCGTGCGCCCATTCCCTTCAACGAATAAGATGTTGCCACGTGTCCCACTATTTGTTTCAGCGAATCAGACGCTGACACGTGGCACGCATAATTAATAAAAAAAATGCAGAAACGGCTCCTTGTCTCGCGTGAATTAAAATATGTTTTTGATTTTCACATGACCGCGGATTTTAAGGGGAATGTCGGGGTTTTATTTTCGATACAAATTTTAACCTGTTTATGATATTTTAATATTTTTGATGTATTTTTTTAGCTATAAATAGGTGATATTATGATAGAGTTAAGGAGTTTTTTTTAGTTTAGAATTTTTGTGGTGTTCGGTGTTGGACTGCAGAATACGCAGAAGCCATTTTTTGGCTTTTGTTGTGTTCTGCGTGTGCCAAATATTTTCGTATGTGATGTTTTAATTTTCCTTCTTGTTCTTCTAATTTTTCTGCATATGTTGTAATTTTTATTTTAATTTAATGAAGTAATTTAATTTTTCTAGGGTTGCATTTGATCTAAATTTATGAAGCTTTGATTTTAATTATTCTTGATAGATTTATAAGACGTTCGATTTGTTCGTTCTATTTTGTGCTTAATGCTTTTTGATTATTTATGAATTTTATCAAAACGATTTGTGGCATAAAAATAAACTTGAGAAAAGCATTTTTGTGTATATTGCTCGTAAATAGAATGACATGTATGATGAAGGATAGGAATATACCCTAATTATATGTGCGACCATTTGAGAACTTAGAACTTAATGAATCTTATTAAATTTAATTCTCATAGAGATATAGTGAATTAATTTAACGAGGTGTGTTTATACGGAGTTCGGAAGAGATGTATGAATAAAAATAGAAGTTTTCGGTTGACAAATTAAATGTACTAAAAAAATATAAATCTAAAGAAAATAATATGATTAGAGTGGAATAATTTGGTGAAAAATTGCAATCTTAGATTTCTTTTATTTTATTTTTAAACATTTTCTTAATTAACGATTGTTTTGGATAAAATCAGAGAGATACAATTTTAGTACTCAACAAACTATAGTAATAAATCCTCGTGGGAACGATACTCTACTTACAAATCTTTATTACTTGTGACCGTGTATACTTGCACGAGTTTCTGTGTGTTGCAAAACACACAACACTAATCCTATATGAACATAATTGAAATGTTTTTCAATATGTTTTTTTAATGATTCTTTTGAAAATAGTTCAATGCTTTCGAAAGGTGAAGAAAGTTGGATATTTCTCTCCACGATTTTGATAATATAATCTATTTTGAATATATTCATCATATTTGTTTTATAAATTTGATCTTTATGAATCTTAAGAATTCTTCAAGTATCAATTGATTTGGAAAAGTTTTCAATAGTGAGTTCATCATTATTGATAATGTTTTATTTCCTCGACGAGGAAGATAATGATTTCAATGCAAAATATAAAAGAGAATTGAAATTAGACATTTTTTTTAAATTACATAAGAAAGTGAAAATTTAAAATTGGAATAAATTTTGAACTAGAAAATTAAAAAGATAAATTTAAACCAAGAATTGTAAACTTATGAATACTAACTATCAATATAATATCTTTGTTAATAATAAATTCTTAAGTTTTAATATTACTTTTTTTAATTAATTATCGAGATACGTGTTTGAAATTAAGTTAAGAAAATATTCTAAATTATTATATAAAAAATAGTTGTTATTTTATTACTATTTTAGTTCTTTTCTATTAATATACTAATAAACAAGTGTTAAACAGTTATATAAAATAATAACTACAGTTTGAAGAAATTAAAACACCCTTTGAATAATATATATATAAATATTTACCTTTAAAGTGTCACGAGGGTACGAATAACCTATATAATTTTTTGTTATATTTTATTGGACAGAAATAGTTGAAGGAAAAGAAAAGATCTAATTTTTATGTCACGCCACCTATTTAACAAATATTTACCTTAATTGAAAAAAAAAATTACCACCTCAAAATTACTAGCACACCACAATGGCATTTGGACCGTATAATGGTGTGGATATAATTGGACTAACGACAAAACTGTTTCAAAACTTGGAAATTCCAAGTTTAGTAACATAAATGAGCTTTACTTAACCACAATGAGCCGAGACATAATTGTTTGAGAGCGATCATCTATGGAGGGTGTGATCCGATGCTCCGCCAACAATGTCCCTTTATCTCCAATCAGTTTCTTGGAGCGTTCGGCTGTTGTTTACAGAGATAGACCCTCTATTGTGTACGGTAATATCCAATTCACCTGGATAGAAACGCTTCAACGGTGTACTAGACTCGCATCTGCTCTTGTCCGTTTGGGAATTTGTCGCGGAGATGTGGTATAGTAATCAGGCCTCTCATGTACACTTCTTTGATTCTTTCTTTGTTCTTATTTTCTCAGTTGTCTTTTGTTTTGTTGAAGTCTTTACCCTTCTCTCATTTCCTTATGTTTACAGTTTAATCGTTACTGTTTGGGCTTTTGGAATGATTAGGGCCTTGGGTTAAACAAGGAAGAAATTGTCTCTCTTTTTTATATTTTGCAATGGTTATATTGCTTTTAGTTAATGGTCTCATTAGGAATTACATGATACTTTTTTTTTCTATATGATACTTTTGTTTTGCGCATAATACACCTTATGTATCTAATCCTAAAAAGTTAAAATTAAGTTTTATATTACTTATAAATATTATACTGTTATATTTTCTAATTGAATATTACACTCTTTTTATATACTAATATCCCCTCAGGTTGTATTTTTAACTTATTTTCATTATATTCTAATTTATTTGGGATACTTGTCTTTCTTACTTTTTCAGAGCCTAGATATATTTTTTTATTGCGTGGGAGGCTATTAGTTTTTTTCTTGATCTATTGATCGATTGAAGCTATGAAAATTTTGTTTAGTGTATAAGCAATATAAACCATTTAATCCTAAAAGTTTAACTTCGAAAGAAGTTAAGATTCATGCTATTTATAAACATTACACTAGTATTTTTCTAAAGCAATGTGTGACACTCATTTTATACACTAATATTCTAAAGATTTTATAATTATCACTTGTAGAAATTTCAGTTAAAGTTGATTACGAATATTGATATTCAACCTGTGGGGAAGCATAGCAATTTCACACTTCACTTTCCTTGTTAGTGAGCTAATGTATTTCATCTGCTTGACCTCTAAGAAAAAGGGATTTTAAATGACACTTCCAGCCTGTTGTAAATTTGTTAACCAATTTACTGGCTTTGTTATCTGTTGTTTTGTTGAAATATGACTTTCAAAGTGAAGCTAGGAAAAATGTTTCAAACTCTACTTGCTTTGAAATCGACCACGGGTAACAATCTCATTTGTAAGACTTGGATGTAGTAAATGCATATGAAACACTGGTTATTTGAAAAACTTAACTTAATGGAAAGATCTTGGTATTATGAGAGTATGGAAGCTCTTCATATTGTGATTCTAGTGCGTGTTGTATGTTGTGAGTTGTGAAGAGAGTCATTGATCCAAAGGCCTTTCTTGTTTTGGGTCTTGGTGCTTTGTATGATACTTGGACTTTTCTTTATTGATAAAATATCCAGGTTGAAATGACATAATATGACATGAGCACTCAGTCACTCCAATTTAGTGGAAATTTTTAGAAAATTAAGAAAAATGAGCGTGTTTGACGCCTAAAAATATAAAAAAAGTGTACGATTTTTGGTGTCTTAAAAGTGTCAATGTAACATAGGGTGAGCAAATTGTGACATTTACAATTAGTTTCTTATTTAAATTTCTCCAATTTATGGCATATTTTACAACATCGTGGGAGAGGACCCTCGTTCTGATTAGACTGCACTTTAAAAGGAACCCTTTAAACTGAAAACATGACAAATGAAAAATAAAAGAAAAATGGATGGGAATGAATACTTCTGAGTATCAATCATTACTGAGTTTGCTTCAAAAAAATTTCGACTTGCTACATGTCATTGCTTCTTTCATTTAAATGAAATGAAAATTATTAAAAGTTTGGTTTTCCCTTTTCTTCAACAACCAAGTGTTTTTTCTGTTATTTTAAGCATTTCTTCTCGAAACTTATTTTTTATTTGTTTGGATCAGTTTGGGTATTCGAAATTCATAAGGTTTCTTTCCTGGAGAGAGCCTCTTTCTTGTGTTGCCATGTGAGGGGTGAAGAACATTCTTGTCTTACAATTTATTACTTTAATTTATATATGAGATTTAACTCCATTTATTGATCAGGTTGCTGCACTGGCTCCAAACATTCCAGCACTGTATGAGCTACACTTTGGTGTTCCAATGGCTGGGGCTGTTCTTTGTACACTTAATATACGTCATGATTCTGCTATGGTATCAGTATTACTTAAACATTCAGATGCCAAAATAATTTTTGTTGACTACCAGTTCGTCCATGTGGCCAAGAGAGCAATTGATGTCTTATCTAAGACAAGAACCAAGCTTCCTCTTCTAGTCTTGATGCCAGAGTGTGATCAAGCCTCTTTTGGCATAAGCAACTCTAGTTCCATTGGAGATTTAGAATACGAGAGTCTATTAGCAACAGGAAAGCTAGATTTTGATATTGTACGACCAAAAGACGAATGGGATGCTATTTCACTTAATTATACTTCAGGTACTACATCAAGTCCAAAGGGTGTCATCTATAGCCATAGAGGTACCTATCTCAATTCTCTGGCATCAGTTCTTCTCAATGAGATGGGTTCCATTCCTGTGTATTTGTGGTGTGTCCCCATGTTTCATTGTAATGGTTGGTGTCTTACTTGGGCTGTGGCTGCTCAGGGAGGCACAAATATTTGCCAGAGAAATGTTACTGCAAAAGGGATTTTCAACCTTATCTCTCGCCATAAAGTAACCCACATGGGCGGTGCACCTACAATTTTGAACACGATTATAAATGCACCAGTAAGTGAGCAAAGGCCACTGCCAGGCAAGGTGGCAGTCATGACAGGGGGTGCTCCACCGCCCTCTCATATACTTTTCAAGATGGAAGAATTAGGATTTAAAGTAATGCACTCATATGGTTTAACTGAAACATATGGTCCTGGAACAATTTGTGCTTGGAAGCCTGAATGGGATTCTCTGCCTCCAGATTTACAGGCAAAGATCAGGTCCAGGCAGGGTCTACAACATGTCTGCATGGAGGAAGTAGATGTGAAGGATCCTGTGACACTAAAGAGTGTACCACCGGATGCGAAAACCATCGGTGAGGTTATGTTCCGAGGCAACACAGTGATGTGTGGATACTTGAAAGATGTTAAAGCAACAGAGACTGCATTTAGTGGTGGATGGTTCCGAAGTGGAGACTTAGGGGTGAAACACCCAGATTGCTATATAGAATTAAAGGATCGTGCAAAAGATATTATCATATCTGGTGGAGAAAACATAAGTTCAATTGAGGTGGAATCTGTTCTCTTTAGTCATCCAGCTGTTCTTGAGGCAGCAATTGTAGGGAGACCTGATGATCACTGGGGTGAGACACCCTGTGCATTTGTTAAGTTGAAGGATGGAGGCAATGCAAGTGTAGAGGAGATTATTAGTTTTTGTAGGAACCGTTTACCTCGTTACATGGCTCCTCGTACTGTTGTTTTCAGTGATCTTCCCAAGACTTCAACTGGAAAAGTGCAAAAATTTGTGTTGAGGCAGAAAGCTAAGGAAATGGGAAGCCTTTCAAAGATAAAAGTCAGTAAACTCTAAGGCACATAGGACTTAAAGGTGACTGTTTAATTTGTATGTTGGCCTGTTCTTTCTTGCTGTTAGTACTTCTACTTGTAATTAAGCATTCTGTTAAAATTGTAATGTTGTTTGTAGACAGTGCAATTTGGTTGCTATGTTATTTGGAACAAGACCAATTGTTATGTTATGTGGAACATGACCTATTGTTATGTTCTGCTCATTGAGTTCAATGCTTTTGCTAGACCCATTTTCTAGTGTTTAAAGTGCTGACAAAGACAAAAAGTTTCACCATAGCTGCCTCCTATACCCAGATGGAGGAGTATAAAAAGGAAAGTTATTATCTAGATTGATCATAACAACTCATGGCGGTTCAGTCACTCTTATTTTAGTTATTTGAAAATTATGCCCCTGAGAATAATTAAGGAAAGGCATGAGCTGCACTTGCGTGCACTAGCATGTGTGAGGTGTTAAAAAAGGCTTACAAAATTCAAGTCTTCTGATATCATTCATGCCTGAAAAACCTCCTTGGAAAGAAAAAAAAACCCAAAGTTCTGAAACTTTGATCATAAACTGATAAATCATCTCACGGGGTAAATGGTGATATGCGTGTGAGTTTATCATTTAATATATTGTAGGTTGTCAAATAATTCCCATTTTGTCCTATCGATACCAGTCGTAGCTTTTTGGGATACTTGGTTGGAAAAGAATCAGAAGAATGGAAAATCTTTTTGAATGCTTGATTACACTTTTTTTGGCGTTCATTTATTGATGAAGGCCGAAACGTAATGCCCTTAATCTGGTTAGCGTGAGAAATGTATAAATGGAGTAAATTATATGGAGTCCAGAGTATCCAAGCTACCATTGCTGAGTATTGACGTTTTTCTTCTATCTTTTCTTATTCAAATTCCCAGAAAATGGAATGGAAAGTTGCAATCATCGGTGCTGGATTCAGTTGTCTACTTCCATGTAAAATGATATGTTTAAAAACAAGTAAATATATGTGATCAAAATACCTAAGTGAAAAATAAATTAAGATTAAGAGTTACCATATACACTATGATTGTTAACAATAAGTACTTATTAATTCGTTAGTAGACTAGTAAATGATATTTTTTTAAAAAAGTTTTAAATTTTTTTTTAAAAAAATAACATAAAACAATAAATAAAATAAACTGAACACAAATCGAGAGAAAATATAATTATGAGATTATCCTCAGTATTAGCATACAATTTAACAATTATTTTATTAATCAATATTTAGTTTTTTAATTCTATATTACTACGTAACCTATAATCATTCTTGTATTCTTAACTTTAACTTTAAAAATTTATGTATACTTAATCCAAAACTTCATATACCACATTTTCTTACCGTTTATTGATTAATAATACAATTTATTAACCAATTTAAATCTTGAAAAACCTAGAGGTACACCTATTAGATTTAATCTATTTATTACATTAAGTTTTAAAAAATAGATGACTAAATTACACAAGATTATAATCATTGATAACTTTTAACAAAGGTTTTCAACCCTACATGTCATGCACAGCTACAGTGTACTACTTTAAATAAAAATATTAGTAATTACATACCAACATCTTAAACTAGCATTAAACATATTCATGCAATAAATTAGTTAGCTACTCTAATTCATATTTGCATAGTCTTAGAATTTATGCACAAAGAGAGTCAAACACATTAAAAATCAGGAATTGAAACTAAGAATCCGTTATAACATTTAAGTAATCAAGTCAATCTAGGGTTTGAAAATTTCCCAAATCACATAATAAACTAGTCATACATAAATTTTGAAAGAGTCATCATTAAAATATTTACAATCAAAAAAGAAGAAGAAAAAGAAGAAGAAGAAAAAATATTGATTAGAGTCTATGGTGGATCTCTAACTTCTTCTTGCCTTTATCTTGCCTCAGCTTTAAATCTATAATTGTCTATATTTTCTCTCTAATTTTCTATGCTTCTTGTTTGTATTTTGTAGTTAACTCTATTTATATATTTATAGTATAAGAATTACACACAATATGAGAATTACATACTAGGAACAATCGCATAAAGATCAATTTTTCTTCCTTCTCAAATAGGCAACTGATGAACAAAAATACTCCTAAAGTTGATCTAAGGAATGAATATATATGATTTTTAATTTATTATTCACACTTTTAAAAATGAAATGAAATTCTATACATTCTGTCATGATATTTTGATTTTTTTTGTGCTTCTTAATTTAATAGCATAAAAAATAAACATAGATATGGATTCAATAAACAATTATACAAATTGTTATAATTCATAACAATATAGTATTTATGGATTTAATAACTAAGTTAATTATGCATGCTCATATTATTTAGGTTATTAAAGATATAAATTGATATTTATTGATTCATTTATATATATATATATATACCACATTTGGTCGAGTTAGATATTCTTTATTAATTAAATGAATCAATTAACACATATGGGTGAGGTCGATAATTAATTTAGTTAATTAAATTAATTCTTTTTTTTTCTAAGAGATTGAAAATGAATAATTTAAACGCCTTCTTCGAAGGGGTTAGACATTTTAAACTTTATTCAAAGTGTCCAAATTAAACTTAAGAATTTAATTATCCGAGTACTAACTTTCAAGTTTTAATCAACTAGCTAGTAGGGTAGTTGCAATTGTCTCTATTGGTGAACTCAAGGCAGTGGAGGAGGGAATGCTTGAGAAGGAAATCCTTTTTAGTTGGTTACTTCAGGACCATTTTAAGAACCTGTTTCCAATTGGATTTCTTGAGAAAACAAAGTATCAAGGGAAAGTAGTTTTATGGACTCTCTTAACTAAAGTTTCAACACATGAATCAATTGGGGTTTTTCTGATTCATTTTGGTTGTAACTCTGTTTATGGAAGTATTGTAAATATGGTTGAGAGTAATTTGAATAATGAGCTTCTAAAAGCTATTGAGAGAGCTGGTTGTACAAACTTTTTCCCAAGATTGGCCTTCAACAACAAAAAGTTATTGGTGTTGCTAAGATTGGTTCAAGTAAGGTTGCTATTTTTAAAATTCCTATGCTGATTGACAATCCTAGACTGCCTCTTAATTGTGAAAAGAATAAGGATAAAGGTCCTTATGCTATTGTATTGGCTAATAGATACAAGGATAATTTAGATTCCTGAGAGAAATTTGAGAGGATAATGTATGAAACAGAAGGCGCCCTCATTGTCGCCTCCACTCTCCAAATTATTCTTGGTTTTAGTAATCTTTGGCATAACATAGCCAGGCTATTGAGTCCATTGCCTACAGTTCCATTGGTGGCTTTTTCAAGCCTTGGGCTATACGAGTTTGGATTGTCGGAGCTAGCTAAATGTGTGGAGATTAGGCAACCATAACTCATCCTTCTAGTGGTATTCTCACAATAGATACCTCCTTTGGCTAGTAGGGAGAGGCAAGTGTTTGATCGATCTACTGATATAATTTCTGTGGCAATTGTGTAGACTTATGCACAATTGCTCACTATGGGAGGGGCTTACAAGAATACAGGACATAAAACCCAAATGAGTTATAAAACTGACCATGCTAGCATTATCAGTAGATCTCTATGGATAAGAGTTCCATTTCCATTTCAATGGGGAGCCCCTAATTTTGATACTGGTGAAGTTTTTGCAATGATGGCTGCTTCATTTGCTGTAGCTTTGTATTGTATATTTTTTGTCTATGTTGGCTCAGCACTCTTATATTTTGGCAATCTAAATAACTTTAGGACAAGATTCACCATAGGGTTCTCTATTTTCATGAGCTTCTTAGTACCATAATACCTCAATGAGTATAGAGTTGTCAATAATATAGTCTTGTACACACGAGATCAAGAAAGTTCAATGACATGATCAATATGTCAATATCATCAAGACATAATAACAAGCGGAGAATAGTAACAGATGGTCGTGATCTTAATATTGAAACAATGTTTTTAGGAGTTATGGGCGTGCCCCAAGGTCAATTGAAGACTACCTTTTGCTTCTATCTCAAAGCACAGAATGCAATCTTACCCAGTCAAATTTCAAATTTATCCTTGAGGACAAGTATTCTAAAAGGGGGATGGAATGATATAAGCAAATACACTCAAACTGCTTAGTGCAGTACACATGGCATGTGAGACGCAGAAGAACATCCCAATGGCACAAAGCATAGCGCTCGTGAGAACAGGTGGGCGCAGAACCATGAGCAGGAGAAGGGACCACAAACGGTAAGGAATGCTAGCATAGGGCATTAGTAGAGGGACCATTGATTCTATTAGACAATGTTAGAATTAGTTAATCTCTTGTAATGATATATAGATGGTTAAATAATTAAGGGGAAGGATATCAGAAAATATATGAAATCATCTCTCCTTACCTCTGTCTTCTTCTTCCCCAACCTTTGAGAAATTCTACATGTAACATTCACTTGATCCTCAATAGCTTGCCTTTTTGCCATGGCTTTTGAGCATTGAAATTTCATGATGGTTTAGGTAAGGCTTGGCAATCAAAAAGGGTTGGAGCATAGGGTTTAATTGTGAGAAAAGAACAGGAAAAAATGGAGGATTTTTAAGGGTAGAGGAGAGAAAGATAAGATCGGGGTTTTTCCCCTTTCTTTACTAATATCTATAGCCATGGTTTTTTACATTAAAAAAAAAACTAAAAACATACACAACATAATTTTTGATGTTAAATCACAAAAAACTGAGAAATATTATTAATATTAGGTCACAAGTATTTAATAACTGTGATTATAAGTTAATATAATAATCTTAGTTTTTTATTAACCGAGACCAAAAGCTATATTTAGGTTATGGTTATTTAATAACCATGATCATAAGTTTATTTATTTAAGTAATTTTTGTAATCTCACTTATGGTCATAGTGGTTGATAAAAACTAAGATTACATATACACACTATGATCACGAGCTTTATTAGACTGTGATAAAAAACCTAAAGCCTTAATTTTTAAAAATACTGTGACTAAATATGCAAGCCTAAATGTCACTATTATAGTAATCTTGTTATCAAAAGATGTCTACTTCCATTTAAAATATGATTTCCTTGTCACCATTAATACTTTGAAGGATAAATTAACATGTACCCCTATTATTTTGGCACTTAATTGACCTCTTCTATTTGAAATTATGTGTGATGCGTATAATTATGCTATAAAAGCAGTTTTAAGATAGAGAGTGGATAAGTGTTCGCATGTCATATATTACGCTAGCAAAGCACTCAGTGATTCCTAAATTAATTATTCCACCACTGAATCAGTTGTTGTATTTTTTTATAGATAAATATAGATCTTACAAAGTAGGTTCTAAAGTAATTATGAATTCTGATCATATTGCTTCAAAATATATGTTAAATAAACTTAATGCTAAACCAAGATTAATTATGTGGGCTTTACTCTTACCAAAATTTGACCTAGAAATCAAAGAAAAAAAAGGTAGTAAAAATATAGCAATCGATCATCTGTCTAGGTTAATTTTTGAATTCACATTTCTTGAAGGTAAGAGTAAAGAAGAAATTATGGAAATTTTTTCAAATGAAAAATTAATTTTAGTAGGTCCAAATCCATGGTATGTGATATAGTAAGTTATCTTGGTATTGGTATTTTGAGACCTAACATTTCTTTTCAGGAAAAGAAAAAGGTTTTACACTCTTACAAGTAATACTTTTGGGATGATCCCTATATATTCAGGATTGGTCAAGATCAAATCATCCAAATATGTGTGTACAAAGAGGAACACAAGAGCATTATAGCATTATTTCACGAATTTCATTATGGGGGCCATTTTGGTGTTAAGAAAATGGCCCTTTAAGATATTACAACTTGGATTTTATTAGACAACTCTTTTTAAAGATGCTCACATACATTATGATAAATGTCAAAGGACATGTAATATAGAAAATGAGATGAAATTATTTTGAGATCTAATTTAGTTGTTGAACTATTTGATGTAAGGGGAATTGACTTTATAGGTCTCTTTCCCCCATCTTTTGCTAATAAATATATTTTGGTTGTTTTTGATTATATGTCCAATTGGGTACATCCACTAAAATAAATAATTCTAATGTTGCTGTGAAATTCTTGAAGGATTCGATATTTAGTAGGTTCAGGATGCCTAGAGAAATAAATAGTGATAGAAGGAACTATTTTTGTGATAAACTTCTTGATGAGGTACTGAAGGAATATAACATCACACACAATGTGGCTACTCTATATCATCCATAAACTTTCGCTCAACTAGAAGTGAGTAATAGGCAGATAAAGGGTTTCTGGAATGCATTGTGTGCCCTTCAAGGAAGGACTAGGCAATTAATTTTGAATGATGCCTTATGGGCATACAACATAGCCTATAAAACACCCATTAAGATAAGTCCTTATCGGTTAGTCTTAGGAAAGCATGCCACTTACCTTCTGAATTTGAACATAAGGCTTAGGAGGAAAGAAGAAGTTACTCCAACTTAGTGAGCTAGAAGGATTAGGGATGAAACCCATGAAAATGAAAAGTTGTACAAAAAGCATACAAAGCGCTTTCATGAAAAGTGGTAATTTGTAAGTCTATTATTTCTGAAATAAAAGTTATTTTATTTAACTCTTGTTTTAAATTATTTCTAGGGAAACAACAATCAAGGTAGGATGGCACGTACATAACTATCCAATTATTTCCATATGGAGCAGTAGAGTTATTGGATCCTAAAACACAAACAACGTTTAAGGTCAATGGGCATCGTGTGATGCCCTATTTAGAAGGCAGACACAACACAATAGACGTTGAGTCCATACATGTGTAGAAACCTAGGCACCATATAGAAACTATGCCTTACTAAGATGTTAAAATAGTGTTAGATTGGAGGCAACCCATCATCATAGGTAATATTATTTTCTTTTTCTTTTTGTATTTTATTTTGTTTTATGTTATTTTAGTTTGTTTATTTTCCTATTATGTGAACACTATTTATTATATTTAAAATTGTTGAATTTCATAACTGTTTGTTGAAATGTGTAAGAATTACACAACATTCTGTTTGTGAGGATTAAAATGTTGAAATGATGGATACACTTAAATTTCAACATCATACTTTTCCATGATCAACAAATAGGTAAATTTTCTCTTCTTAATTACTTATTTATCTTTAATTTACATTTGTTACATTAAGGGAAATGTAAATTCTAGATTAAGGGTGAAAAAAGTTACATTACATAAATATTTAGCAACTTTAAATTTTTTTTATTAAGCATGTGTTTACATTTTCACTTATTTTTTTAATTTTTATTTGTATGCTTTTATTTGTTTTTATGGTCTTAGGAAATTAGGTTAATTTTAAATTTTTTTCTTGCAAAATCATCATGCATTTAGTGGAATTTAAGCAAATGATTGAGTCTTTGCACTATTAGATTAATTTCTTGAATATATCATGGAGTAATGTGGTAGTTAGTTAATTTTTGTCATAATCTATATTTAATGATAAAACATGGAAATTGAGATAAAACTGTAATTGATGTTTATAAATTAAATAATAGAGACTACATAGTGAGAATATTTAAGCCTTTATCTTTCAATTTTGAGTGAATATTTTTTCTACTCTTTTAAATACTTTTCTTATTGAATTTAATTGTTGGACGATCCCTATAGGGTTTGCATTGAATGTTAGAGTGTTTACATCTGTTAAAGTGTTATATACTTATTTTTTATTGCTTAAATTTAATGACTAATGCTTGCAAATATCATCTAGTTTTTAATGATATTGCTTGTTTACCTGACAATTACACTAAAACCTTGATGTTCCAAAATTGGGTGTACAAATTTTGTATAAATTATAACATAACTCGCAATTGCACAAATCACTTAGAGAAAGGAATACATATACTCCCGTCTAAAGAGAAATTATGTGGTTTTTAAATAATTCAACAAATTTTTAAAAACAAAAAATAAAATCTAAACATTTTGTCATAGAAGTTTGGTTTTGAAACTCTAATCTAATGACATAAAAATAAAGATGGATTCAATAACCATTTAGGCAATTAAACATTTATCATTTAGTGGAGAATTTATAGGATATATTAACTAGTTAATTATGCTTGGTTAATATTAAGTGGGTTATTAAAGTTATGAATTAAAATTATTGGTTTTCCCTTTTAAATAAGAAAATATCCTAAGGTAGGGATTAAATTCTTTTGTTAATCAATTACCAATTAAAGTCTTTTGGCAGGAATCATTAATTGATAGTTGACTAAATTTTTCTTTACTTCTAAGAAATTAATAAACCATTTATTTGATGCTTTTGGTGAAGCTATCAATTTAAACTTTCATCATGGTGTCTAAGTTAGGTTTACAATTTAAATATATAGATCTAACTTTTAGATTTTAAAACTAGTATGAATGATATGTCGTCAATATATCTTTCAATAATAATTCTTATAAAAAATTTTGAAACAGAGCATGTCTCGAGATTAGATTTAGATAGTAAATATCTAATATCAAGGAGTATTAATCTAAATTAGATTTAGAAAAATTAAATCCTAAATCTAACTCTCTTATTTACTTTAAAAAAATACTGAGTCAACATACTTTTCTTTAACAAACTTTCATTTAAATCTTAATAATGAAATAAAACTTAATTCGTTATATAAAAATGTTTAATATACTTTAATATTTTACAAGCATAATAACATTACTAATATTCCGTATTACTTACAGCTAGACATGCATATTTTAATAAATGATCAATTAATTAAACATAAAGTATGTAAAATAATACTTAGAGATAATCCAAAAAGAATGCATTTAAATAGACCACAATAGAATTCTTAGAATTGCTATTTTTCGAAAAACCTTTGAACATAATTGTTGCTCTTTTTATTGAATTGAAACTAGAAACTATTACATAAATTAAATTTTTTTAACTCTCAATTGAGAGAAGAACTTTAAACTACTAAAAAAAAGCTATTAAGCTTAAGAGAATAAGAAATGAAAGGAATAAAAAGGAAGAGGGATATTTGATATAATAAAATTAGGGCTCTATTTATAGAGGAAGGAAAATAGAAAAAATGTGGATCAAATATCTAGCATTGCAACATGCGCTTATTGGCACCGCGGTATACACAGGCTGTCACTAGTTGTGCACTCGTTCAACTCCCTTCACACCACAACACATAATATTTTCACTTTGCATCCCACATCAATTCTAGGGCCCGTTAATTCTTCACCCTTTTGATCGCACCATGGTACATAAAAGTTTTACATTGCAGCATGCATTGTTCTGAAACACTTGGAACCCTTGTTTCTTGCATATCCTTCTTTCAATTTTTGAAATATATGTAATTATTTACATATGTTATCTTTTAAGCTGCAAAGTTGTAATAAAGTGCTTTAAGTATATTTCTTTAATTTAAATCATTTAAGTACAAGAAATACCTAAAAAACAATAAAATATACATGTAATTCCAAAATGATAGATTTGTTTAAAATAATAATAAAACTAAGTAAATATAAATCTATTTAATTATTAAACATGCACAAAATCAAGATATATTGAGTGCTTTTGAGCACTTATCAATGACTTAAGTAGAAATTGAAAGTGTATTCCTTTTTCTTTCATGTATGACTTCCACCAAAAAGTGAAATATTTGGGTTCCCTAAAACCAATACACAAAGAAAAGCCAAAATTAGCCACTCACCAAAATCCTACAAATATGTATAAGGGTCTACTCTCCCTAAAAAACAAAAAGAAATGAAGAAGAATAAGAATATCACTTATAAAAAAAGAGAAAGAATAAATGGGAGAGAAAATTCAATAGCATAAACTAAATACTATAACCCAAATAAATCCCTACAGTTATGAGAAATGGCTAATATAAAAGAAATATAGAAAATAATTCTCCTTGAAGTCATTGCAATTCATTCATCTCTAAAGGTATATACTTGATCTTTTTATTTGATGATTTCAATTGATGCATAAAAATAGTATTTAATTTCTTTATAAATCTTAATATTTGATTCCTTTTGTGAGATTAAATATTACGCACTACTTTAAGCTCTTTCATCTTTATATATATGTGAATCTATTAGTTCATTTCTTTACATAAACTCTATTGGCATGTAAATTTCATTGAGTGCTTGGATCTATAGGATCAATGTAATATTGAGAATATGACTTGTGAGATTTAGAATTGAAGTGAATTTGAGTTCCAAACATTGAAATTGGATAAATCAATATTGATGCATTTTTTATATGGAAAATGAATTTATGATTTTCAACTAATTTTTACAATAAACTATGAATGTTTAAGATATTATTTTGACTTTTGCTTTGGACTTTAATTAGGAACTTAAAAGATACTTAAGGATGAAAAGTTTTTTATTTAATTTTGTTTGTTATTTTTTATTTTTTTATTTTTGTTATTTACTATTATTGTTTGCATTTAATTTGATATTTGTAGGTATTATCACTAAAAGCCCTCACGAGAATTAAACTATCCATTAGGACAATCTAGGGGTTTAAAGGCTTGTTGTATATGCTAAATGCAAACGTGTCAATCTACGAGAATAATTTAAGATAGTTTAATTTATTTATTTTAGTTTTTTTAGTTTTATGCTTTCCTTACTAAGAGACTAGTAAGAAGTTGGTTGGGGTTGTGATGATTGCTTAAAAAACACTAAATGTAACATGATTTATATGCACTTTATTGTCAAAATAGATTTGTATTTGCATAATTTTATCATCATTTTAGGAAATGATGATTTTTTTCCAAATCGTGGGTATATTTTGTTTTTTTTGGTATTTTTGCTTTAAAATTATTCAACTAAAAAATACTTGAAGAATTCTATATGAAAGCATTGAATTGCAACCATGAAAAATAAGAGGATAACATATGTAAGCCTTACATATGTATCAAACAAAATTTAAGGGGGTTAACATACAAAAAGAAGTTGAAGACACACAAAACAATGGGGGCTATGCTGGTAATTTAAGTGTGTCATAGCGTGAGACAATTGAATCATGATTTTAATGTGTACCATATTAATGCATGTCATAATGATCAACAAATGTTGACTCATGATCCACTTTTTCCTCCTCTCCTCATCATGTCACCTCACCTTTAAAAACCACTCTCAAATAAAGATCCATTAATAAGGATTTATTCCATATCAAGTTATACAAAATCATTAATGGGATCTAGAGAATATTGTGAAGTTTTAACCTCTTTTGTGGAGTAGGGCACACTCATCCATCTATCCTTTGGTTATAAATCTAATTTATATTCTTATTTTTTTAATAAATAATATTGTATTTCTTGAATTTGTTATAAATAATTTACTAATCATTCATTGTTTTTAACATGTCTCACCCATTATTATAATGGAAATTTAGTTATATTGATATGCTTGTCTAAGTTCTGTTGGGAATATTTTTAATAATAATTAAACATAGACTATTTTCTATTCAAAATTTTTTACAATGTTTATTATTGAAAAATATATTGACAACATATTTTTCATAATAAACTTAAAATATTAAAATAAGATTTAAGATAAATGAACCTAGATCTAATTTAGAATTATGTTCTATTTAAAAAGGTTCTTACAAGATTTATTATTGAAAAATATCTTAAGAGCATATTTTTCATAACAAATTTAAATCATGAAAGCTAAATTTCAGAAACAATAATTTAAATTGTCAATCCCACCAAAGGTGACAAGTTAAATGGTTTGCTAATTTTTTAAAAAACAAACATAATTTAATTAAGTTTAAATTGCCGGTCCTACCAAAAGGCACAAGTTAAATTTAATTAATAGAGAATAACGGTCTTACCCAAGGCATTATTTATACATATAAAGAATCAATAATCTAGGTTTATATTTCTTTACCTAATTAATTTTATCAAATATAATCAACTAGTTAAATATCTATTAATTCTCCATTGATTAATAAATTGCATGTATGCCTATAATTTGTGTGAACTTAATCTATCCTTTATCTTGTATTATTTTATGTTATTAGTGTTGATATTTCAAAACCAAAAACTTTATGATAGAATGTCTAGGTTTATATTTCATTTTTAAATTTTTTATCAAATTATTTAAAAATCACATAATTCCACTTTAAAACGACTTTGGAAATATACTTAACACATTTTACAAAGTTATTAGTGCACTTACGAGCTATTAAAAAATATACAAAATTTATGCTTCTAGTTTTTGTGCATCAGTTGTATGTTCAGAATCAAGGGTATGTTTTATTGTATTTAAGGCGTTTTAGCTTCAAAATATATAAATTTATCAACACATGAAGCACTTAATTTGCATATTAGGATCTTTAAAGAATAAGGCATGTAAGCTTTACATGAAGAACCAATCAGTTTGTAAGATGTAAAAGGTAATTTTCAAGATAAATAAGGCATGTCGTAATGAGGATTATAGTGTTAACACAAATTAATAATACCATTCTATATCTAACTTCAGGATTGGAAGACCTCCCAGTACGGTTAGGAAGAATATTATGCATTTGTATATTCTGATGTTCTTCCCTAATAATTTGAAATTCATCCATACGTCTATAATCCACGAAGTCTTTCCAAACTTGAGGTATAATCCACGGGTGTCCTTCAGGGATTTTGTAGAGCTCTACTTCATCAAGTGGTTCCAAATATGGAAACATATAATTTCTTGCCAATCTGGAAGTCTTGTATTCCTTCCACGCCTTATTTGCAATCTTATAACACTTGCTCTTCCAAGTGTCATAGACTTTATAACGATTCTATAAAAGCACATTACAAAAGATTAGATATAATACAAAAAAGATATAATATATGTAATTAGTTATAAAATATAAGAGACTTACACAAATGGTTTTCCATATTTTTAACTTTTCAGCTTTGTCAACCTGAGTCCAATCATTTATATTGATTGGTATACTTGACTTCACAAGTCTACCAATAGAGGATTTCAATTGTTGGCCATTTTCCCCTATTGGATTACCAGTAGCATCAAATACATTAGGTACTCTATCATCTAGGTTAAGTAGAGCATCGGGTATATTCGCTCACCCCTTTCTTTTCAAATGCCCCAATGGATCATTTGGATCTACAAGCTCTGTTACCCGAGAATCCATGAAATATCTACAAATAATGAAGAAATATAAATTAATTGACAATCTTAGGAACATACATATATATATAAACATCCAAGAGTTATTACAACAATATAGAACATACATTATGTTTAATTAGGTTGTTGATCGTATATATATATATATATATTCCTTCATAATCACTTCAAGTCCATGATGAAGAATCATCATCACCAACTAGATCATCACATACATTAGACAATTTGTTTGAGAAATTACTAATATTGGATAATGTATCAATCATAGGGTCATCATCTTCTAAAGCATCACAATGGTAGAACTCTTTTTATGGAGGCGTTAACACAACAAACCATCTTGTCTCAATTTGATCACTCACGTAAAATACTTATTTTGCATGAAGTGCTATCGTGAAAGGATCATCAGTGTGACTTATCTTGGATAAATTTAAAAGGGTAAATCCAAAATCATCTATTTTATATCCAACATTGATAACATCTTTGACCCAATCACACAAGACAATTGTTTCATGGAAGACCTCATAATCCAATTCCCAAATCTCTTGAATTTTACCACACTATGTTCTATCAGAAAGTATAGGATTGCCATCTTTTGAACCAGAAAATTTCATAGTTTGTGCAACCATCTTCACACCACTATTCTGATTTACTCGAACTTTGTCTCTAGCTTGAGTCATAAACCTCGATCCATTAATTGTGAATCTATAAAATGATTTGACATCAAATTTTGGACCATGTGCAAGCCATTCTAAACTTTTTATTATTTTATGATTGGGTTTGTTGAGTTTATCTCGAATCTATGTATACAAAAAACATGAAATGTGTTTAAAGCAAAGTTTTAAAACATTGCATAGAAGTACTAATGAATTCTTGTATGTGACACATACATGGTTGCAAAACCAATTAATAAGTTTTCGCTTATGTTCATCATACAACCATTTTTCTCCTCCTTTTTTTTATAACGAGGATCAATCTTCAATAAGATTAAATGTATCTTGTAATGTTATTAAAGATATATCAAGTAGATATCATCATTAATAGTTAAATAAAAAAATAAATTTTGCATAAATGGAAAGGTTAAACATCACTTACTCTATGTATGGTTGTGCCTCATTATTATTTTACCAAAATGATTCGGTGTGCTTTTTCCCATCGAGTGTGATCAATAAACAATTTCTTACTTCCATCAAGCATAAGGTTACCTACTTGGATCATGTGACGTTCTAAGAACAATTTGTGCATAGGATTCCCAATTTTAGTGCAACCACTAAAGTATTCAGAACAAAACTAAATGGCCTCTTCAACAATGTAATGTTCCACCATGCATCCTTTAGGTTGGTTTCTATTATTTACATATTCTTTAAGGACTTGAATATATCTCTCAAAGGATACATCCACCTTAAGTAAGTAGGACCACATAATTGAACCTCTCGAACTAAATGAATACACAAGTAAATCATTATATCGAAGAAAGAAGGAGGAAAATATTTTTCAATTAAACACAAAGTCTCTACAAAATCTTTCTATAAAGAGTTTAACTCGCCAAATTGATATAGATTTCTTCTATATTGTATTGAAGAATGAAAAAAGACGAATTATTGATAATCGAACATCTTTTGGAAGAATTGATCTAATAGCAATTGGTAATAACTATTGCATTAAGATATGACAGTTATGTGATTTCAATCCATAAAGTTTCTTATCAATGATAGACACAAAATTTCTTAAGTTGGATGAGTAACCATCAGGAACTTTCACACTCGCCAAGCATTTACAAAACACATCTTCTCTTTTGTTGACATTGTATATGATGTTGGTGGCAAGTTTGTTCGATTCATATCATTTTCCACCCTTGGTGCCAATACAGGTCGTATGCCTAGTTTCTTTAAATCTAGTCTTGCTTTAATTCCATCTTTCATTTTTCCAGGTATATTAAGTAATGTACCAATCATGCTCTCACATACATTTTTCTCAATGTGCATGACGTATAAGATGTGACGAATGTATAAGTCTTTTCAATAAGGTAATTCCCAAAATATTGATTTTTTATTCCAACAACCATGGTCTACTGATTCAATAACTTTTTCATTTTCACCTTTTTTATTAGTTGAACTCTTTCATTTTCCTACCTTAGTGAGTATTCTTTTTTTCATCTTTCCATATCATTTGAATGTCATATCATTCAATTACCTTAATATCTCAACACCTCACAAAGGTTGGTGTGTATGATCATGATCTTCTTCACCATCGAACGGTTTCTTTTGGTATCTAAACTTTTGTCCAGAAGTGCCATCACTATATATAGGGCATCCCTTGTAACCTTTTGTTGCATGTCCTAATAAGTTCCCATAGGCAGGAAAATCATTAATTGTCCATAGAAGGACCCCCCTCAAGTTAAAGTGCTCTTTTTTATGTGCATTATAAACATTTACACCATCATTCCATAATGTATTTAAATCATATATCAGAGGCTACAAATATACATCAATATCAACACACTTTTATTTCGGTCCTAAGATCAATAATGTTAACATCATGAATTTTCTTTTCATACACAACTAGGGAGGAAGGTTGTATGTTACCATAATTACTGGCCAATAACTATATCTACTACAAAGGGAAATATGTGGATTAATTCCATCAGTAGCAATGGAAAGACCAAGATTGCACGGATTAGATGCAAATTGAGGGGATAAATTATCTACTACTTTCCAATTTGGAGAATCATAAGGATGACGTAGCACCCCATCATCAGATCGATTGTTTGAATGACAAGTCAACATCTTTGATGTCTCTTTACTTTTGAACAACCTTTGAAAATGAGGAATCAGAGGAAAGTACCAAAGAAAATTTACGGGAACGCCTTTCTTAGGTGTTGTCTTATTTGTAACATGCTTCCATCTAGATTCTTTACTTATCGGACAACCATCTAATGTCTCATATTCTTTTCTATAAAGAATGCAATCACTTGGACAAGTATGAATCTTATGATATTCCATGCCACACCGACTAAGAGATTTCTTCACTTCATACATTGAAGATTGCAATTCAATACCCTCAGGAAACATATCTATTAGTAGATTTAGTAATTCTATGAATCCCTTGTCAGAAAAAACATGTTTTTCCTTCACATTGTACAAATGAACCAATCCCGACATTTTAGTGTATTTCTTACATTTTGGATACAACGGTTTTTCGGAATCTTTTGGAAGTTTTTTAAAGGTTTCGGGATCATCCTCGCGTAGTTCATCTTCAACGGTTTTTCAACATTTTGTATGTAATCCACTCACATTCTTATTTATCTCTTTCCCATGAGTATTATCAATATTTCTCCATGATAATACTAACATTTATAGCTCAAAAGAATACCAAGACGGATAAGGTGATACTTAATCTCATCAACTTCATGAAATTGCTCATTTTTACATTTAACACATGGGCATCAAATCATACTAATTTCATTATTACTATTTCTACACACAAATTTCATGAAACTTTCAAATCCAAAAATGTCGTCTTGCTCAATTCTACACTTTGACATCCAAGGTTTGCCTATTTCCTATTAATGACATTAATTAAGCATATTAATTATGTATCCAATCAATATATTTCAAGTATTATTATAACAAAACATACATAATACAAAAAATTATCATTTTAATCATTTTAAAATTGTATTACTTTTACTTAATAAAATTTAATTATTTATATGAAAATAAATTTATCCACGTACGGTAAATATTCTAGTCCCTCAAATCACAACATCGAGATATTATTTTCACAGAAAATTAGCCAAAAATATAATAACAAGCATAATACAAAGCATACATAATAGAAATACTTACAAGAGTAAATGAAGTGACTAAATGAAGAAAATGAAGACAAAATGGGTGTTTTGTAAGTGAGAAAATAGGTGTAAAAAATTTGAGTAGTTTGCTAAAAAAATAGGGGATCTAAAAGATAATTTGGAGAGTAAGATAACCCACTACGTGGTGTTGGAAATGGTGGTCGAAGGTGGCCAGAAAATGAGAAAGAGTTGAGTAGATGAGCTTGGTTTCTGAGTTTTTTTTGTGTGGTAGCTGCGCGCAAAAATGATATTCTAATGGAGAAGAGAGAAAAGAAATGGAAAAATACACATGGATAGCGTCGGTTCAACACGTCAACCAACACTATCCATGTGTATTTTTTTTATTTTAATTAACTTTTTTTAAAATTGAAATTAATTAAACAATACAATGTTTTTTGGTCAATTATTTTTGAAGATTTTAATTAACTATATACTTTTTATAGTTTTTTTGAAAACTTTTATGTATTGTGCTTTTTATGCTATCCAAATTCGATAATTATGTAAGGAATTCATATACATAAAATTAATTACGTATCCATATAGTGCATATTTTTATTTTAACAGTTTTTAAAATTGAAATTAAAAAATACAATTTTGTTTATTTTTTTCATCAATTATTTTTTAAGAATTTAATTACCTATAGACTTTTTATATTTTTTTTTGAAATATTTTCTGTATATTGTGTTTTTCATGCTATCCAAATTCGATAACTACATATGAAAAATATGTACATAAAATTAAGTACATATCAAAATGCATTTTCTTTATTTTAATAATTTTTAAATCGAAATTAAACAATAATTTTTTTTATTTTTTTGTCGATTATTTTTTAAGATTTTAATTAACTATATATAGACCTTTTATATTTTCACTCATATATAAACTTTTCTATACTGTAGTGTTTTTCATGCTATCCAAATTCGATAACTATGTATGAAAAACATGTACATAAAATTAAGTACGTATCCAAACAAATACAAAAAATTCTATAAATTCTATATTTTTAAAAACCAATTGACTAAATAAAAGAAGAAAATATTATACTATATATATATATATATATATATATATATATATATCCAAATTTAATTTTAAATAGTTCAAATAAAATAATAATAGACAAAAAAAATTTAATTATGTAGATAGTGTTGGTTGACACGTAGGACACGTAGAACCGACTCTATGTCCTACGTGTAGCGTCAGTTCTACGTGTCAACTGACGCTACATGTAGCGTCGATTTTTCACTGAACCGACTTTAAATTGATTATACGTCGGTTTTATTAAAAAATTGACTTTACATATCGACTTAAATACCACATTTTTGTAGTAGTGTATGCAAATTGTAATTTGAAGGCTTGACTCTTGGGTGGTTGGTTTAGGTGGGTATTAATAATTTAAAATGTGTACATTATAGCTTAATCACGAAGGAACTTACACCAATGGTAAAATTGATGAAATGCGGAAGGAGTGGGCAGAGATCACAAATTGATTCTTATAGTGATAGTTAGACCATCTATTCACTCTTAATTGCTCTTTTGTTAGATTGATTTAGATCAATATAATTTGACTAGTATTTTTATTGGTAAACTTTAAGCATGTATTTAATATTTTTAATATTTGAGAACATTTTAATTAACTAGTAAAATTTATTATATATTAATGCATAAACTCTTAAATGTAACTCCATTTTTAATTTTAATATAATATTTACTTTTAATATTGTAATTGATAAATGTATTGTACGTTATGTTAAAAAAATAAGAAATTTATTGAATGTAAAAAATTAATAGAATATGGTTATTGAGATCTATATGATCATGATTTTAGTGCAAATTGAGATTAAACATGAATATAAAATATTATGATTTTCGTATAATCGAGAATGAAGATAAAAGGTCACGATTTTTGTATAATTGGGACCAAATATGAAGAACGGTCACAATTTAACATTATAATCATGATCGTAAACATATAATAGGTGACGATCTTTTATAAGATCATTACAAAAAAGTATGTGTATAGTTACAATCATTTTTTAGACCGTGATCAAATGATGTCTATAGTCACAATCTTGTAAAAAATCATGATCAAATGGTATTGATGAACGAAATTGGGGATAATATCAATTTCGTAAATACTTATCCATTTTAAATTTTATTAATTCTCGCAAGTGTACGAATTATTTATAGAAATGATAAAGATGCTTCCAAGGTCGATTCAAGGAAGTAATATTGTGTGGTTTTTAAATAATATTCAAATTTTTTTTTAAATTAAACCTAAACATTTTGTTACAATGATTTGGTTTTTTGATAAAACTAATCTGTTGCATTAAGATAAAGATAAATATGGATTTAAAAAATACTGATGCAATTTAATATATTCATAAATAGTAAAAAATAATGGATATAATAATTTAGTAATTATGGTTGCTCATATTAATTAGGTTATTAAAGATATAAATTGATATTTATTAATTTTCTTGTTTTAGTATGAAAGTGTCCTTAGACAAGGCTCAAATTCTTTGGTTTAAAATTAATTAAGTAATATCTTTAGACAGAGTCTATTAATTAATTAAGTATTAAATTTTATTTTTATTTCTAAGAAAATAACAAACCATCTAATCACAACTTTAGGTTAATTAGACTTTATTCAAGTTGTGCAAATTAAGTTTTAAACTATCTAAAAAATAACTATTGAGTTTTAAACTATTCAAGAAAATATGTTGTCAATACATTTTCAAATAATAATTCTTCTTAAAAAAATTTGAAATAAAGATTCGCTCTAAATATCCAAATAATTAAATCTAAAATAAAATAATATTACTCCAAATTAAGTCCAAGTAATTAAATATTAATTTTAACTCTTATATTAAGTTTGTTATTAAGAGTAATGTACTCCTTGAAATAGCATTCTTTATAAAAATCTTGAATAAAAATAAAATCAATTTATTTTAAGAAAATGTTTTACCTATTCAATATTTTTCAAGAATAATAATGTTATTATTATGTCATATTCACTATCAACTAGACATGTTATAATTAATTATAGATAAATCAAGAATAACATAGAAGAAGTAACATTGACATATGGAGTGCACTCTAGAATTATAATTAATACCTTAAAAATATCTTTATAGAACTTTGAAGAGTTGATTCTAATATTGGAAAAACTTCGATAGTAATTGCACTCCAGAATTTGTTGAATAGAAAACTAGAAACTACTAAAACATAAACATGTTCTTCCTCAAAATTGAGGGAAGAACTACATATATTCTAAAAGTTAAAATTATAAAAATCTACAGAAAATGGGGAGAGAAAGTTGTAAAAACGTAGCTTATTTTCTTGGTATACACGAGGTCCTATTTATAGGAAAGAATGTAAGAAAAACTTGTGTTTTTGTTGCTGTGCGATCCGATTGCAACTAGATTTTTGACCAATTTAAACCTCCTTGTGCCGCAGCACACAATTATTTTTTTCTTTATTTTCCATTATCACTTTTCTTCACTTTGGATAATATCAAATAAATGTTATTCATTTAAGCATGAAAAGTGTGATAAACATGCTTAAAGTATTTTTCTTTATTTTAATATTTATATATTAAAATACCTGTAAAACACTATAATATATCCATTAATCTGAACAAATAGATTTGTCTAAAATATAATAGAATAAAGCAAATACAAATCTATTTTACTAATTAAATGACATTAAAACATGATATATTTAGTGCTTTTTAAGCACTCATCAAGTATGTTTATGGTCACTGTTAAAAATCAAGACCATATGTAAGAATTTATGATCTCTCTCACATAAGCCTTAGTTTTTGTAACCATGGTCATATAGCTATAGTTATGGTTAAAAATCGAGACTATATATCAATATTGTAGTAGTGCAAGTTACATGAAGGACAACTTATTTTAGAAAAATCTTTAAAAAATCATCACTAAAAACATGTATGCTTTAAGAAGTTTCTTATCCCCGTAATAGATGTATGAGGTGAAAATTTTGTAATCAATTTAATTTTTTCCTTGTTTCCTTTTTATAAATTACATGTTCTAGCACAATCTCGTATTGTACCATAAATTAACTTTTCTCCCAATTAAGTACCAAGTTGCATTCAATGCACATTCTAAAACTAAATTCAATTTATGTAAGAAATCATTAAATGAGGTTTCAAAAATAAAAATTCATCTATAAATACCTCAATGAATTTTCAACAAACTATTTTTCTATGTCTGAAAAGATTGACGCCATACATTTCTGAAACATGGTAGGGGCATTTTAGAACAAGTGTGAGCCTCTTCAAATGGAAAAATAAAATTCAATGAAAGTTTGGTTAATTCTACACGTACAAACCATGGATATCCCACATTTCTATGTTATATAGACTTATATGTCACTATTATGAGTGAAGATATTCTACATAACGTAACTATTCCACCACAAAGTCTTATTTTAGTTTAAAATGATCAATATGTAGAATCAAAGCAAGTAATTGTTGAGATTCACGTGGGAACATCTAAAAATATATATTTAAGATGCTTAGGTAAATATTATAGTTTTAGGTTAGGTAAAGTGGCCTTTTTCTCATATAGGGTACTAGGTAGATCTAAAGGTATACTAGAATTTCCTATTGGTTTAGCATTATAGAATAAATCATGGTACTCCTTATTCTCCTCATCTAAGTCCTCTTATACCTTTTCAGTTATAAGAGCAAATTCAAGTTTTTCCTCCATTCTATAATGCAGAAAAGTGTTATGTACAAGTCTATCCATATAACCAACATTAAAATATTCATCAATGGTAGAGATAGAAGGAAAATGTCAAGAGTTAAAAACTTCAAAATGGACAATCTTTTCTAAGACTGTTGTTGTCAAATTTCCATCTTAGACATCAATAATAGTCTAGGAAGTGACCATGAATGATCTACCAAGAAGTATTATATGTTCTTTGTCCAAGGTTGGGTTTTTCTGCATATCTAGAACCACAAAATCAACAAGTATTATTAATTTGTCTACCTGTAGCAGCATGATGAACAAAATCGACATCGGGTAAGCAATACCAATTTTGCAAATTCTTTGGTTTGATATTTGTAAAACTCTCACAAGTGTACGAATCATTTTATAGTAAAATGACAAGTATTCTCTCAAGGTCAATCTAAGGAAGGAATATATATGATTTTTGATTTATTATTCAAAATTTTAAAAACAAAAATAAATCATAAACATCATGTTACTATATTTTGATTTTTTTTGTGTTTCCTAACCTAATAACATAAAAAATAAACAATTATGAAAATATTTATCATTCATATCAATGTAGTATTTATGGATCTAATAATTAAGTTAATTATACTTGTTCATATTATTTAGGTTATTAAAGATATAAATTGATATTTATTGATTATCTCTTTTTTATATAAATACCACCTTTGGTGGAGTTAGATATTGTTTTTTAATTAAAAAAATCAATTCACATTTATGGGTGGGATCAATAATTAATTTAGTTAATTAAATTAATTCCTTTTTATAAGATATTGAAAATGAACCATTTACCTTTGATGGGGTTAGACATTTTCAACTTTATTTAAGGTGTCCAAATTAAACTTAAGAATTGAATTATTTGAGTAATAACTTTCAAGTTTTAAAACCATTACTAAAAATATGTTTTTAATACATTTTCGAATAATAATTCTTATAAAAACTTTTGAAAGAAGGCTTCACTATAACTATCGAGCGATTATACCAACAAATAAAATAGTACTACTTTAAATCAGACCGGATAATTAAACCTTAAAATCTAATTTCCAGATTTAAGTTTATAATGAAAAATAATATATTTTTCTCTAACATCCTTAATATAAAATCATGAATAAAAATAAAATAAATTTATTTTATAGAAATGTTTTACCTATTTCATATTTTGTAAGCATAACAATGTTATTATTATATCATATTTACAAACAACCAACCATGTTAAATTTAATCACAAAAAAAGTAAATATAACATATAAGAATTAAACATAAAAATAACTGTAAATAATTCATTTTAAAATTATACCTCAAAAAAATCCTTATACAATTTTGATTCTAATTCTGTTTGTGGAAAACCTCGAAACAGATTTGTATTTCCATTTATTGAATCAAAAATTCGAAATTTACAAGATCATAACTAGTTCTTCTCCAAAAGAGAACTTTAAAACAAAAAAAACTAAGAAAGCTTTCTAGAGAGAGAAAGCTAGAGAGAAAAAAGAGTTGAGAAATTGTGTGATTTGAGAGATGATTTTTACAATAGGGGAAGATGGTCCTTTTATAGGTGAGGAAAAGGCAAAATAATTGGGAAAATATCTGAAAATTGGTCGTGGAAGCATTTGGATAGGTTAGCACGCCCGTGGAGGGCAAGATTTGCGGTAGACAAGCACTAGCATTTGGGACAGGCATGGGTGTGTGCTAGCGCACAAGGGATTGGGCATGAGCATGTCCTGGCTTCAAATGAGCATGTGCTGGCTGCTATGGGGTGCATGCAGGACTCGAAATTTTTGATATTTTTTATTGTTTTGACCCATTTTGTCCAATTTTTCAAATTTTTGAGTTTTCCTTATTTTTCTCTCAATATATTTGTGATTTATTTACCTCCAGTATTTTTCTTCGAGTCTTTAAATTATTTTCGAATAAAAATACTTGAAAAATAATAAAAATACCTATGATTCTAAAAAGACAAATTTATATAAAAATATGATAAAATCATACAAATATAAATATATTTAATCAATTAAAATAATTTTTTTCATTATAATTTTAGTACATTTTAAGGTCTCATCACAACCCCTAATCAACTTCTTACTAGTCTCTTAATAAGAGAAGGGGTAAAAACTAAAATAAAAACTAAAAATTAAACTATCCTAATTCACTTTCATGGATTGACATAGTTGCATTTCGCGTATGCAACAAGCATTTAAACCCCTAGGTTTCTTTTGTGGACGAGTTTGAGTCTCGTAAGGGTTTTTAGTAATGATACACACAAATATTGAACTAAATGTAAAAATTAAAAAGAAATAAAAAAAATAAACAAATCAAAAACTAAAATTATAAAAAATTAAAACTAAATAAAATCAAAAATTAATTTAAAAATAAAATAAAATAAAACAAGAAAACAAAACAAAATGAAACAAAACATAAAAATGTCTCACGTTTTTTAATCTTCTTTAAGATCAAAATTAAAATCTAAAGCATAATTTATTTTCAACTTCTTATACAGTCATAATTTTTAATAATAATTAGTTGAAAATCATTTTCATACTTCATTTAAAAAATGTTTCAATTCAAATTTACCCAATTTCAATGTCAAAAATTTGAGTACACTTTGACACTATCCTTACAAGTCAATACTATCAAAACATTGAATCCTATAGGTTCAAGCACCCATACTAAGGTGTATGCGAATAGAGCTTATGTTTAGAAATGAACTAATAAGTTCATATACTTATAAAAGAAGAAAGACTCAAAAATAGTGCATAACTTTGATCTCATGAAAAGAATCGAATGGATAAATTATAAAGATATTATATATATTATTTTCATGCATCAATCAAACTTATTAAACAAATTTTTTAAGATATATGCCTTTTAGAAGTGTAGGAAAAATAAATGCAATAACTTCTAGGGGAATTATTTCCTATAACTTTATTGTGTAATTAGTCTTTTCTCACAACTTTGTAGGCTATGTCGGTTATAGTATAAAGATTATACTATTCATTCTCTCTCTCTCTCTCTCTCTCTTTAATAAATAGTTTTAGAGAGAGGACCCATGTTTTGTACATTTTCGTAAGATTTTGGTGAGTGGTTAATTTTATGGCTTTTCTGGTTGATTTTAGTTTAGATAACCACAAATATGCCTTTTTTTTGGTAAAATTCATGTATGAATGAGATAAATGCATATTTTATCAATTTCTACTTAAATCATTTAAGTTAAGCAAATGAAAAATAAATATACGACACTATTAAAATGAGAAAATTCATACATTCAATGCTAATACCTATAGAGATCATCTAAAATTTTGAAGAAATAGAATAAGTGTTTTGAGTAGAAAGAAAATATTTCACTCAGAATAAAGGAAATTAAAGCTCAAATAATAACTCAAAAGGGTAATCTTCACTATTTGATTCCTAAACAATGATTTTGGGTTCATTATAATTTTCACATTCTATCATGAAATAATACTTATGAAAAAAATAACTAATTACCAATTATGTACTCCATGATATGTTTTCAAAATTTAATCTAACAGTACTAAAGACTTAACTATTTACTTAAATTTGATTTAAAGAAATGATAAATTTTTGTGAGAATTTTTTAAAACTAATCTTAAAATTCTAAAAATTACTAAACCACAAAGAAAATAAAATCAAACATAATAAAAATGAAAATGTGAGCATAAAAGTTTTTAAAATTGTTAAATTTTTTGAAATTAAGCATTTTAAATTTTCACCACTCCCAACCTAGACCATACATTGTCGTCAATGTAACAATTGTAAATTAAAGATAATAGAAAATAAAATAAAAATGACCTATTGCCTAACAAATACAGATTGCTCTGAACTTCTAATATCTTAACAAATATTTTTATTTTTAACAATTCTAAAATTGTTCACATGAAATTAAACTAAAATAAACAAAATGAATTAAATAAATAAAAGAAATAAAAGAAATAAAAGAAAATTACCTAAAATGATGGGTTTCCTCCCATCTAGCGCTTAGTTTATCATCTTTCCAAGACGTAAATGGGGGGATTTCATTTTAAATTAATTCAATATCCCTACATCATTGAGTCAATCAAACCAATAGGTAGGACAAGTTTGTCTACCTTTACTTTTCATGTCATGCCCTATGAATTTTTAAAATTTTATTTACTTAAACCTAGGGACATGATTGTGAATTTAGATAACCTACTTCTAGGTGCAAGTCAAATACCTAAGGAATCAAAACACATTTGTACTTAGATCTAACAAAGCAACTACCTTATTTTATGACATATTATGATCTAAAACTTTGAAATTTTATTAAAATAAATACTAAACAATAAAAATAAAAATTAAGTAAAAGGAACAAAAAAAGAAAATAAAAAAATAAAAGAGAAAAAATAAAGTAAAATAAAAATAAAAATAATAATATAAAAATAAAATTATACAGATTTTACAATATATATAATACAAACAACTTTTATACAAATTTTGATGCATATAACTATACTTATTTAAACTATACATATTTATAATACACTTTATCTATCATATAATACAAACACATTCTTTTAAATAAATATACATGATTAAATTATACATAATAAATATTTATAATACACTTTATCTAATATATAATTTAAACATATTTTTATACAAATAAATATACATGATTAAATTGTACAAAATATAACACACTCTATCTAATATATAATACAAACAAATTTTTATACAAATTATATCATAGAATATTTACAACAGTTAAGTTAATCTCTAAGTTAAATAACATAATTAGTATTAACCAAGAGTGCTCCCAGGAAATAATGATGGGGCAAAGCCTCTTTAAAAACTATCCTCCTAGATAGAGCAATGTTCCGAGGAAATACTAGTGGCACAAAGACTTCCAAGAACTAATCTCCTAGATAGAATTCCCTTAGATCTTTACTTTTCATGCTATTACAGAGTAAGTTTTTTAATTATTTTAATTAATTTCTTTTAGAAAAGAAAATAATTAAATAAATTAAAGTTTTAATTTTTTAAAATAAATAAATAAAATCATAATTATTTACAACAAAAATATTTTTAAATTTTTTGATAAATAATTTAAAAACTCTATTTCTTCCCCGACAACGGTGCCAAAAACTTGATGAGACAAAACCTATATCGGGTTAGCAATACCGATTTTGAAGATACTTTGGTTTTATATTTGTAAAACTCTCGCAAGTGCATGAATCATTTTATAGAAAATGACAAGTATACTCCCAAGGTCGATATAAGGAAGGAATATATGTGGTTTTTAATTTATTATTCAAACTTTTAAAAACAAAATTAAATCCAAAACATCTTGTTACAATATTTTTGATTTTTGTGTTTCCTAATCTAATAACATAAAAAATAAACATAGATATGGATTCAATAAACAATTATTCAAATTTCTATCATTCATAACAATGAAGTATTTATGGATATAATAGTTAAGTTAATTATCTTTGCTCATACTATTTAGGTTATTAAAGA
Organism: Hippophae rhamnoides; assembly: GCA_033030585.1. Taxonomy (NCBI): domain Eukaryota; kingdom Viridiplantae; phylum Streptophyta; class Magnoliopsida; order Rosales; family Elaeagnaceae; genus Hippophae; species Hippophae rhamnoides. The sequence goes on along the minus strand of CM065430.1, from coordinate 46,622,906 downwards.
TATAAATTGATATTTATTGATTTTTTTTCTTTTTTGGTATGAAAGTGTCCTTAGGAGGAGCAAAATTTTTTTGTTTAATATTAATTAACTAATATCCTTATGTGGGCCTATTAATTAATTAAGTACTAAATTTAAGCTTTATTTCTAAGAAAATTGCAAACCATCTAATCATAGTTTTAGGCGGAGTTAATTAATTAGAGTTTATTCAAGGTGTCCAAATTAAACCTAAGAATTTAATTATACGAGTACTAACTATCAAGTTTAAAAACCATTACTGAAAATATGTTGTCAATACATTTTCAAATAATATTTATTATAAAAACTTTTGAAAAAGAGCTTCACTCTAACTACCAGGCGATTGTACCAACAAATAAAAGGATACTACTTTAAATCAGACCGAATAATT